>JAUIMM010000008.1:632500-1060000 GCA_031769625.1 Taudactylus pleione | reverse complement strand
ATCATCCTGCACGCTCGTATGAGCTGTGGGTGGTGACCCACAGCTATATGAGCGTCCAGGAGGACGCTCCATTTTTATGGAGGCCGGCCCTCATTCAGAGCGAGCGCTCTGCTCATAGCGTCCGGCTCTGAATGAGGGCCAAAGTCTCCATGCTGAAATGACAGCTATGCGAGCGGCAATGAGGCCGTTCTAAAAAAAAAAAAAAACCCGGCCCTGATTCAGAGAGAGGGCTCTGTCAGAGCGTCCGCGTCTGAATCAGGCCCACTGTCTGCGCAAATAGAGTCTCTTCCACAAGTCAGAATGACATACTGTAGCAGTGTACTGTACATATGCTTCTTAATATACTTTCAAAATCTCTCCGCAGATCTCAGTATCTCTCAAGATTCTCAGTAGAAATAATTCTTAGTATCTCTCATGCACTCTCTCTAACAGTTCTCAATAGCTCCTAAACAAATCTCAGTAGCGCAGCAGCTCAGTAGGGATGTCTAGCTTTTACACCTCTATGACTCAGCCGGTGCTTCTGCAGTGGTCACTCAGCGGGTTCTCAGTGGCTATTGTCACCTCACCACTTCAGAGATAACGCTTTGCCCAGACTCTTGTCCCTCAGAGCAGACCTGCGGCAGCTCACCCAGCTCTGTGCCGCGCTACTGTGGGTCTCCATGTCTCCACTGCTCATGTTGTGCCACAAACACACTGTCCTGTTTCTGACTTGTCTCAGTTTTCCTGTGTAACGTCTCCATTTAGTGGCAGCCTCCTAAATGACAACATGTATTGGGTCCTATGGAGTCGGGGGGTTATCACTTCTGCAGATACTGGTTTTGTAAGGCCATCTCCAGCCCACAAAAAGCAGCAATCTAAGGGCCTGATTCAGAGCCGCTCGTAAGCGGACGTTCGTTCGCTCCGAGCGATGTTCGCACAACTGCGCATGCGTATGGGTCGTAATGCGCATGCGCCAACCAGTCAGTGCGATCGGACATCGAGCGCTCGCCAAATAGCGAATGCCTGCTAATTTGAGTGACAGGATGAGGCGTTTGTGGGTGGTAACAGGGGAAGGTGCTTGAAAATAGGGAGTGGAGATCAGAACGCAGGCGTGCCAAACAGTCAGAACGGGCGTTTTAAGGGTGTGCATAATTAACAAAGCAGCGTCATCGACCACGTCACTTGGTTGTTTCTTAGCCTGAACTGTTCGCATGATTGCGGTAGGAGAATCCAACCACAAAAACTGCGAGCAGTTCAGATGCCTTTCGATGTACTCGATTAATCAAATAAATAGCGGAGATGACGTAGGATGCGAGCGGCCAGGGGGCGTCTTTACAAAATAGCGAGCGCATGTTTCGTTCGCTCGCTCAGACATAGAGGCGTCAACAAACCGCAAAGAGCGAGCGCTCAATTTAAATAGCCGGCCCCTTTTTCTGAACGAGCGTGCGCAAATAGCGTCCGGCTCTGAATCAGGCCCTAAGTGCAGTTTGTAACCATCATCAGGAGAGGCAAGAAAAATATCACACAGCATCAGGCGGCTATGCCCACACCCCCCTCATGAACAGGTAAAGTAGATCCTGCTCTACCGGGAGGCATGACCACACAACAACTTGGGGGCATGGCTTCACCTCCATGGCATGACCCCCTCCTCCAACATCCCCCTCACTGTAAGCACACCTGACCCTAAACCTTGCAGTAACTTTCATAGATAGATCTTGTAAAAAAAAAAAATTGATATTATGATTTCTTTTCCTCGGATAAAACAATGCCCATTACCGAGGCTGTTTGTAGAGTGGTGGAGGAGATGTCTCTATAAACCGCACCCCGCAAGCTCACTGCCTACGTGTCATCCTTGAATCTGAATTATCCTTTGCGCTGCATATTCATGGGCGGTCTCTGAGTCAGACTGATCTCAGTGCACAGACACATACAGCAAATGTTCACGTACAGCGCATGCGCAGGTGTGACTTTACGCATCTTCGCCCATGTCCGTCCTATTCTGAGCGTCACGGAATTCCTCAGATAAGTCTTTCCATGAAATAGGACGTTTCAGGGGGGCACATTGGCAGTAACAATATGAGCGAACCAAAGTGCCCTGACTTGTGGGAATGTCCAGGACGTGTATCTAAAGCTCTGTGCGATTCTTAATTGTGCCTATGATGAAGGGAAGCCTGGTTTCTGACCGATCTCTTGCACCTAGAGGTTGTGGCGGTCGGTGTAAAATTAGTGGGCGGCGTGGGTTCCTGCTTATAGACACACAAAACCCTCCGCATTAGCCCTACAGAATCTTGCAATAGTGTAAAATAGAAAATATGGCTTCTGCGGCTGCCAGCAACTAATGTGCAGTCACTTTGCCTGAGCCTGAGAATCAGCCCCTCAAGCTGTATCCAAATCCTGATACATACTGCACATCTAAGAAACTTATCCTTAATATTAGAGATGTGCGCCAGACCATTTTTTCTGGTTCTGGTTCTAATGCGTCGGCCAGTTTTGGTTTTGATTTTGTCAAACCGCTGTGACTGGTTTTGGATTTTTTCCCAAAAATGTACAAAAAAAAGCTACAATCACATAATTTTAACCTTTTTTTGTTCCTAGAGTATTATTAACCTCAATAACATTAATTCCCACTCATTTCCAGTAAATTTTGACCATCTCAAAGCTCACAATATTGTTTTCAATATTACATTTTTAAGTTTTCTTGCCAGGGCCTCGCATTCCATAGTTCTGGGCTTACCCTGGCTCTGTCTGCATAATCCTCAAATTGACTGGAGAACATCACAAGTCACTGCTTGGGAATCTTCCTGCTTCGGTTCTTGCCTCCAGTATGCTCTGCGACACCGTCTCATCTGGATACTCCTCCTCCTCATCCTTATCAAGATTTCACTGATGTTTTCTGTACAGCTGGTGCTGATACTCTTCCTCCTCACTGTGAATGGGATTGTCCAATTGAATGAATCCCTGGGAAATCTCCTTCCAAGGGGCAAACTTATACACTATCGCTACCAGAAACCAAGGCCATAACTGACTATGGCCCTCATTCAGAGCCGTACGCTCTGAGCAGAGCGCACGCTCTGAATGAGGGCCGCCTCCATAATTATGGAGCGTCCTCCTGGACGCTCGTATAGCTGTGGGTCACCACCCACAGCCTATACGAGCGTGCAGTTTGATGGCCGCGATGGTCTTGACCATCGCGACCATCGCCACTGCGAGCCGGAGCCTGCGGTTGAGTTTTTCAACCGCAAGGCCTGGAGTGATTTTGGCTCTATCAGAGCCAAAATCACTCCCACTGACATCACTAGTGATGTCAGTGGGCCGGCTTCTGACGGTAGGCGTTCCCTTGGGAACGCCCTCGTCTGGGAGGCACGCCCCTGGCACGCCCACCAAAGGGGGCGTGCTTTCAATCAACATCGACAGCACGCCCCCTTTGATCAGACACCACGAGCGAAGGAAAGTCCTTCGCTCGTCGCGTCTGGCGCATGCGCACGACGGAGCTCCCGTCGTCGTGCGCATGCTCAGTGCACAACATCGACCCACTTGCGAGCGGACAGCCGCTTGCGAGTGGGTCTGAATCAGGCCCTATATCCAAGAGAATTTTGAAAAGGGTTCATCTGCCCTTACACCTCTGACACTGGTACGGGCTTCTTTTTTGTAAAAATAAAAAAGATGGAGGTCTGCGCCCTGCATTGACTACAGGGGACTGAATTACATCACCATTAAAAAATGCTGTCCTTTCCCTCTGATCACAGAGCTTTTTGACCATGTCAGTGGAGCCACCATCTTCACCAAAATGGACTTGTGAGGAACATATAATCTCATATGAACTCGGGAAGGAGACGAGTGAAAGACCGCATTTAACACCCTCGATGGTCACTACGAGTACCTTATTATGCCCCTCGGTCTCAGCAAAGCTCCTTCAATATTCCAGCACTATGTCAATGAGATTTTTTGCGATCTGTTGTACAAACATGTTGTCTATCTTGACGATATTCTCATATTCGCCAATGAGCTAGAAGAACATTGCCGGCAAGTAAAGGAGGCTCTGACACATCTTCATTCCAATTGTCTCTACTGCAAATTGGAAAAGTGTGTCTTTGAGGTCGTCTATTCCCTTTCTGGGATATATAATTTCAGGTTCTGGTCTCAAAATGGACCCAGATAAGCTACACCTATTACCGCTCTCACCCGGAAAGGTGCCAATCCATCCCAATGGTCAGAGGAAGCAAAGGAAGCCTTCCAAAAAATCAAACAGATGTTCATTTCAGCTGCTGTTCTTCGTCAACCTGATGTCACACAGCCATTCGTCTTGGAAATTGATGCTTCTTCCATAGGAGTCGGAGCTGTGCTCTCTCAATGCACTCCTGATGGTCTTCTCCACCCCTGTGGATTTTTCTCCAGAAAATTCACTCCGGCTGAGTACAACTACTCTATTGGGGATCAAGAACTACTTACTATTAAGTTAGCCTGGGAGGAGTGATGCTATCTTTTGGAAGGAGCTGTACATCCCATTTACATTCTCACAGACCACAAAAAACATTTTATACCTTAAGACAGCCCATTGGCTGAATCAAAGGCATTTCTCTCACAATTCAATTTCAAATTGTCTTTTCATCCAGGGGTCCAGAAATGAAAGGCTGATGCCCTCTCTCACTCCATGGAGCAAGAAAATGAGACTACCTCCACTGAGAAGCATCTTATATTCAATCCGGTGGCTCTCTCTGCAGTTGAAAGTAGAATCCTTCCCACCTGTTGGGAAAACTCTTGTCAAGCATTATGCAAGAAACTGCTACTGTATATTGGGCTCATGCTTCCTGCTTCGCAGGTCATGCAGGCATACAAAAGACTTTCGAGTTCATTTCCAGGTCTTATGGTGGCCCTCTCTCTGAAAAGACGTCCAAGACTTCATTGCCTCTTGTAATAAAGTGCCTAGACAGTCACCAGCTGGGCAGTTATTTCCCCTCTCTGTTCCACATCAACCGTGGTTACATCTGTCGATGGACTTCATTATTCATTCACTTCCCGTTTCAAACAAGTTCAACACCATCTGGGTGGTAGTTGACTTGTTCACCAAGATGACTCACTTCATAACCCTCACCGGTCTTCCGTCAGCTCCCAAGTTGGCTCAATTATTCATATAAGAAATCTTCAGAGTCCATGGACTACCTCTAGAAATCATCTCTGACCAGGGAGTGCAGTTTGTTGCCAAGGTTTGGCATTCCTTGTATTCTTCACTTCAAGTCCAGCTCAATTTCTCCACTGCCTACCACCCCTAGTCTAATGGCCAGACTGAAAGAGTCAACCAAGATCTGGAGTCTATTCTTCTTTTATATGTATCCTCCTCTCAGGACAACTGGGCTGAAATGCTTCCTTGGGTGGAATTTTGTCACAACAATCAGTACCATTCTTCATGTGGTTCCACACCCTTTTATGTCAGCAATGGCCGCCACCCTCGAGTTCCTGAGTTTCAGCCTCTTCCTGCCTCTCAGGTTCCAGCTGTTGACTGCACCTTGCAGCACTTCTCCAAGATTTGTAAAGAGATCCACTCCTCATTTGTAAAGGCTTCTGAGCAGTACAAGAAGTTTGCTGACAGGAAGAGGAGAGCAATTCCAAATATCAAGGAAGGTGATCGAGTTTGGCTATTTACACAAAATCTGCAGTTAAGAGTGACATCAATGAAATTTGCACCCTGCTACATTGGGTCATTCGCCATTGAGCATGCAATCAACCCAGTTTCATTCAAACTCAAGATACCTCCCTTTCTGAGGATACCAAATTCCTTCCATATTTCTGTATTGAAACCACTCATACTCAACCGGCTTCATTCAACACTTCCAAAGGCACCCAAAGTCCAGACTCATCGTGGAGTTGAATACGAAGTGGCGAAGATTCTGGACTCTAGAATCCATTATGGACATCTCCAATACTTAATTGATTGGAAGGGCTATGGCCAAGAAGAATGTTCCTGGACTTATGCCTCTGACGTCCATGGTCCTCAGTTGATCCGAGCATTCCATGCCAAGCTTCCACGAAAGCCTAAGAGGTGTCCTGGGGCCACTAGTCAAGGTGGGTGCTGTCATGCTCCGGAATTAAAAACAACCTTTTTACCTCTCCGGTGCCTGTCAAGGCTAGCGCTGAGGTCCGCTCGTGCTGTGCATCACTCCTAGATAGCACAAAGGTCCACTCGCACTGTGCATCACTCCCGGCTAGTACTGAGGTCTACTCCTACCCCGTCTGCTCAGTTTCCTGTCACTGAGCATGGAGATGGCTCTACGCAGTCACATGCTCACTGAGTGTCTCCCCGGCATGATGTTATACAAACTGCACACCAGAGTTCCCTCCAGAACAACAGTATGGGTGCAGCCATGTTGAACTCTGTCACCTGATGCTCTTTCTCCACTCAGAGCACTGCTCCCAGACCTGCTAATCGCAGCATCCAATCCCTGGGGATTTACCCCTATAAATTCCATTCCCTGACTGGCCCTCATTGCCAGTACAATGTCGCTTCTTGTGTTACAGCTCAGTACTGAGCTCCCAGGTACTCTGTACTGTATCTGAACAGTCCCAGGGCCTGATTCAACAAGGATCGCTGATGCGATCGCAGTAGCAAGCGTGTACGCAGTTCCGCTGTGAAATTATGCAAATGTTTGCGACCGCAATGGCACTGCAGCACAACATAAAGATGCCCACTTCTCTTTACACACATCCATAATACCTTGCAAGTCTGCGATAACTTCGGTACCATCGAGTATCACCAGAGCCTCACGCACAATTAAGGCAGGTCAGACCTTACCCAGAAATTGCTAAACTTCCTGTACGCAGCTAGAGCTCATGCTGCACATGCCGACGCTGTAACAGCGTTGAAACGCACTGACACGCCTGCAGTTAGCCGACCACCCCCCGTCACCACCCCCCGTCACCACCCCCAAATGGTACTTCCTGTCAATCACTCTGCGATGGGTCTGCATAGTCACTGAGATCCAGATCGCAGTGGCTGTTTCGTGCATGCGCACCGCGATGCACGCGCAAAAAGCAACAATCGACCGTGTGCATGCATTTTTGCACTTGTGATCCTAGCTGAATCAGGCCCCCAGTCCGTTATATCCAGTTCCTAGATCTGGTAAACAAGTCTCCTATACTATCTTGCACATCAGTCTGGTTTTACCACTGAGACTCATATCAGTTAAGTTCCTTAATTCATAAACATTGGTCCCGACCGATCAAGTTAATCAATTTATCAACATCGGACGCTTATCAATTAAGTTCTTCAATTGAGCAACATCGGTCCCAACCAATTAAGTTCATAAATTCATTAATATCGGACTTATATCAATTAAGTTCTTCAATTGTTCAACATCGGATTCAAATCCATCAAGTTCTTCAAATCATCAACATCGGTCTCAAACCGACACAGCTTTCAATCCAGCAACATCGGTCGCAATCCGATTCTGCTCATTCATTCAGTATTATATATCCAGTTCCATTCCAACCTGCAGTTTTATAAAGACTTTCTATTCCTGCTCTCGGCTTCGGGCCTATCATCCACTGACGTATCTCTACCTCCTCAAATCTATACATGAGGAGGTCTTGGCTCAAATCCGCGCCTCTCAAATCTCCTCTTCAGCTTTCCACGCCTGTTCCTACTCAAATCAACCCTCAGGTGTGACAAATAATAATACTTTTTATTATTATTACTAATATTATTATTTTGGTATTTAAAGTTTAAGTGTTATATTTAGGAGATTTTTATTATAAAAGAACCATATTTTTGGGGGGTGATTTAGTTATTCATAATTACTGAACTTTCGGGGCATTAAAATATTTGGGAAGATTATACTGCTCTGAATAGGTGCCATTTACACAATCACTGTGAAGTCTCTTGAACGCAACCTGAAAGCTGGGAGATGTTTCAATCAAGTCGAGGTCTTTTCTTTTCCATACTTGATTAGATAGCTAAATTTGCAGTGTGAGTAATTATGATGATTTAACCTTATTTTATCCTGAAGCAGATGACTATGATGAATTGCTTCTTAAATAATTACTAATGATTCACCCTTCACATTAAGGAGGAATAATTTAGGTCATATTCCAGGTGTAGCGAGGAGGATATTTTGTGATGGAAACAATGTTTCGAATTTACATTTATTTAAAGACATTTAATGCAGGGTTTTTTTTTTTTTTTTTGCTGAGCTTTCTATTATTACCCCAAATTTAAAATAGAAATCTGTCATTTGGATATTACAATAGGATTACAGCCTGTGACTCGGGAAGCACGTTGGCGGTTTTTCCGTGGTTGTTGAAAACTTACAAAAATGTTAAAATAAATTTGCCTTTTAAATTTTTTGCAACCATCTATTTTTTTTCCCTACCTAACTGCTGGAATTCCCTTTCTGTAGAAGGATAATTCTCAATCATTTGCAATGTGTGGTATCTAGGGGTAGAATATAGTCCTCCCCCTCCCTATACTCATTAATGTCACAGTTATTTGAGGAAAACTAGCTATTGAACAGTGTCATTAATTTTTGAGAAACGCGTGGTTTTGCTGTCATGGTCATTGTAAGTGGATGAAACTTAACTGCAGCATTGTATCTCCTGGATTATACAGTACACCTGTGCAAAATGTTCTGTACTTAAGGTATGTAGTCAGGAAGCCGGTGGTCGAAATGCCGACCGCTGGCTTCCCGACTGTGAAGTCCTGGCATAGGACTAATGATAGGTGTCTAAATACCAACACCTATCATCAGCTCCATGCCAAAGCCTGTCATACTGAACGTAAGCCGGGCATTTCGACCTGCTAGCCACGCAGGGGGGTTGGTTTAGGGACACCTGGGGGGGGTTAGGGTTAGGCTAGGGGAAGGTGGGGCTAGGGTCAGGCACACCCAGGGGGAGGTTAGGGTTAGGCACCCCCCACCCGGGAGGGTGCGGGGAGGGAGGTTAGGTTTGGGCACCTCTAAAGGAGGGTTAGGGGAGGGAGAGGGGAGGGTTAGGATACTTACCAGGCGCCATTGGGATCTTCACCTGCTGGACGTCTGGCATCGGTATTTCATCCGCTGGCCTTAGGTCCAGCGGTATGTAATACTGATTCCATTCTTAAACGTTCCGACTTTGCTGATGGACTATTCCAGGGCTACATTTCTGAGAAATTTCTAAGGGGTGAGATGTGCAGTATCATACCTTTTTAAATAGTGGAGAATTAGACAAGTGGACGAGTTTCACATAGAAACCAACCTGCGTCTCGCTAACATCCAACAAGTATATTCTATAAAATGATAGGTAGAAACCGGTTGGTTGCTATGGGTTACTTCTCCACTCTCTTGTAAAGTTTGATACATCTCCCCCTGGGTCTTGCCAGAAACGCTATAAAAAAACCTCCACAAAGCTCCAGATGAGTGATATAAGATGAACTGAGCAGAAGGAACATTGGGCCTGATTCAGACCCGGACGCTCTGACAGAGCGCTCGCTCTGAATCAGGGCCGGGTTTTTTTTTTTTAGAACGGCCTCTTGGCCGCTCGCATAGCTGTGGGTGACCATCGGGCTTGCGACGAGACCCTTGTGGTAGGGTCTCGTGGCCGCAAGCCCCAGAGAGATTTCGACTCTAACAGAGCCAGAATCTCTCCACTGACATCACTTGTGATGTCAGTGGGGCCGCCCCCAAACGACAGGCATTCTCATGGGAATGCCTCTGTTTGGGCAGCCACCCCCCCCAGCCCGCCCACCAAAGAGGGAAAGCTGTCACTCAACATCAACAGCTCGCCCCCCTTTTTTGCGAGACCCGGAGCGACGGAGTGCCCGTCGCTATCCGGGTCTCTTACATGTGCACGACGGACATGCCACCATCGACCCATTTGCGAGCGCTCATTGCTTGCGACCTGGTCTGAGTGCAGCCAGGGGACCGGACATCCCATGATTAGGCAATACCAGATAGTAGAGACATTTTCAAAGCTGTTCTGCATTTTGGTGGAATTCACGTTATTTCTGGGCATTATGCAGAGATGTACGCATGCCGATATTTTTCACAGTTAAGCAATAATAGTTAATCTGCGCAGGTGTGTGAGTCACACTGACCATATGTCAAGGTCCTCGCGAAGCGGCCACTGTGATCGGGACTTCAGTGACTATGCAGACCCATCGCAGAGTGATTGACAGGAAATGCCATTTGTGGGAGGTGATGGGTGCTGGTTGGTGAAACGCAGGCGTACCAGTGCATTTGAACGCTGTTGCATGGGCGTGCATTAATGATCCACTGCGATGCCCTACGCAGCCTGAGTACTCATAGGGGGCATTGAGGTTAGCAATTCCTGAGTAAGGTCAGAGCTTGTGCAAGTGTACGTGAGGCTGCGATGGTACTCGATAGTACCGATAGTTTTGCAGTCTTGCCAATCATTATAGATGTGTGTAAGGTAAAGTGGGCGTCCTAGCGATCGCAGTGGCTTAGCATACTATCGCAATGAGACTACGTGCATAATCGCTATTGAAATCGCAGTTGCAATCCGTAATGAACCAGGCCCTAAGTTGCAATGTGATATGATTAGGATGCACCCCTCAGGTACACACAGATATAAAAGTGTAGCATATTAAATGAATGTGCCCAGTCACCTGGTGCATCCGAGTCGCACCGCATTGCAATTAAGACACATTTTCAGCAAAAATATAAATGCCCAATGCTAGCAGAGTTGCACGTGACATGGCGACCTACTCACGCCATGCATGTCGCTCTGCGTGGCGTATTGGGGATAGAAGTTGGAGAACACATCTGTACATCACCGTAGATGCTTGCAACAACTATTTACTCTCGGTGCGATTGACAGTCAGTGAGCATTTGGGAGGAGGTAACGGGGAGTAGCATCCTGCATTTGCGATCCCGTGTGCAGTAAACATGGCTCCAGCGCCTCAGTAATCGCAGCCGATTTTTCAGATGATCCAGGAAACCCGACCTCTTAGTTTATACAGTACCTCAAAGATTATACAGATTTTTCCTGACTCCAAAGTATTGATCGGATTCCTTTATGAAATATCTCTTCAATACTGCAATAACTCCCATTGTCGGACATTTGAGAATAAAGACAGCGAAATCTTTTCAGATATATTTCTTGAGTCAGCTCTTTCAGTTTTCTGGTTACGTTTTCCACATCTTTACTGCTCTCGCCATGAATAATCCATTACGCATCTGAAGATGTTGGCTTATTTCTTCCAATATGAAGCCCAAAGGACATTTAACTGTAGATGTGTCATGTCTGAGATCCCAATCGCTGTGCGCTCACTTCTATATTGTCTGTGATATTGTGGAGTAGGTACTGCAGTTGTTTGTTGGAAGTGAGAGCTCCCCGGCCACATTGCCCAACATTTTCTGTGCATACTGTACAACATACTGGCTCGGAGATAGGAGCACATTTAAAAAAGGAGCAGTTTGCTCCTGGAATAGACCATTACCGAGCAGAGGGTGCAATTGCATTTATTTCGTATTGCATGCAAGGGATATTATGGCTGCTTCTGCATGTAGCGAGCAAATACTGGGTGGCTTTGCTCTTACGCAGAAATCTAGACTTAATCTAGGTCACGCTCCTTCCCAACTATAAATCTCTCTGCACATTTTACATCTGCCCCCTGCAGTGCGACATGGTTCTACCAAAGTGGATATTGCACCTTTTTTCTTTTCTTTACTTGCTCTTAACCCTGAATCAGGTTCAATTACGTCATCCCCTAGACAGGACTTGTAGTTACTCAACCTTTGGTGCTCTGGGCCTGATTCAGAGCCGCTCGTAAGCGGCCGCTCGTTCGCTCCGAGCGATGTTCGCACAACTGTGGTCGGAAATTGTGTGCTCGCAAAATAGCGAATGCCTGCTAATTTGAGTGACAGAATGAGGCGTTTGTGGGTGGTAACAGGGGAAGGTGCTTGAAAACGGGGAGTGGAGATCCGAACGCAGGCGTGCCTAACGGTCAAAACGGGCGTTTTAAGGGTGTGCATAATTAACAAAGCAGCATCATCGACCACGTCACTTGGTTGTCTTTTAGCCTGAACTGCTCACATGATTGCGGTAGGAAAATGCAACCACAAGCACTGCGAGCAGTTCATACGCCTTTCGATGTACTCGATTAATCTAATAAATAGCGGAGATGACGTAGGATGCGAGCGGCCAGGGGGCGTTTTTTTAAAAAATAGCGAGCGCATGTTTCGTTCGCTCGTTCAGACATAGAGGCGTCAACAGACCGCAAAGAGCGAGCGCTCTATTTAAATATCCGGCCCCTTCTCTGAACGAGCGAGCGCAAATAGCGTCCGGCTCTGAATCAGGCCCTCTGAGCCCAGCACCATCCGCTGATCATACCTGTGCTACAGAGATCCTGCTACAACACAGAATAAGTGACATAACTCTGCACAATCCATCTCACAGCCAGATAAATTATCTTCCCCATATTACCATCCTCACACAAAGTTCATTTAGCATTTCCTCAGATCAGTTAAACTCTCAGCAGTTGATTTTTCTGATAATGTAAGTTAATGTTTCCTTGCTTGTGCATACGTCTCTCAGCCTCTGACACAGACCTACTGTGCCTATCCTACACATTATCCTGCACCAAGGAAACTAATAATAACCGGATCTGCAAATAGCTCTAGTTTACTGACCTGATGTCAGCTGGTGCTAAATCACTAGTGTGAATACAGGGTTGGTAGGGATGGGCATCGACCATTGATGTTTCCAAAACATTGATGGTTGCTGGCTGATGTCAACTACTTTTGCCATCAATGGCAGAGAACAGTGGTTCTCTGCCATCGATGGATGAGCAGGATCTGATGGGGTGTTTTTTAGTGGAAGGACGGAGCTTAGCCTCGCCCCCCAGCGGCCACTAAGTCCCACACCCATTTTTGATTGGCCCTCAGCCTGGCATGCCCACAGCAGAGATGACCATCAAGGAGGTGCAAATCATTGATGGTTCACCATGAATGGTTTGTATGCCATTGATGGTAATAACTGATGGGCTAATCGATGGTAACCATCGATGGCCACCCCAATGATGGCCATCCCTAAGGGTTGGATTGGCCTGGCGGGGGCCTGGTTAAATCTAATTTGAGCCCTTCTTCTTTGGAGCTCTGGGCCTGTTTCAGAACCACTCATTAGATGCGTTCGCATGCAGCCAAGATGTGCAAATCCCGCGATCGCATGACAAGGCATTAGCATGCCCACTATGTCTAGGTGAGCGATCGTGGTGTCTATTTAGACGCCCACCAGCCTGTCTTTAGACGCCCACTTTCCCACGTCATCTCCAGGAAGTGTATGCAACAATCGGTAACATCAAGTAACATCGGACCCATACTCAGCACTTGTGGCTGACCATAGCCTACCGCAAGCCCTGCGAGTGCTTCAGTGTTTCATTCAGCCATGTGACGTGTATCATGATGCTCCGTCTTAATTATGCACGCCTCTGAAAATGGCGTTAAGACACTCAGGCACGCTGGCATTCGCACCACCACACCCCCATTTTCATCGACCATCCCCCCATAAACAGCTCGTCCTGTCACTCATTCTATTGAGGGGGCTATGCGCAGCGAGCGAACGCTTCCTGATCTCATGGACTAGATCACGCACGCGTACTGTGACATATGCATGCGCACATTGCAAACATCGGCAGTCTGAATTAGGGCCTCTGTCCACTAAAAGTGGGGGAGGCGCATAGGCAAATACAGAGGGGGTTTCCATCTGCCTGGAAACCCCCCTCCCCAGCCCACATCATGACCACAATAGAAATAGTAATATAATAGAATTTTACTAGTGCTGCATGTTCTTCTCAGTATCACAAATGAAATAATTAGCACCACCTGTGGATCTTTTAACATGTATCAGCCAGTAATAAATAACCGGTGCACCAACTAGGAGATCTGGAAAACATATAGAGGGGAATTCAATATGAAATGTAAACTTTGCTGTCGAAGTTTACGTATCATATCGGAGATTTTACCTGCATTAAAGTATCGGGCGCGCGCCCGCTTATCCCCGTATTCAATATGAAATTAACGAAAACGGGAGCCTGCGAAGTTGGATTTGCGTAAAGTTACGAATTTTTCCTTAAAAAAATTGTAAGACTCCCCTAAAGTTGTAAAAACATGGGGGATCACTATGGGTACCCCCGTTTTAGCCTTTAAATGAAAGTCGGGGATTTAAATAGCCGCATCAGGTGTCTTTTCCCGACATTGAAGAAGTGATGCAGAAGAGCACTTAGGTTATTTTTTTCGTTTTTTAAGTGGTCCCATCAAATTTGGGGTACATGATAATGGGTACTAGCATATTTTTTAAAATTCTGCAATTGTGCACCTTCCTCTATAAATCTATTCTAGAATACACCTGCCGCATACTTGCAGAATAGCCCTGAACCTATTTCCCTATTCTTAAACAATTTTTTCCCATTTTTTTTTTCACCCCAATTTTTTTATTAATTTTTTGGGGTGTCCCTATTTTCTTTAAAAAACTTTTTTTGACACAGTTCTTTTTTAAATGTCAGTCCCAGGGGTGCAGGCTATTTTTTTTAAGCCTGCACCCCTAAACCCCAATTCTGCACTTTTTTTTCGACACCTATTCAATGGTAAAAAGTTATCCCCGTTTTTTATCAAAGACTTTTCGAACCTGCGATAAGTCTTTGAAATTGAATACGGTGTAAAATTAAAACCTGCGATAATGACATCATAGGTGCGATATTAACGCAAAAACGATGTTTTCGCTACCATATTGAATACCCCTATAAAGCTGCATACACACACAATGATTTTTTGAACGATTATCGTTAAACGATAATCATTTGAAAAAATCGTTCACTTTCTGAGTCAAATGATGAACGATTATCGTTCATGCGCATTCACGTTTGTAATTTGTAGTTCAGTCTGACAGATAATCTGACAGAAAATCGTTCATAAAATCGTTCATAAAAACGTTAGTAACAAAATCGTTGTGTGTGTATGCAGCTTTAGTGTTAGGGATGCACTGCTATAGAGCCCAATATGTACATATATGTCCAGGGCAGTGCTAGGCTCCTCTGCTGCTCCCCCAGACTCCCGGACTTGCCGCAATGCTCTGGAATGGTGCCCACATCTACAATAAAAACTTTCAGCTTAAGCAGGATGGCCCTACTGCCACATCTAATGGCTAAAGCTGCATACACACACAACGATTTAGGTAATGAACGATTTTAGTAAACGATTTTCTCCCTTGAAAAAATGAACTAAAATCGTTTACTAAAGTTGTTCATTTACTATGTTCATTTAAATGTAATGAACGATTTTTTTAGAACTACAAACGATTTTTTTATATATTTCCTTACTGAAAATCGTTGAGTTGACAAGTCTGACTGAACTACAAACTACAAACGTGAACGCGCATGAACGAAAATCGTTCATCGTTTGACTCAGAAAGTGAATGATTTTTACAAACGATTATCGTTCAACAATATTGTTTAACGATAATCGTTCAAAAAATCGTTGTGTGTGTATGCACCTTTATTGTGAACGCTGGTCCTGTATATACTGGAATTATGAGACACAATATACTTTGTATGACGCATATTAAAGCTGGTTAAGTGATAATTATACCCTCTTCATGGACTGGCCACACTCACTCTAAAATCAAGCATTTGGAAACCCCCCTCTAGAAATCCTGCGTTTGCCCCTGAGGTGGGCACATGCAGCTTTTGGCTGGCTCCTATCAAACTGACTTTGCCTGACTAGCTGGGCCACATTTATAATGTAAAGCTATAGTCACCTCTCCGTGTACACAGAATATAGGCAGCATGCAGAATATAATTTTAATCAGCATGAGCTGTTTGTACGTACCATTTGCATTGCTTTGTGAGTAAGAAACATTTTAAGGGAAAGACACTCGGTACTAGCGAGTCACGCCACGGCATGGCACAAATAGAAGGGCTGTTTAACGCACAAGGAAGCTAGCTGTATGTGAGCACATCTGTATACACTGTAAGCCACAATTTCTGTAAATATGAATGTGTCATTGTATCTGCAAAGTAAGCCATTTACATCTAGTATGCACATTTCAGGGAACAATTCCATGACGGCGGGATTGTTCACTAAAAAATAAATCCATCTATATTTTGTAGAAATGACTTTTGTTGTGTAACCTTTAGTCGATACACATGTATATATTAAGTTTAGGGTGAATCTTTACCCAAAAGACCTTACAGTGAGCTGCCGGGTTCTCACCTCGAATGTTCTGTAGATTCTGAAGTGTTAACACTTTATTAATAGCCAAATGAAGGATTAGTGTAGTTTCAAAACCACAGGGACTTACACAAACTATAACAAGGGTGTGTACACTTCTGTCAGATTGCACTTAAGCCGGCTGTGCGTTTGTGTTTTATTTGCCATCCCCATCACAGCGAATGTAACGTGGGAGTTTTATGGAGTGCGGGGAGCTTTGTGCGGCCATCAAGGCCCCCAAGGAGGGGTATTTGGAGTGTCAGAAACGTAACTTTTTAAACCAGATGAAAAATGTTTCCCAGTTTGTTAAGAGTCCGCGCTCTGGACGTAAAATGCAAACATTTGCTTTTTAGACTTCTGAGCTGGGAAAACTAATTATGGGCCAGGGGCTTGTGTGCAGTCTCTTCCCATACACTTCACAGTGTATTTCTTCTCGTACACACACGTAGCTGCTCAGGCAGGCAGCGCAGTGGCAGCCCCCCCCCCCCCTCAAGACCACAGGTGGGAGCCACCACAGGATGTAGAGACAGTATTGTGTCCGATCAGAAATAGGCGCTACGTGCGTTTTGGACCCTTTACCTCATTACATACTTGCCTACTACACCACAATGTCCGGGAGGCTCACGAAAATCATGTGGTGCTCCCAGCCGCCCCGCCACCTGCCCCAAGCCGCCTACATACTGGGTGCAGTGGGCAATCTGGGCTGTAGATGGTGAGATTTCTGCGGAAGCTCATCATTGTAGCCGCTGTACAGTGCCGGTAATCTCTGCATTGTATAGCAGGGAGGGTAGCCATGATGACGTGATCACACAGCTATGCACCCCACGCTGCCTCTTATGTTGCTCCACACCCTATATCGCCCCCTAAGTCACATCACCCCCACCCCCACCACCAACCATCCCATGTGCTGACCTGACTGCCAACTACGCCTCACTGAGCATCTCCAGGACTAACATCACTGACAATGAGATTCTCCTGACCTCCCACCAACAGCATCTGCAAAGCTTAATCAGTAACTGAGATGTAGCATATACTGCTACTGTATTCTTTCATCCCAAAATACAAGATGGTTACTACCATTACAGGACATAAACATTTAAAAGTAATTAGTGGCCTATTAACCACAATCCGCATTTAAAATGTGGTTGTAGTATGATATTTTACATAAATTAACCTTGCTTTTTCATTGTGATCAGCCTGTGGTCTATCAGACACACAGGCTGATCACAGAAGCCTGCTCCAGGCTCTGCTTTCCCTGTCAGCAGACAGGGAAGGTTGAGCTGGAGCAGGTGAAAGAGGAGGGGGGAAGCCTGCATAATGCCATCTCTAAAGAGCGTTATTATCACTGTCCCTTCCAGTCTTTTATTACAATTTATTTTAGTAAATCTGAAACAGATCGCATTTTCCATTACAAGTAAGGGAAATGCGATCTGCTTACTAAAAGAATGTAAACTGAAGGATTTGGAGGAGTTTTTATGCAATTAGTGAAATACATATGTAATACCCACTTTCCATGTCCAATGGTTGGGGTACCATAGGTCACTCAATCATGTCAGAGAGGTGAAGATAATCTGACCCCAGGTCTAATAACCACATAGGTTTTAAATACACTTTATTTAATTAGCCACATTTGGAGACCAAGGTAGCAATTTAGACCATCAGGTACAATTGTTCTGATGTAAACACACATATATATATATATATATATATATATATATATATATATATATATTGTATATGCACAAAACAACATCTAAGATTTTAATAAGCATAAATTCTGTCTATGATTCCAGATATAAACTTACAACTATAGGTTAGAGTAGTATATACTTTTCAACAATATGAATCCTGGCTATTACTATACCTTACATCTTATACTGCAGTATAAAGGCCCAAATCTCAATATCCTCAGAGTTTTAACTATGTTGCAACATTGACGGTGCACATCAAGTTTATTTATTAGTACTGTATCTGCCAGCTCCAGCTGGTTAATTGGCTGATATATAGGTTGTAATGGTTATGAATTGAGCAGATTAGTCTATGGGAGCCTACCTATATTCATTTATTCTGCAAAGTCCGTGGTTAGGTAAATAAGGTTGCTGGAACTTGCTTTATAGCATACTGGTTATAGTGTGAGACTGTCCTCCACAAAAGGCTTGCTATAAAATATTCCACTTCTCTTCTGTATAATTGCTGGGACAGCTAAACTGACTCCACGGCAGCAATAGCACTGAGGCATCAAACTTATGTACACACTGAGTAGCTGCTACCTGCATTATGTCCAGGTTGGGTACTTAGATCTGCATACTGTATCTTCTGTCTCTTTCTATTGATTATCACCCTTTCATGACTAAGAGGTGCCTGTGGAGGTGACTGGTTCTGCACTGTCCCTGGAATTGCTTTCTCTATACACTGTGTCTGGATTGTGAGGAGCTGTGAATGTGACAGGTGTTGGGTAATGTGGTGACTACACCCTGATGCCCCATATACCTGCCCTCCTCGCAGGCTCACAGGGACTCCCCCAGCTCTGCTCTCTGTCAGGTTCCTTCTCTCAACGCAGTCTCTCAGGTCCACCTCTGGCTCTACCCAGCTTAGAGGAACCGCACCTCCAGGTCCTGCCTCCTCCACTGTCAGCCACGGAGGGGGACTGGCCGAAAAATTGCCTCCTCACAGCACAGCTCAGCTCTCTATGGCCATTACATCAGCTCCGCCCTGACCAACTGCCATTTCCTCCAACTGTCACATGTCTGACCACCTGACACTGCTCATGTGACCTGCTCCTGACCGCCTGACAGCTGCAGAGGTGCGCCTGTTTATTGACATAGTGCTGTGCATGGTGTAGAACGTAATACCTCGCATAGCGGGGTATTACACATATATTTCTAAGAACCATTTGAATGGCTACAGGATGTTCGCTCACATGGGAAAGTGGGGGAACAAAGGGCCTGATTCAGAGCCGGACGCTATTTGCGCTCGCTCGTTCAGAAAAAGGGGCCGGATATTTAAATAGAGCGCTCGCTCTTTGCGGTCTGTTGACGCCTCTATGTCTGAACGAGCAAACAAAACATGCGCTCGCTATTTTTTTAAAAACGCCCCCTGGCCGCTCGCATCATACGTCATCTCCGCTATTTATTAGATTAATCGAGTACATCGAAAGGCATCTGAACTGCTCGCAGTGCTTGTGGTTGCATTTTCCTACCGCAATCATGCGAGCAGTTCAGGTTAAAAGACAACCAAGTGACGTGGTCGATGACGCTGCTTTGTTAATTATGCACACCCTTAAAACGCCCGTTTTGACCATTTGGCACGCCTGCGTTCGGATCTCCACTCCCCGTTTTCAAGCACCTTCCCCTGTTACCACCCACAAACGCCTCATTCTGTCACTCAAATTAGCAGGCATTCGCTATTTTGCGAGCACACAATTTCCGACCGCAATGACTGGTTCGCGCATGCGTATTACAACCCATACGCATGCGCAGTTGTGCGAACATCGCTCGGAGCGAACGAGCAGCTCTGAATCAGGCCCAAAGTATTATATATGTACTCGGCTTGTCGAGTATGGACTGAATCATTGGAATGGTTGCTGACTTGTTGACCTGTTATGATGATGTCAGTCTGGGCATTGGCCTGGTAGACTGTGATTGGTTTGCCAGCAGTTTTAATCGGGTGCTGGCTCTTGAGCCTGTGTGGGTTGTTCTGTTCTGGCTGAGTCTCCCACAGGGTTCCATGAATTGCTTGGTCCTTGGTTCTAGCTGTTTACAAGCTGCCTAGGAAGGATTGCTGGTTTCTTCATCTGCTAAGTATACTGGATACATTCTACTACATATTATTGCTAGCAGATGTAAGCCTGGCTAATATACTACTCTGCATAGTCCATGTGTTTTGAAATGTCTTATCCTGCAGTTTGCAGGAAATCTAAATAAATTACTGAGTTTTGCAACTACTCTCATGTTTATTGAATTATCATTCTGGATTTATTATGTATATATATTAATAATGTAGTAAAATATAACTGCATTCCCTTTTGTTAGTTGCTTAATTAAGTAGCTAAATTGAACCCTTGTTTGTTACTAGCTTGCAGTGATGTTAACTGCAGGAGAGTATTCTGGTAATCACTGATTAGGAGTGCTATTGGTATTACTACATCAATTAGCTTTAGAAAGACTTAGGTCTAGTTTGAGAAGCTAAGCAGTAAGGGCTTATGTTTATTCCTGGATGGGAGACCTCCGGAGATCTAGGTGTAGTTCCCTATATGAGGTCTTAGAGTATTACGTTCCTTTGTCTATATTTTGATACCTGTGCTATCTGAACTGTTATTACTTTAAGTGCGAATTCCAGACAGCAGCCAAGTACTTACGAACAAGTGTGAGTTCCGGGAAAAGGGGATGTTATTGGTGAAGGACACTTTGTTTAGGTTTTGACAGTGCAGGAGGTCATCAGGTATCATAACACAAAAACATACAAGCAATGGTGGAACCACAGGAGGATGTGACGGCTACAGGGCCGGGGGATGAAATGTTCTCTCAATTCCACGATCATCTCCTACTTTTGAGTAAACACTTTTCTCATTTCACTTATTCAGAACAAGCCCCACAATTTTGGGGGGAATTAATGGGCCCCTATTGGAATTGTGCTATGGGGCCCCACAATGCACTGTCCGGCCCCTGCATGCAGGAGATGGTGTCTGAAGACAAAAAGTGGCTCCGACATCACTGAAAAAACACCTTTAAATTCAACACAGTGATAATAAAATGAAACACAAAGGGCCTGATTCAGAGCCGGACGCAATTAGAGCTCGCTCGTTCAGAAAAAGGGGGTGGCTATTCAAATGAACCGTTCGCTCTTTGCGGTCTGCTCACGCCTCTATGTCTGAATGAGCGAACAAAACTTGTGGTCGTTTTTTTAAAAAATACGCCCCCTGGCCGCTCGCATCCTACGTCATGTCCGCTATTTATTAGATTAATCGAGTACATCGACCAGCGTATGAACTGCTCGCTATTCTTGGGGTTGGTTTTTGCTACCACAATCTTGCGAGCAGTTCTGGCTATAAAATAACCAAGTGACGTGGTCAATGACGCTGCTTTGTTAATTATGCACACCCTTTAAACGCCCGTTTTGACCTTTAAGCACACCTGCGTTCGGATCTCCGCTCCCCGTTTTCAAGCACCTTCCCCTGTTACCACCCACATACGCCTCATTCTGTCACTCAAAATAGCAGGCATTCGCTATTTAGCGAACAAACGAATTTCGGCCGCACTGACTAGTTCGCGCATGCGTATTACGATCCGTACGTATGCGTAATTGGGCAAACATCGCTCGGAGCGAACGAGCGGCTGCTTACGAGCGGCTCTGAATCAGGCCCTAAGTACATACTGTAATGCAATCACGTAAGGAAATGCACCAACATATAAAGCACAACACGCACAACACGCCTAGAAACATCCTTCTCTACGTCGCCCATTCCCAGACCTCTGACAGCGAATATCGCTCAGCAACATTTTCGCAGCTGCAATAATCAGGTCAGGCATCCAGCCGGGGATTTTTGATAGATGATTGCACTCACATTCCATACCTGGCTGATTGGAGATCTGCTGGACGTTGTTAATTCAATTTTACTCTTGAATGAAGAGTGGATGGGAACTTCCATTTATTGTATAGGATGTACACTCTGATTATGTGTGTGACACATCAAATTATTCCACAGCGAGTAATAAGACAAATATTGCACATGGGTGAGAGAGACTTGTAATGCAGCGATGGAATGGAATGAGAAACGTCTGTTTCGGCTTCACTGCATTGGCACTAAAATGAGAGTGGCACAATCTACTGCCACTGCATGGTTCTGCGGCTATGGGCCCCACTCTTCTTTGGAGCCCCATAGTCACAGCACCTCCTAGTGGTTCCGCCACTGGCTGGGATCGTAACAATCAGTCCTCTGTGCTGCGTGGGGAGGTCGGGGTAGGACTTACAGTGAGGCCAACAAAACATGTGAAATCCCACAGCCACAGGCAGAACACAGAAAATGAATAATGAAACTAATAAAACTGGGGGTGAGCAGCCAATAGTATTGCGCCTAGGAGCAGCCTGACACATTAATCCAACTCTGGCACAGTCCCAGGTTCCAGAGATTTACTGCCTGGAAATGTCCCTATTTTTAGTATTGACTAATTGAACAGAAGCAGAATGAAAATCCTGCCTTACTGCAATTCACTCCATCTCTTCTTATTTCTGAGGGAGAGAAGGGAGATAAATGGGGCAGGAGAAGGGAACGTGTCACCAATAAGATGATGGAAGAAGATAGCAGGAGAAGGACTGTACAGGGGAAGCCGAGAGATACAGAACAGCAGAGGTGAAGATAAAGATAGCAGTATTGTATGTAACTTCAGGACAGAAAACATCATGGATTATAAACATCTAAAAATGTGTCTCTGCAAGATTTACTCCTTCCATGCAATGCCAGATCAGTGCAGAGCTTTGTGTGTTATCATACTACACCTGCTCCACACTGGGAAGACACAGCTACAGTCATACGCAATTCAGTCGCACCTACACTTGCAGCTGAAGGGGTGTAACTGGGGTGTGTACATGTAGGCTAAGTTTAGCGCATACACAGAGATCTGACTGTTTTGCAGCACTGACAGGGTTGATGCAAACGGACACAGAGCCTAATGTACCGGGCCGGAGGAGCCAACAGCATGCCGTTTATTCTGTGAGCTGCATCTTATTCACAGCAGTTTGCTGTCAAAGTCATGAGCACACTGAGGGACCCCCTATCATTGTCAATGTTCTGTTGTTGTGTGGGAGGTGAGTCAGGCAGGATCCCATCCACGCAGATGGATGTGAGCATCTTCAGTGACATCACACATCATGACTGCAATGTGTGAGGTCCTGAGTTCGAGTCCCAGGTATGACATTACTGAGAAATGTTTTATTTAAATAAAGGAGGATGTAACTAATGATCCTCACAAATCACTCTATCACTGATAGCTCTCAAGTTAGCTTTACGAATCTATACATAGATTAAAATAAAGTCCCTGGTAGGCGTCTGTCTGTGTGTTTGAGCTAAACTCAAGAACCACTGGATGGATTTTGATTCACTATTGTATAGAGCATGTGTGGAGGAAGGTTTAGGTATATAAAACATTAATGTTTGACAAGAAGGAGCTGAGCAGGGACGATTTTAGTGAAGCAAGTCAATGAAAAACTGTACATCTGAGCACTTTCTTAGCCTTTCGCTGCCTAAACCATTAAAGATATATCACAACGATGGACTGTATTTTATACCATGTAGAGATTGATACGTATTATCTGGTTTCTCCAGAAAAATTGATGTAAGCCCTGTTTACTGATACAAAATTTCAGTTATTCACTTTTTTACCGTTCCTAATTCATTCATTTGAAAAATGATTCTTTCATTTCAAATGAGTCCAATTCCTGGTAAGCGTCTGCTTTGGCGTGACCATAAATAAAGCACAGGGACCAGCACTTTACGTGGCTGGAGTTGCCCTAAGTGGAGATTGTTTTTCACTTGGACAAACATGGCCCCTTTGTGTGTCACGTCAAAACTAAGGGCCTGATTCAGACCCATTTGCTATCTGCGTTCGCTCGCTGGATGCGTATGCAAATTTGTGAAAATGATGCCATGGGAAGCGATCGCTCGCCAAGGCATAAGCACGCCCACCATGTCTTAGCGAGCGGCCACTATGTGTATGCGTACGCCCAATTGCACAGGCAGAGCCGCCCACCAGCACACGTCATCTCCAGGAAGTGTATTAAAACACTGGTTTAAAGGGTGTTTTTGACTTTAAACTTCTTAAGGGGGCCATACTGTACATCCGCGACTAATTGTCCCAATTCTTCGTTCTGCCAATGGCGAGATCGGTGGATCAGGGAAATGCAACATTGTGAAAAATCTTGATTCCCTGATCCCAACCCGAAAATGGTTGGAATCGTTTGGTGGGGGCACGTCTGCAACTTTATGCAAATGCTACTACAAAGCCCCTCCCTGGTGTACAGTTGCGCCTCTGAATGTGCAAGGACTCAGACACCCACTTTAAGCGTCTGTAAATGCTGAATTACTTCTTTGTGCATCTTCAGACGCAACTAATGTACAAAAAAAGTTATCAAATATGAATGAGTGAAAATCATTCTTTTTTTTGGGTGGTACTCAGCGGTACCCAGTATCAACAGGTCCTAAGCAGGTGTCTCAATCACCTCATGTGTCATTTGGCCCTGGGGTGGGGGTTACTGAACATCTCCTATACTAGACCATATTTGCCTGCTCTCCCAAATTGTCCAGAAGACCGCATTTTGGGGAGTTCTCCTGGATTCCCTGTAGAGAAGAATGGGTGGTATAGTGACTTCATAATAGGGGTGTGCACGGCCACTTTTCGTGTTTTGTGTTTTGGTTTTGGATCTGGATCTTTCTTCGTGTTTTGGATCTGGATTGGTTTTGCCAAAACCACCCTTCCGTGTTTTGGGTTCTGGGTTTTGTGTTTTGGATCTGTATTTTTTTGAAAAAAAGCATAAAAACAGCTAAAATCACAGAATTTGTAGGTTTTTCTGCTCCTATGCTATTATTAGCCTCAATAACCTTAATTTCCACTCATTTCCAGTCTATTCTGAACACCTCACACCTCACAATAGTGTTTTTATATCCAAAAGGTTGCACCGAGGTAGCTGGATGACTATACTAAGCGACACGAGTGGGCGGCACAAACACGTGACCCATCTAGGCGTGAAACTGCAGTGGCAGACAGGATGGCAGTTTGAAAAACTAGGCCCCAAACAGTACATAATGCAAAGAAAAAAAAGAGGTGCAAGATGGAATTGTCCTTGGGCCCTCCCACCCACCCTTATGTTGTATAAGCAGGACATGCACACTTTAACAAACCAATCATTTCAGCGCCAGGGTCTGCCACACAACTGTGGCTGAAATGATTGGTTCGTTTGGGCCCCCACAAAACAAGCTGGCAATTAATCTGTCCCTGCACAAACATGCTCTACGGAGGCAAGATGTCATCCTCATCCTCCTCATCCACCGATTCCTCACCCTCTTCAGTGTGTACATCCTCATCCTCACAGAGTATTAATTCGTCCCCGCTGGAATCCACAACCACAGGTCCCTCTGTACGTTCTGGAGGCTGGTCTCCCTGGAAGAGTTGATAATTCATTTTATGAACATCATCTTCTCCACATTTTGTGGAAGCAACCTCCTACGCCTTTCGCTGACAAGGTTCCCGGCTGCACTAAACACTCTTTCGGAGTACACACTGGAGGGGGGACAACTCAGGTAAAATAGAGCCAGTTTGTACAGGGACCTCCAAATTGCTTCTTTTTCCTGCCAGTACAGGTACGGACTGTCTGACATGCCTACTTGGATGCTGTCACCGATGTAATCCTTTAACAGACAGACGCACGCTTGTCGCTGCTGCTTTGAGGATGCAAGTGCGGCTACAGCCCACACAATTCACAAAGACAGAAAAAAAAGAAGAATATTTTTATTGTTTGTGGAGCGCACTTTGAGGGTTACACCACCCTTTAACAGACAGACGCACGCTTGTCGCTGCTGCTTTGAGGATGCAAGTGCGGCTACAGCCCACACAATTCACAAAGACAGAAAAAAGAAGAAGAATATTTTTATTGTTTGTGTAGCACACTTTGTGGGTGTCACCACCCTTTAACAGACAGACACACGCTTGTCGCTGCTGCTTTGAAGATGCAAGTGCGGCTACATCGCACACAAGTCACAAACACATTAAAAAAATAGTTTTTTATTTTTTGGAGCACTTTGAGAGTTACACCACCCTTTAACAGACAGATGCACACTTGTCGCTGCTGCTTTGAGGATGCAAGTGCGGCTACAGCCCACACAATTCACAAAGACAGAAAAAAAAGAACAATATTTTTATTGCTTGTGTAGCACACTTTAAGGGTGTCACCACCCTTTAACAGACAGACGCACGCTTGTCGCTGCTGCTTTGAAGATGCAAGTGCGGCTACATCGCACACAAGTCACAAACACATTAAAAAAATAGTTTTTTATTTTTTGGAGCACTTTGAGAGTTACACCACCCTTTAACAGACAGACGCACGTTTGTCGCTGCTGCTTTGAGGATGCAAGTGCGGCTACAGCCCACACAATTCACAAAGACAGAAAAAAAAGAACAATATTTTTAATGTTTGTGTAGCACACTTTGAGGGTGTCACCACCCTTTAACAGACATACGCACGCTTGTCGCTGCTGCTTTGAGGACAGTATCATATGCAATGACAGTAGACTTGTCAGAAATTGTTGGCACGTCCTTCAGTCCGGACCAGATGTCCAAACCAGCCCTTGACTTATGACACAGGTGCACGCTTGGCGCTGCTACTATGTTGATGCACGTGCGGCTACATCACACACAAGTCACAAACACATTAAAAAATAGTTTTTTATTTTTTGGAGCACTTTGAGAGTTACACCACCCTTTAACAGACAGACGCACGCTTGTCGCTGCTGCTTTGAGGATGCAAGTGCGGCTACAGCCCACACAATTCACAAAGACAGAAAAAAAAGAACAATATTTTTATTGTTTGTGTAGCACACTTTGAGGGTGTCACCACCCTTTAACAGACAGACGCACGCTTGTCGCTGCTGCTTTATGGATGCAGGTGCGGCTACAGCCCACACATTTCACAAAGACAGAAAAAAAAAGAACAATATTTTTATTGTTTGTGTAGCACACTTTGAGGGTGTCACCACCCTTTAACAGACAGACGCACGCTTGTCGCTGCTGCTTTATGGATGCAGGTGCGGCTACAGCCCACACATTTCACAAAGACCGAAAAAAAAGAACAATATTTTTATTGTTTGTGTAGCACACTTTGAGGGTGTCACCACCCTTTAACAGACAGACGCACGCTTGTCGCTGCTGCTTTGAGGATGCAGGTGGAATCTAGACGGGATTTGGAACCGGGGACACACTACCTCCATCAATTGTCTAAATCCCACTGCACTAATGGCGGATACCGGACGCACGTCTAACACCAACATAGCAGTCAAGGCCTCAGTTATACGTTTTGCTTCAGGATGACTGCTGTCGTACTTCATCTTCATCGCTAGGGACTGTTGGAGGGTCAATTGTTTAGTAAAAGTAGTGATGTTCCTACTTCCTCTCTGGGATGATGAACAACTCCCAGCAGCAGCAACAGCACTAGGAGGAAGTGGTTTTTGATCTTTCCCTATTTTATTTTTATCGGAGAAAGTTTGGTCCTCCATTTATGTTATATTGATATATACGTGCGGCTAGAGCGCACACAAACACAGAAAATATTTTTTTATTTTTGCTGGAGAGTAGTGCACTTTGTGGGTTACACCACCCTTTAAGAAATGAGCCAGCCGGCTCTTTACTTATGGGACACAGGCGCACGCTTCGCACTGCACCTTTGTTGATGCACGTGCAGCCACAGTGCACACAAGTCACAAACACAGAAAATATTTTTTTGGTTTGGACTGGAGTGTACTTTGGGGGTTACAGCACCCTTTAACGGTCAAGCCAGCCGGCCCTTTACTTATGACACAGGCGCACGCTTGGCACTACTTTGTTGATGCACGTGCGGCTACTGCGCACACAATTCACAAACACAGAAAATATATATTTTTTTGGTTTGGAGTGTACTTTGGGGGTTACAGCACCCTTTAACGGTCAAGCCAGCTGGCCCTTTACTTATGACACAGGCGCACGCTTGGCACTACTTTGTTGATGCACGTGCGGCTACTGCACACACAATTCACAAACACAGAAAATATAATTTTTTTTGGTTTGTACTGGAGTGTACTTTGGGGGTTACAGCACCCTTTAACGGTCAAGCCAGCCGGCCCTTTACTTATGACACAGGCGCACGCTTGGCACTTCTTTGTTGATGCACGTGCGGCTACTGCGCACACAATTCACAAACACAGAAAATATTATTTTTTTTGGTTTGGACTGGAGTGTACTTTGGGGGTTACAGCACCCTTTAACGGTCAAGCCTGCCGGCCCTTTACTTATGACACAGGCGCACGCTTGGCACTACTTTGTTGATGCACGTGCGGCTACTGCACACACAATTCACAAACACAGAAAATATTATTTTTTTTGGTTTGTACTGGAGTGTACTTTGGGGGTTACAGCACCCTTTAACGGTCAAGCCAGCCGGCCCTTTACTTATGACACAGGCGCACGCTTGGCACTTCTTTGTTGATGCACGTGCGGCTACTGCGCACACAATTCACAAACACAGAAAATAATTTTTTTTTTGGTTTGGACTGGAGTGTACTTTGGGGGTTACAGCACCCTTTAATGGTCAAGCCAGCCGGCCCTTTACTTATGACACAGGCGCACGTTTGGCACTACTTTGTTGATGCACATGCGTCTACTGCGCACACAATTCACAAACACAGAAAATATATATTTTTTTGGTTTGGAATGGAGTGTACTTTGGGGGTTACACCACCCTTTAACGGTCAAGCCAGCCGGCCCTTTACTTATGACACAGGCGCACGCTTGGCACTACTTTGTTGATGTACGTGCGGCTACTGCGCACACAATTCACAAACACAGAAAATATATATTTTTTTGGTTTGGACTGGAGTGTACTTTGGGGGTTACAGCACCCTTTAACGGTCAAGCCTGCCGGCCCTTTACTTATGACACAGGCGCACGCTTGGCACTACTTTGTTGATGCACGTGCGGCTACTGCGCACACAATTCACAAACACAGAAAATATATATTTTTTTGGTTTGGACTGGAGTGTACTTTGGGGGTTACAGCACCCTTTAACGGTCAAGCCTGCCGGCCCTTTACTTATGACACAGGCGCACGCTTGGCACTACTTTGTTGATGCACGTGCGGCTACTGCGCACACAATTCACAAACACAGAAAATAATTTTTTTTTTGGTTTGGACTGGAGTGTACTTTGGGGGTTACAGCACCCTTTAACGGTCAAGCCAGGTGGCCCTTTACTTATGACACAGGCGCACGCTTGGCACTACTTTGTTGATGCACGTGCGGCTACTGCGCACACAATTCACAAACACAGAAAATATATTATTTTTTTAGCACTTGGGGGGAGCACCAGTGATGGACAGAGCACCCCCTGGACAACACTACAGCACCCCTTTAGGACTGGGACACTGCACAGGACTTTGGAGTGGACACAGCCCCTATGGAGAACTGACTGCACAACACAGTCCAGCCAGCCCCTATGGACTTTGAAGTAGTGGACACAGCCCCTATTAACAACAGCAGCACAGCACAACACAGCCAGCCCCTATGGACTTTGAAGTAGTGGACAACAGCAGCACTACACTACACTACACTACACAGCCCAGCCAGCCCTAACTGCCACCCTCCCTCTTCACTGTCCACAGCCGAGTGAGAAAATGGCGCTGACGCGGGTACCTTATATAGGATCCAAAACCCGCGAGACTCGGAAGGCGGGATGATGACGTTTTGCCTCGATTTCAGATCCGAGTCAGGCGGGAAAAGTCGAGCCTGACTCGGATCGGACTCGGATCGGGGGGGCTCGGGGGGGTTCGGATTTCAGAAATCCGAACCCGCTCACCCCTACTTCATAACATGATGATTGGTGGTGAATCATAGTCCTGCTCCATGAGGTGGAAGGTATAGCTGCAGTGCACCCCTGGGGACATGTATGCAGTGATCAGGGCTCGCAACAGAAATCATGGGGCCCGGTACACACATTTTTTTAGAGGCTCCCGATTCCCACTTTCCTGCAGCCATCTCCCTGTCAGTGCCTCTTCGGTGGCCAGCCCACTGTGAGTGTCCCTCTGGTGGCCATCCCTCTGAGAGTGTCCCTCCGGTGGCCAGCCCCTTGTCAGTGTCCCTCCGGTGGCCAGCCCCGTGTTAGTGTCCCTCTGGTGGCCAGCCCCCTGAGAGTGTCCCTCCGGTGGCCAGCTCCATGTCAGTGTCCCTCCGGTGGCCATCCCCCTGAGAGTGTCCCTCCGGTGGCCAGCTCCATGTCAGTGTCCCTCCAGTGGCCAGCCCCGTGTTAGTGTCCCTCTGGTGGCCAGCCCCCTGAGAGTGTTCCTCCAGTGGCCAGCCCCATGAGAGTGTACCTCCGGTGGCCAGCCCCGTGTCAGTGTCCCTCCGGTGGCCAGCTCCGTGTCAGTGTCCCTCCAGTGGTCAGCTCCCTGTGAGTGTACCTCCGGTGGCCAGCCCCATGTCAGTGTCCCTCCAGTGGCCCGGCCGATGTCAGTGTCCCTCCGGTGGCCAGCCCCATGTCAGTGTCCCTCCGGTGGCAAGCCTCCTGAGAGTGTCCCTTCAGTGGCCAGCCCCCAGTGAGTGTCCCTCCGGTGGCAAGGCCCATGTCAGTGTCCCTCCGGTAGCCAACCAGCTCCCCACAGTGCAGCACCAACACTTACCATGCGACTGTCTGCTAGTAGTGTCAGTGCGGTGCTGGCTGACGTCATAACGTCACGCCCTGCACCATGAACAAAATTAAACTTTTCTGCACCAGCCACCACCGGTGCAATATAGCTACATAATCATTCCTTCACAGATTCCCGTACGGACCCAACCAGTATCTGCCTGCTGTGCCCTCGTGATCATACAGCAGCTCAGGCAGTGACCAAGGGAAGTATTATGTGTGGGCCCCCCTGAGCCCCTACAACCTCAGGGCCCATCACAGCTGGGCCCCTAGTTCCCCTCTGTCACTGGGCCTGGCAATAATGCAAATCCCTTCTTGTTGCCTGCTTCCCGTTTGGATCTCCACTCCAGGATCGCCCGCAAGCAAGCTATTTGATTTAGGCAATTAAGAACTGGATTGCTGCAAAAATAAAATCTAAATGGAATGGCTAAACACTAAAGGCATATCCTATTTTATATATATATATTTATTAGGATATATGATTTATTGCAGGAGGTCACAAATTCTGGCTGACAGAAGAGACCGCGGCTTAGCAGAAAATAGATGTGAGCTTGTGATCTGGGCAAATTGGGCATCATGGCTCAATGTCTCCCGGCTTTCATTTCAGGAATAATGACATGTATGCTAATGTGATTTCTGCTGTTAGGGTGAGTAACTAAGAAACTCATTGGCGTTAATCAATCTAACACTTTTTTATAGTAAAATGAGGGTAAATCAAACATCATTATTATGTTACATTTGTGTGAATGAGGAGGGAAGAATAAGAGATTTAGGGGCATAAGTAATAATCTGTTTGTTACATAAAATTAAGTTTCTGCATAATTGTATGTATTGTTCCTATGTGCTAATAGCACAATGTAGGAGATTTCAAAGTGCTAATTAGCCCTGCAGATCGCAGTCCTAATTATTATCGATGGGGACTACGATCTGACCCCTATGTACTAAACTCCAAAAATCGAAGCTTTTCTGACTTTAGCCCCGGGGGTGTTAATTATTATTATCATTTATATATATGGCGTCACAAGTGTTCCGCAGTGCCTTACAAAGTACGTAAACATATAGGTGATCAGTGACTTACAGTACAGTGACTTACAGTACAATACAATACATGATGAGGACAAGAATAAGCGGCCAAGTGTTACGTGCCCTAGTGGGGAGTAAGAAGTAGATGAAAGTAAAGTAGGGAGAAGCACAAGAGGGTAGAGGGCCCTGCTCGTAAGAGCTTACAGTCTACAAGAGAGGGGCAGACACACAGGTGTGACACCGATGGCAGGGCTGGATTGAGGGCCACATGGGCCTGGAGCTGAAAATGACCAAGGGCCTATTATGAGAAGCAGAGGAGGCGTGACCAGTGATGTGTGGGCGTGCCCAGTGCCATGTGGGCGTGTACCCCCTATACTTTCAGCCCCAATGTCTCCCTAAATATGTAAAAGAAAAAAAATGCTTCATTTTGTGAGGTAAATAGAAATACAATTTTACTACTTATGATTTATGGCTGACCGTGTGGAGAGCAGATGGCCAGTCAACATCATGTTGTCATGACAATGGGCCTATTTTTATGTGGAGGCCTGGAGCTGTAGCTCCATCCGCCCCATTGTTAATCTGGCCCTGACTGATGGGGTAGATGGGGAGGAAGGAACATGAATAGGAGACGGTGTAAACTACTGTAAGTCTATGGAGGCTCCAGGTGCAGGAGAGAAATCTTTTGACCTCTCCCCCGCAGCCCCCGGCCAGCTCCAGAATTTGACGCTGTACATATGCTCATTATCAGCTTCCCCCAGAAAAGTTTTTGCTTATATGAAAGACTTCTACAATCTGCTGACAAGTGCTGTTCCCTGCGATCGTGCCCCCCCCCCACCCTTAATTACACTTACCTCCAGTGATCGGTGCTCCTGTGATGTCCTCCATATCTCTGGTCAGCTGACATTCCATCCTGCACTGGGACCCGGTCAGGTGACGACTGGGCCCCAGTGCAGGATGGTAAGACCAGGTGACCGGAGGGAGAACATCACCAGAGCCCTGATCACCGGTCCCTGGACCCAGGTAAGTTTTTTTTTTACTAATTTCTTTTTCTTTTTTTTACAGTGATCAACGTGTGGTCTGTTTAGACCACACAGCTGATCACTGGGGCCGGGGCCGGGCTCTGCTCTGCCCGTTAGAGCGGAGCAGGAGGCCGGTAAACGGGGAGGAGCCTGGATAACGCCACCTCCAGGTGGCATTATTATTACAGGGCTTTCCCCATGATTTTTTTAAATATTTATTGTTAGTAACTTTGGTCAGATCACATTTCCCATTACAATTATGGGAAATGCAATCTGATTACTAAATATAAGTGATACTTAGGGGTTGGAGTAGAATTTTACGAATTCTACTCCAATTGCCCTGTAGTAACTTTAGGTGATATTAAAATAATATGAAAAGGGTGTGAAAACACAAAACACCCCTTTTCACTTTATTTTAGTAAAAATAATGTTAATAACTAGAGCCCTTAGAGAGCAGAATGAATCCTGCTCCTGGTTGTGAATAGGTGTTAATCATCGCATTTCTTATACCACGTTTCCAAGCTTGCTCTGTGCATTAGACTGAGCTGGATGAAGCTAAAGGCCTAGCTTACTTAATACTTTGTCACTTGGCATGTACTGTAGTAACTGTGCTATGTCGGATACCTAAATCTCCTCTCTAAGTAGCTATAATAAAATTCACTCTATTAATTTTGCGGAGAATCAGCCTGAGCTGGAAGAGTATCGTACCCTTTATTAAGTGCACGTGCATAATCAGCCGGCTTTAAACACAGCGACGGAGATGATTACATCTCTTGTTCTGGGCAGAATGGGACTGACAAAAATGGAAAGCCTAAAAAAAAATGGCTTAAAAGTACAATCTGCATATTTATGCTCTGAAAAAGCTCCTAATATCCTCCCCCCACCCAATTCGATGGAAATGATATGAGAGAGCTACTGTTTAATAACTTTCCATAGATTACATTCCCTGCAGCCCGTCCCTATTTCTTCAGGGGTCACCGTAAGCGAGCCGCCAGGTGCCCTCATATATAGAGAGACAGCGGATTTCCTCTCAGACTACTGTGTTTTATTGAAGGTCATATGTAATGAGTCATTATTAAGGAATTCTAATTTTCAACCATAAAATTCTGGTTTGGCCAATGATACATCTGCCAGTCATTTATAATGTCATGCTCAGTATCTGCAATACAGAATGTATATTTCCTTTTTGATACATTATTTCTATTATTGAAGTTTTAGATGAAAAAAAATAATATGAATCTATAAAAAAAAATGTAATAGGTTAATGTAAATTTACTGATTGTAAAATGAAATAGAACTTAATTTTGCATTATGCAGATGGAGTGGACTTCAGTGCACTATGTGCTGTTCATGGTGCAGTCCCCATGTTCATGAAGACCAGAGCATGCACAGTCGAGAGGAAGGGCCCCACAGTACTTCAATGGAAGAGTTACCATCTGTAATTAATACTATTTGGTGAACCAGATGAGCTGCTAGAATTGCTACAATAAAACCCACTCCATTGTTAGTAAAAGTATTTATTTATGATAGTTTGTTATGGTTAAAACCTAATGCAACTTTTATTTCACTCCCCATCCTCCTATTTGTTTTGGGAGGAGTCTACAATGGGTGAGGGTCCACAATGTGGCCTGTGAGTGTATCCAATATATTGTGCATTTGAGGTTAGCTGGGCTCTCTAATGTTACAGTACATACCCGTAACCCCTCCCCCCACCAGCTCATATCATGACCACAATAAAAATAGTATATAATGTGATGTACTGCCACAAAATGCAGTATAAGGGATAGAACATAGCTGTTACACATGCTCAGTGGCAGTAGCTTCGTCTACCAAGTCTGCTGTGTGTGTGGCTTTGAGTGTACAATCAGTGCACCAGACTAGAGAGACCAAAGAACAGCTGCCAGCAAGAAGAGACAGGGATCTTACCATGAGGTGGGAGAATGCGTGCTTTTTCCCGAACACTTATGTTACAATATAACATTCAGTTCAGACAGGCTGGCTCTGCTGTAACAAAAAAAAAAACACATATATATATATATAATACCCAAGTATTAAAACTAGGCACAACCAATACAATACAATAATAAACAATTGTTAGCTATATAGCAGCTCCCAATAGTAGTGCTCAATTCAGAACAACATAAACCAAATGAGTAAATATATATATATATATATATATATATATATATTTATACACACCCAAGGGAGCACTGGATTAATTGATAAATTTAATGTATATATAACATTACATATAAATACATCAATAAAATTAAGATAAAAGATATAGATAACTAGTATCCTATATCAACATATTCTCATAGAGATATATCACTGATGACTGGCAAATATTAGTCGCTTCAAAAATGTAATTCAAAGGATCCTGTGGAAATCCACTAGTGGTATAGAAACTTGATTAGCAGAGCCAGTGTGTTAGTATGATTGGGGCTCTGAATGATTGCATTGAACTTAATAATATTGGTACTTTGGGAGTTTATGTTGTCGCCTAAGAGTCTTTATCTAATTATAGTCTTATCTCTAAACAATAAAATAACCTTTGTTCATATTTATTATGAGGGAGTATCAGTAGTTGATTTATCGTGAACTCATTAATGGTTGTCAACGATCATCTACATATGATCTACTATTGGTGTTAAAGTTAAGTCTACAATATCACATTAGGGGATACTGAGGTATCATTTTCCATCAGACTATTAATGGATAGACAATCTCACTTCTCTTCCACCCCCCCATATCTCTATGAGAATATATTGATATAGGATACTAGTTATACTGTATCTTTTATCTTAATTTTATTGATGTATTTATATGTAATATTATATATGCATTCAATTTATTATCAATGAATCCAGTGCTCCCTTGGGTGTATATATATATATATTTACTCATTTGGTTTATGTTGGCTCTACTGTAGCATCTAATGGCTTACTATGATCACTGGCCCTCTATGATCACTGGCCCTCTATGATCACTGGCACTCTATGATCACTGGCCCTCTATGATCACTGGCACTCTAAAATCAAGCTTTTTGAAACCCTCCCTCTATAAATCCTGCTTTTGCAACTGGGAAGGCAGGCAGGCACATAACTGGGCATGTCATCATCCAATGCGCCAGGCAGTGCGTCCTCCAACAGTCCAACTCTACCATTAGGGGCTAGGGCAGCAGCCGTTCCACCCCCAGGACATTGCACTTGACAGTACCACCCTCGCTATAGCCCTATGACTTCCCAAAGCCAAAAATCAGAAACTAAAAAACCCAAACATTCTCTATATAAATGTCACGTTCACAGGTGTCACGGCTTGGCGTGCGCTTGGACCAGGAGTGGAGTCGGATGAGGAATGAGGACTTGTTTGCTGGTACTTGAAGGCAGCCGGCCTTAGGGGAGTATGACTCATGAAGCAGTGGCACGCGACGGGATCAGAACCAGGCTGCGAGACAATGGCGGAACTCAGAGACCCGGGGTAGGCTGGGAATAGCAGGTAGACGGGATCAGGAGACAGGTAGTAACAGGAGCAAACTGCACCAAGGCTGAGAGGGGAGTCTGCAGACACACACTGGTACTGACACTTTAAATGAGCAAAGGAGCACAGAGAACTAGCTCACAGCATATGCTGTGATAGACGTTGCACTGGCAACTAAAGAGCCTCTGGACAGCCCTTTAGTACCCTCAGGTAGTGCAGGATTGGTTGCTAGCCTCCCCAGCCCAGACTGAACCTGATTGGCCAGAAACGACATGTGACCCAAATCCAAGATGGCCGCGCCCAGTGGTCACAGCATGGAAGCTCTGCCAGTCTCAGCCCCTCTCACCTGCCTCCAGATGGAAGCCCTTGGTCTGCGGAGACTCACAGCACCCAGCGCTATTCACCAGGAACCTGCACCTCTGCTGGAAACACCATGCCACAGCGCCTGGAGCGGTAAGCACCGCGAACTCAGCAGCCTGTCACCCCTGGTTGTGACAGTACACCCTCCTTTAGGAGTGGCCTCTGGACACTTCTTCGATTTACCAGGATTCTCAGAGTGAAACTTAAGCACTAGGCGAGGAGCGTAGACATCCTCAGCTTTCACCCAGCAACGTTCTTCGGGACCATAACCTTTCCAATCCAGTAGATATTGGAGTTGCCCATAACGAAAACGAGAGTCCAGGACCTGTTTGATCTCGAACTCTACACCCCTCTCAGTCAAGACTTTGGGGGAGCGTGGCAGAGTCTTGCGAAAGCGATTCTGGATGAGAGGTTTCATCAGGGAAATATGAAAGGAATTTGGTATTTTGAGGTAGGACGGAAGTTTTAATTTATAGGCTACTGGATTGATCACTTGAACGATGGGAAAAGGACCGATGAAACGAGGAGCAAATTTCATAGACGGCACTTTAAGGCGAAGATTACGAGTGGATAGCCATACTAAGTCACCTGTTTTTAGGTTGGGCACCGCTCTCCTTTTTTGTCCGCTGTTAATTTATATCGAAGAGAGGCTTATTGTAAGGAGGAATGGACCTGAGTCCAAATCTGAGAGAATTTCTTTAGGGTGGAGGTCACTGCTAGTACATCGAAGACTGGCAATTCTTGAAACTCTAGTACTCTGGGATACAGTCCAAAAACTATAAAGAATGGGGTTTGCCCCGTAGATGAATGATAGGAGCTGTTATGGGCAAATTCGGCCCAGGGTAAGGTGTCCGCCCAGTTGTCTTGTGATGAAGACATGTGAATTCTTAAGAAAGTCTCAAGGTCTTGATTGACCCTCTCTGTAGACCCGTTAGACTGAGGATGGTAAGCTGTTGAAAAATTCAGTTTGATTTGAAAGATAGAACATATAGCTCTCCAAAATCTGGCTACGGACTGTACCCCTCTATCAGAAACAATCTCAGTTGGAAGTCCATGGAGACGGAAGATGTTGTCGACGAATAACTGAGCCAACTCTGGAGCAGACGGCAACTTCTTGAGGGGAACGAAATGAACCATTTTGGAGAAACGATCCACTACTACCCAGATGGTGGTAAACCCATTAGAAACAGGTAGATCCGTTACAAAGTCCATGAAAAGGTGTGTCCAAGGATGGGTTGGTACTGACAGAGGTAGGAGTGTGCCGGCAGGAACCTGTCTGGATGTTTTATGTTGAGCACACTGTCGACAGGAGGCGATAAAAGCTTCAATTTCCGACTTCATAGCAGGCCACCAGTATGATCGTTGCAGGAATTCCAAGGTCTTGCGTATGCCCGGGTGTCCGGCAAAACGAGAGGTATGAGCCCACTTCAAAAGCTGCTTGCGCATATCTGAGGCCACAAATGTCTTCCCGGGAGGAGGTTGAATGCAAGTGGTAGCGAATACTCTGGAGTCTAGAATTGGAGTTTCCTTATGACTTTCGGAAGATGTGTCGGAGGAGAGTGATCGAGAGAGGGCATCTGCTTTTTGATTTAGTGAGCCTGGGCGAAAAGTTAATGTAAAATTGAAACGAGAAAAGAATATTGACCATCGAGCCAGGCGGGAACTCAGACACTGAATATTTTTTAGGTATAGGAGATTCCGATGATTGTATAAACGGTGATGGGATACATCGCGCCCTCAAGAAGATAACGCCACTCTTCAAAAGCTAGTTTCACAGCCAATAATTCCTGCTCTCCAATGGGATAATTCTTTTCTGCTTGGGAAAATTTCTTTGAGAAGAAGCCACAGGGATGAAACTTGCTATCCTCGAGTTTCTGGGATAGTACTGCCCCTACCGCTTCAGAAGAGGCGTCTACCTCAAGAAAGAATGGGTAGTTAATGTTGGGTTGTCTCAGCACGGGGGCGGAAATGAAGGCTTGCTTTAAGAGTTGAAAGGCAGTTTCAGCCTCTGGAGGCCATCGGGATGGATTTGCCCCCTTGCAAGTTAGGGCGGAAATGGGTGCCATGAGAGTGGAAAATCCTTTGATAAACCTTCGATAATAATTTGCGAAGCCCAAAAATCTTTGTACTGCCTTCAAAGAATTCGGACGAGACCAGTCCAATATTGCCTGAACTTTCTGGGGATCCATTTCAAGGCCGGCACCTGAAACAATGTAACCTAAAAAGGGAACTGAGGGAACTTCAAATACGCATTTTTCAGCTTTGCAGTACAGGTGGTTCTTTCATAGGCGAGTTAACACCTCCTTGACTTGGGATCGATGTCTGACAATGTTGGAGGAGAATATCAGAATATCGTCGAGGTATACTACCACAGAGATATATAGTAAGTCCCGAAAGATCTCATTCACAAAGTTTTGGAAAACAGCAGGAGCGTTACAGAGACCAAAAGGCATTACCAAGTATTCAAAATGCCCGTCTCGAGTATTGAATGCTGTTTTCCATTCGTCCCCGGCTCGTATCCTAATGAGATTGTAGGCCCCTCTTAAATCCAGCTTGGTAAAAATAGTAGCACCTTTTACTCGATCGAAAAGTTTGGTAATGAGGGGTATCGGGTAGCGATTTTTGATGGTTATATCGTTTAAGCCCCTGTAATCGATGCAAGGACGCAGGCCTCCATCCTTCTTAGACACAAAAAAGAATCCTGCCCCTGCCGGTGAGGAGGATGGTCGAATGAACCCCTTTTGCAGGTTCTCCTGGATGTATGCTGACATGGCTTCAGTCTCGGGTAGGGAGAGTGGGTAAGTACAACCTCGCTGAGGAGTTTTGCCAGGAATCAACTCAATAGGACAGTCCCACTCCCGATGAGGAGGCAGAATATCGGCTCCGGTCTTACAGAAGACATCGGAGAAGGAGCGATACTGGTAGGGAATTGGAGTAGTGGTTGCAATGTAACTACCTTTGACGGGTTTGATTTGAGGAAGGCAGGATACTTGACAAGTTTCTCCCCCAGGACAAGATCTGCATGGTGCCCCAATCAATATTGGGGGAGTGCTTGCGTAACCAGGGGTATCCAAGGATGACCTCATGGGAGGCTTTGGGAATTACTAGGAATCGGATAGTTTCAGTGTGGAGAGCTCCGATACGAACTGGCACAGGAAGGGTACATTGAGAGACGATTCTGTTGGTAATCTGAGTGCCATCTACAGCAGATAGAGTGATGGTGTGGTCGAGAGAGGAGACAGGAAGCCGGAGCCTCTGGACAAGTTCAGCGGTGATAAAATTTTCAGCGGCCCCTGAATCGAGGAGAGAAAGAACAGTTTTAGAACCAGTGGAGATCTCAAAAGTAATGGAGAGGGTAGATTCATTTTTTGACGGAGACAGAGACATCACTCCTAACCTGGTGTCTCTGGCACAGATTAGGATCGGGAGTTTCCCGGACGACGTGGGCAGGCTGCAACCATATGACTGGTCTCCCTGCAGTACATGCATAGATTTTCTCGTCGGCGTCTTTGCCGTTCTTCTACTGTGAGGCGGGCCCGGTTAATCTGCATGGGTTCGTCACCCGCAGGTTCAGACGGAGGGAGGGTTGGAGTAGTGGTCGGCCGGAACCTAAAGCGATCTCCCCTAGTTTTTTCACTCTGGCGTTCTCTGTACCGCAAATCCACTTTATTGCAAAGGGAGATAAGATCATTGAGGGTAGCCGGCGGATCACGAGTGGCGAGGTCATCTTTTATGCGATCTGTCAATCCATTCCAAAAGGTGGAAGTCAGGGCTTCTTCATTCCATTTTAGTTCCGAAGCCAGCGCTTGAAATTGAATGATATACTGACTGACTGGTCGATTCCCTTGGCGAAGTCGCAGGATTTCCGTCACCGCGGAGGTTGTTCTGCCGGGCTCGTCGAAAATCCTCCGCAAGGACGTGAGGAATCCAGAGTAGTTGTCTAGTAACGGGTCGGACCTCTCCCAGAGAGGCGAAACCCAGTCCAGGGCAGAACCGGTCAGTAGAGACACTATATATGCCACTTTGGATTTTGGAGATGGAAAGTTCGCAGGCTGTAGTGTGAAGTGGACGTTACACTGGTTGAGAAACCCTTGGCACAACTTGGGGTTCCCATCAAACTTATTGGGGGTCGGAAGGTGCAAATGAGATGGTGCAGGTGGAACAGGGACAGCTGGAGCTGCTGGCTGGTTGGTGGCGGCAGGCAAATTAACAGTAACCAGGGAAGCTTGCAGCGTATCCTGACGAAGAGACATTTCCTGCAGGAACTGAGCCATTTGGCGCTGAGACGCCTCTAGTCCCTCTAGGCGACTGGCGATACCCTGGAGCAAGTCGGCCCTCAGATCCTGTCCACTGGCCGAATCCATCTGGCCAGTGCAAACTGTCACGGCTTGGCGTGCGCTTGGACCCGGAATGGAGTCGGATGAGGAATGAGGACTTGTTTGCTGATACTTGAAGGCAGCCGGCCTTAGGGGAGTATGACTCATGAAGCAGTGGCACGCGACGGGATCAGAACCAGGCTGCGAGACACTGGCGGACCTTAGAGACCCGGGGTAGGCTGGGTATAGCAGGTAGACGGGATCAGGAGACAGGTAGTAACAGGAGCAAACTGCACCAAGGCTGAGAGGGGAGTCTGCAGAAACACACTGGTACTGACACTTTAAATGAGCAAAGGAGCACAGAGAACTAGCTCACAGCATACGCTGTGATAGACGTTGCACTGGCAACTAAAGAGCCTCTGGACAGCCCTTTAGTACCCTCAGGTAGTGCAGGATTGGTTGCTAGCCTCCCCAGCCCAGACTGAACCTGATTGGCCAGAAACGACATGTGACCCAAATCCAAGATGGCCGCGCCCAGTGGTCACAGCATGGAAGCTCTGCCAGTCTCAGCCCCTCTCACCTGCCTCCAGATGGAAGCCCTTGGTCTGCGGAGACTCACAGCACCCAGCGCTATTCTCCAGGAACCTGCACCTCTGCTGGAAACACCATGCCACAGCGCCCGGAGTGGTAAGCGCCGCGATCTCAGCAGCCTGTCACCCCTGGTCGTGACAACAGGCTCATAACCATAAGGGGGAACTATATATGATATTGCCTGGACAGGTAATACTGTAATGTCAGATGGTTAAATAATGAATATCATGAAAGAGGACAAAGCTAATGAAAGATGAGCCCTGACATTACCAAATTACAAATCCACACAGTAACAATCACTTTATTAACAACAATAAAATATTCTAACACTATATGATAAGGACAAGATAATTTAAGGATTTTAAGACTTTTCATAAAATTATACAACTTAATCCAGCAATATGTTATCCAAAGATGTGAACGTTTGTCTATTGTGGTGTCACTTACACCGCTGTAGGGTTGAGCAATTGGTTCTGAGATCTCATTTGAATTAGATTAAGTAAACATGGGCCAAAAACTCAGGAAGATCTCCTGGCCTGGAAGGTTTCTCAGTAGCCTATGATAAAACATTTAAGAAAGTGCAACTCCCTATCTCTGTAATCTCTCTAGCGATAACCTCCATGGTCATGCGAGGATAGAATTACATTAACCGATAAGGCTGGTAAAGACCCCAGTCACAGACCTATAACTTTGCTTTAAAAAATATATAAAAAAATTCTAAAATGTTAGCCTCTATATTAAATAGAATGTTCTCCATATTATTCATTAATCAAATAGATGTGGAACCATAGACCTGTTAGATAAATAAGGCTCCATCTCTCATTTTATACTGAAACGCAGATGCGGCTTCTTCAGGTAGGATTCTTGGTCTATTTATGTTTGATGCGATTAAAATATGTGGCCTCCTCATGGGAATAACATATCTCTATTCATTCCCCTCCGCCAACCATACTGGCTATGGCATTACACTGGGATGTCCTTTATCTCCTCTTATCTTCGTTTTATCTAAAGAGACCGTAGCAAATATCATTAGGTTAAATTCAGATACCAGGTGTATAGGTGCTGGGGGATGAGAATCTAAATTGTCATTGTTTGCGGACAACGTTTCTCTTACATACTCTATATGCTAAGTACAGAGACTTCATATAAAATGTATATAAGGTATTACCTGGTCCCATCTACATTGGACAGAATGTTCCCTCTGCTTCTCCTCTAGGCTGTCAAGGCTGCGGGCAAAGAGATAACTTTTATCACATGTTGTGGACTTGTTTGACAAAGCCCTCGTCTAATCCTCTCCCATTTACATAGCGATGTCATCTCCCTCCACGCTCCTACCCTCCCATTTCGCTTCACAAATGCATGTCATCTCTCCTGCCAATAGATTACTTCCTCCCACTCCCGAGAGCTTCTCCCTATTCAAGACCACCTGCTGCTGATTCACTGCAAGCCGTCCTGTATCCTCTATTGCCAGACCCATCTACACTGCCGGGCCGTTGCTGAGACAGAGGCGAGACGCGCCATCGGAGGTATTGCACGTGGACACTGGATCCCCGCTAACAGTCTCCATTACTGGTCATTACAGATGGGAGTCACTATCTATTCACTATTTGTCAGCGGCTCCGTCGGACCTAGTCCTTAGACGGAGACTGACGCCGACCACAGAGTGACAGTGTGCCGCTGCAACATTGCCGGACGCCAGTTGCTGACCTCCCACGCTGAGCCGCATATGGTTCATTATCCTGACTACCCAGGGACTGTGCCGATCCATCTACAGGCATATCATCGGCTTTGCCATACCTAAGCTTACAGTATTACACTTTGCGACCTGAAACGCCTTAAAGAATCAGCATTTATTAATATATAGGCCCGATACCGGACTGTATGCTCAGTTCCTATATTTACGGCTGAGTTTCACTATATCTGTGACTTTGCTATATCTGACCGGATTATCGCTGTGACGGGCTCAAAGTTTTTTAATGTCAATTCATTGATGGGAAAAGCTGCCAACAAGCTATAGGCTTTCTACATTGCCTTTCTTAAACTACAAAGATATAACATATCAATTCATAGAGTACCTAAATGATTTATCTGTAAGATTGAGATACAATTTATTGGAGCCTGATCAACTCCTTATATTTGTAATCTTTTATGTGTATTTTTCATGTTTTTATTTCCTTTTTTATTCAATATGAGCTAATCAGTGGAGTATATGTGATTATTGGTCTCCAATTTGCATATTTTTCATGTGTTTGGTGCATTATTACCTATATTGCATTTGTTGCAGGCAAATAAAATTTCCATCTATTTGTATATTACTTATGTGTTATTCCTATGTCCCAGCAATAATGTTAGAGTGCAGTAATTTCTATTATGGCTCCCACTCCCGTCTCCAAGATATTGCCCGTGCTGCTCCCCACCTTTGGAATTCTCTTCCCCTATCTGAGACTCTACCTCTCTACTCATCTTCAAACAGACTCTCAAAACTCACTTCTTCATAAAAGCTTTCCAGCTCACATTCTAACTAGAGATAAGAGTCAATCCAGGTGGCGGCTCGTATCTTCCCGCCGGACTCGGATTCCACTTTGAGGCAAAAAGTAATCCGAGCTGCATCAGATTCTCGCAGGTTTTGGATTCTATATGAGGCGCTGCAGATGGGACTCTGCGTCATTTCCTAGTCAAGCACACTGTTGTATGCTGTGCTTTACTTTGCTGTATAGGCTATGCTGCATCCAGACTCAGTAAAGGATGTGCTGCTCTTAGTCAATGTGCACGATGCTGTATGCTGTGCTGTACTCTGCTATATATAGGCGGTGGTGTGTCCAGACTCACAAGTGTCTGTGCTGCTCTTAATCAATGTGTACTGGTGTCATGCTTGCTACTGGAGAATTAAAAGCCAAGGTCTGGGGCTGTGGTAGGAATGGAAGGTGAGGGACCTGAATACTGTATATGACCTCCCCATCCACGGGTCTTGGATGTTGGCTAGACCTGGCCAATGGTGCATAGTCTAACCCACAGGGAGGTGTTTGCCAGTGACCCCTCCAAGCGTGATATGGGCTTAGCTGCACCCTGTAAGCCGGCCGTGGTCCTTTGACCAGGTGTCCAAGCTTTGGAAATGGAGACTCAAATATCCGTGGCCCTGGGAGAGGTGCTTAATGAAGGCACGTACAGAAGGAGTAACCCAGAAGGTGGTACCCAAGAAGGGGTACTAGGGTATGTTCCCAAATAATGAGTTGACACTTGAGGTGCGCTTTGGAAGTACGGTTGGATATACTTTAGCACAAGACCGGTACTGGTAACTGGTACACAGGCAATGAATGTTATGCACCCTGTGACTTGAGAAGACCCTGGTAATTTGGCACACAGGCTGAGATGTGGGACACACTCTGTTCACGGTAACACTGCTAACTGGCACACAGGCTGAGATGTGGGACACACTCTGTTCACGGTAACACTGGTAATTGGCACACAGGCTGAGATGTTGGACGCACTGCTGCTTATGGTAACACTGGTAATTGGCACACAAGAGGCAAGGAACCTGGAACGAGAACTCATCTAGTTTACACTAGAAGCGACAAACATTGTTCAGATGATTTCCTGGAGAAAGGGAGCCGGATACATACCCCTGGGTAGATGCTGATAGGTGCGCAGCGTCAGCTGACCAATGTAAGCTGGAGACGGTATGATTTACCGCCAGACAAAGCGTCCGGCGGTTGGAATCCCGACAGCGGCTGTCTGGCATGGGTGAAAATCCCGATCGTCCCTAAGGTAAGTATTCACTAACCTAACCTCCCCCTCCTAACCCTCCATAGGGGTGCCTAACCCTAACCTTCCCCCCAGTGCCTAACCCTAAGCCCCCCTCTAAGTGCCTAACCCTAACCCCCCTTCCCAGCCACCTAAACTGGTAGGGTGCCTAACCCTTAGTCCTCCCTGGAGGTGCCTAACCCTAACCCTCCCTTCCCCTAGCCTAACCCTAACCTCCCGGGGGGGTGCCTAACCCTAAGTCCCCCCCGGGAGCCCTAAACCTAACCATCCCCCCCCCCGCGGCTGTCCTTCGCTCGGTGCCCGGCATCTCTTTGATAGGGATGCCGGGCGCCGGTCTCCCGGCATCGGTAAAATGACAGGCGTCTAGATTTAGATGCCTGTCATTTAACCCTCGCCGGGATAAAGCAGTCGGGAAACCGGCTGTTGGGATTAAGTCCGCAGGCTTCCCGACTGCATACCCGTAAGCTACCATGGGACAAAAGCACTGTCACGTGGAGAGAACTGTCATGGCGGCGCCCATGATGGGAACTTCAATCCCCTGCACTGGACCACCCACTGATGCTCCAGCACACAGGGAGAATCCTCAGCTCATCCTCTGCCTCCGCAACAGCCGCACGACTGCCTGGGAAGTCAGGGGAAGCCGGCACGACGGTAAGGGACGGCCGATCCCTGGTTGAACCCTGACAGCTGGGCTGCTGCCAAGCAGCAGCCGCAGCAGTCTCCTATGCTTGGGGGGGTTGCTACAGAGAGTGGTGTGAGGATGATTGTGAGTATGGGATCTTTTTCCTGGTAATTTTAGGAACCAGGACTGGCTGAACAGCCTGTCACTGGTTATGCTTTGGGGGGGGACCCTACGTCATTTAAAAAAAAATTAAATATTTTTTATAGATAGATAGATAGATAGATAGATAGATAGATAGATATGACATAGATAGATAGATAGATAGATATATGATAGATATGAGATAGATAGATAGATAGATAGATAGATATGACATAGATAGATAGATATATAGATAGATATGTGATAGATAGATACATAGATAGATAGATAGATAGATAGATTGATATGAGATAGATAGATAGAAAGATAGATAGATATGACATAGATATATAGATAGATAGATAGATAGATATGACATAGATAGATATTAGATAGATAGATAGATAGATAGATAGATAGATAGATAGATAGATAGATAGATAGATAGATAGATAGATAGGTAGATATGAGATATATAGATAGATAGATAGATTGATAGATATATCCATATTTATGAGATAGATAGATAGATATACATATAAATAGGTAGATATGAGATAGATAGATAGATAAATAGATAGATAGATCCATATATATGAGATAGATAGATATGAGATAGATAGATATATAGATAGAAATATAGATAGATATATAGATAGATATGAGATAGATAGATAGATATGAGATAGATAGATAGATAGATATGAGATAGATAGATAGATAGATAGATAGATAGATATTAGATCGATAGATATGAGATATATAGATATTAGATAGATAGATAGATAGATAGATAGATATGAGACAGATAGATAGATAGAAAGATAGATAGATAGATAGATCCATATATATGAGATAGATAGATATGAGATAGATAGATATATAGATAGAAAGATAGATATATAGATATATATGAGAATGATAGATATTAGATAGATAGATAGATAGATAGATAGATAGATATTAGATATATAGATAGATAGATAGATAGATAGATAGATAGATAGATTGATAGATAGATCCATATATATGAGATAGATAGATATGAGATAGATATATAGATAGAAAGATATATAGATATATAGATAGATATGAGATTGATAGATAGATAGATAGATAGATAGATAGATAGATAGATAGATAGATAGATAGATAGATAGATATGAGATAGATAGATAGATCCATATAAATGAGATAGATAGATATGAGATAGATAGATATATAGATAGAAATATAGATAGATATATAGATAGATATGAGATAGATAGATAGATAGATAGATAGAAAGATAGATATATAGATAGATATGAGATTGATAGATAGTAGATAGATAGATATTAGATAGATAGATAGATAGATCCATATAGATGAGATAGATAGATATGAGATAGATATGAGATAGATAGATAGATAGATAGATAGATAGACAGATAGATAGATAGAAAGATAGATAAATAGAATGATATGAGATAGATAGATAGATATTAGATAGATAGATAGATAGATATGAGATAGATAGATATTAGATAGATAGATAGATAGATAGATAGATCCATATAGATGAGATAGATAGATATGAGATAGATATGAGATAGATAGATAGATAGATAGATAGATAGATAGAAAGATAGATAAATAGAATGATATGAGATAGATAGATAGATATTAGATAGATAGATAGATAGATAGATAGATAGATAGATAGATAGATATGAGATAGATAGATAGATATTAGATAGATAGATAGATAGATAGATAGATAGATAGATAGATAGATAAGAAGGTTGATGATGAAGGCATTGGCGGTGGAGATTGCATGTGCTAGGATCTATCCATATATATGAGATAGATAGATATGAGATAGACAGACAGACAGACAAACATGAGATAGATGGAGAGGTTAATAATGTAAAATGTCAACTCAGTACTTGGAAAAAGAATAAAGCAATGATAAGTACCTTATACTGTGCTTTGTCTTGTATTGTGCTCAGAGAGCGGTTATGATAACCTCCATTGAAACACTTCACATCCACTGACTTGTTTTCCGGAACGATTTACTAAAAGTACCTAAATACTGTATCGCTAATTGCAACCATTCTTTACTTCAAGAGCATTTCCATTCAGTAACCCTGAGTTCCGACTGCAAAATTATCAGAATATACAATTAGAACATCATAACTATGTACAGCTGCATTGGAGTCCGCTGACCAAAAATCACATTACCAGGTGTTTTACGTAGAGATGTACACAGACGCCTGTCTTTTGGTTCTAAATCAACGTTGTGTTTTGTTTTGGGCAAAACCACCCTCAAGTGTTTTCATTTGGTTTTGCTTTTGGTTTAGAATCTGGCTTTCTTTAAATAAAAACGGGTAAAATCACATAATTTTGGCCTGTTTCTGTTCCTACATTATTAGACTAGCAGAGGGCTGCATAGGCATGAAGCCATATAAGAGTCCTCAGTTTATTGTGATTGGTCAGTATTAGGGAATCTGTTGCTAGGCAGTTTTCTCTTTTGTGAGGTCTTTTTTCATTCGTTTATAGTTAAGCAAATTACAGTTCTAGGGGGCGTGCATAATATGTTTTCCTATTTAAGGCTAAATTTGAATTGGTTCAGCCTCTTTTTTCATTTGGAAGCCCCTCCCTCCCTAACCAAAACCGTGTGTTTGTGTTTTGTTTGCCCTTGCTAAGCAATTTTAAAGCAGCAGACGGGAAGGCGCTACTACGCACATATGGCGTAAGTGGTCGTTGTGAGGCACTTGTCCTTTTGAAAGAGGGTGGGTGTGTCCTACCTATGCGAGTTGGATAATTGGCCGCTTTCTTTGCGGAAGCATCCGGTCTGTGCCATAGTAAGGGGTGGCGAGACTCTCACAGCGCAGGTTATGCATGTAGAAAAGGGGGGGCGTTTTAGTCGTCCACAATTTTTGGTAAGAAGTATTTGGCTAGAGCTGATTTGTGGTAGTGCCTTCTTTTGCCACCCTTTATTAAAATAAATATGCAATTAATAAACACATTAATTTGATTCGGACCAAGCAGTTGTTGCCAGTGTCGTTATTTTAGTTAGCATAAGCTGGTGGTAATATTTTTCACAATAGCTGAATGGACTCCTTATTAACCTCAATAATATTAATTTCCAGTCAATTTTGATCACCTCACAGCTCACAATATTATTTTCACCCATATTGGCCAAAGGCTGCAACGAGCTGACTGACTAAACTAAGCGACAGATTAGTGGCACAAACACGTGGCAGTTTAAAAGAATTAAGCACATTTACGAAACAGTGGCAGGCAGCATGGCAGTTTCATAAACTTTACGATGCTAACGAATATTTTCATTAATCAAGAACTAATAGTCTAAAAGTGAAAGCCTAGAAGAAAAATATATAATATATTACCCAACACTCTTCTCCAACCAGCAAGTCAGAGGCCTCTGCAAAAAATCAGGTGGAGATGGACTAGCAGGCCAGTAGTCTTTACACCAATACAGAAAGGTGGGCAAAGCCCATAAAAAAAAGTGGTGCAGGATGGAAATGTCTGTGGACCCTTCCCACCACCCTTATATTGCCTTACACAGTTTAACAAATCAAGCACTTCAGCGACAGTTACTGACACTTTTGTGGCTGAAGTGCTTGGTTTGTTGTTGGCCCCCACAAACAAAAACATTTTGTTGGTTTAGTTAAACCAAGCTACCAATGGGTGATATAGCTTCAGTGATCTGCTGTGCAACAGTATGTTGTCTGTCATACTTGGTTTCTCTTGCAAATTATTGTTTCACAGTCAATTGTTGTTTGAAACAACTAATCTTCTTATTCCCCTACAATCATTAGCAGCAACCCTAGCACCCAAGGATTTTTCTTGGGATCCTGGATAGAAGAGGTGCAGGTAGCCTTTGCAAATTAGATGCAGGACTATCACCACTCATTAATAAGAAGGTTGATGATGAAGGCATTGGCGGTGGAGATTGCATGTGCTAGGATCTATCCATGCTGTTGGTAGCTGATGCTGGGCTTCTTATTATTTTAAATAATTTGACAGATTTTCATAAATCATTTGTATGAACTCGCTGCAAATGACGTAAAATGGAGGAGGTGCTTAGATGGTTAATGTCGCTACTTATTGTTACAAGTCCAGTCCAGGACTTGTCTCCTGCCAGTATTCCTCCTGCTCCTGACCATTCTTCTAGGTTGCCATTTGCTAGGAGACCCAGACGTCAGAGGATTTCACATGTTTCCTCCTAGTGTTGCCTGATTGGCAGCTGATCCTATTTGAACTTCGGGGACTGTCGCCGCCCTGTCGGCTATAGAGTTTTCATGTGGAACTTTTGGTTATGCAAGCTGCTCTCTGTGCATCCAGACTTCCAGCTATATTTTCTACATGCTGCGTGTATTCTGCTCACCGGCTTTTAGGTGACCCAAGTACCCTGGGTCCAAGCAACGCTGTCTCCAGGGCCCTCCAGGCCATACAGCTATCCTGCTTCTATACCACGGTGCAAGCATCACTGTCTACAGAGCCTCCAGGCCATACAGCTATCCTGCTTCTATACCACGGTTCAAGCATCGCTGTCTACAGAGCCTCCAGGCCATACAGCTATCCTGCTTCTATACCACGGTTCAAGCATCGCTGTCTACAGAGCCTCCAGGCCATACAGCTATCCTGCTTCTATACCACGGTTCAAGCATCACTGTCTACTAAGCCCTCCTGGCCATACAGCTATCCTGCTTCTATACCACGGTTCAAGCATCGCTGTCTACTAAGCCCTCCTGGCCATACAGCTATCCTGCTTCTATACCACGGTTCAAGCATCGCTGTCTACTAAGCCCTCCAGGCCATACAGCTATCCTGCTTCTATACCACAGTTCAAGCATCGCTGTCTACAGAGCCCTCCAGGCCATACAGCTATCCTGCTTCTATACCACGGTTCAAGCATCGCTGTCTACAGAGCCCTGCAGGTTATACAGCTATCCTGCTTCTTCACCACGGTTCAAGCATCGCTGTCTACTAAGCCCTCCAGGCCATACAGCTATCCTGCTTCTATACCACGTTTCTAGCTACGCTGTCTACTAGGCCCTTCAGGCCATACAGCAATCCTGCTTCAACACCACGTTTCAAGCACCGCTGTCTACTAGGCCCTCCTGGCCATCCAGCAATCCTGCTTCTACACCAGGTTTCAAGCATCGCTGTCTGCTAGGCCCTCCAGGCCATACAGCTATCCTGCTTCTTCACCATGTTTCAAGCATTTTTGTCTACTAGGCCTCCTGGCCATATAACAACTTTAGTTTGGACTGTAAACCTAAAGTATATTCTATTGACTGTCCTATGGTTTCAGCTCCTTATTGCACCAATGACATGTTGTGTTTCCACTGGTCCATCATATCATTTATTTAGTAAACTGCCATGATTTAACTATACTTCTTGTGTTTGTTCTTTGATGTGCCACGTATCTCCAACACCTCCATCTCGGTCCTAGCAATTTGCTAGAGAATTGTAACATTTATACTTACTTTGGCACTACAAATCGTACAGATGCCTTGATAATTGTTTTCTGGATTTAGTTAAAAATGATTCCACATGAAAGAGGAGGAGGCTTTTTTGGACGTATGCCCAGGGATGACAATGTTCTCCTTCTTATCACTGGCAAGAACTGCTGCCACTGGTGGCTGAGTTACTTTGACACAAATAATTTCCTCCTCCTGATTGTTATCAACTTCTTCTTAGAAACACAGGCCCGTATTCAATTTAAGGCGAAAAGTCCGGATCCGCGATACTTTTTTGCCGATGACGTCATTTTCGCCTGTTTTGCTTTTACACCGTATTCGATTTGAAAGACTTTTCGCTTAGGCGGAAAGTCAATGCAATGTAATAGGTAAAAGAGTTTCGCCTATGAATAGCAGGCGGAAAAAAGTGTAGAATTGGGGTTTTGAAGTGCAACATTGCGGGAACCCCCGTGTAGCCTTCAAACAGTCCCCCAAAGGTAAACTGTGTCAAAATGTTTTTTAAAAATCACTTGATCCCCCAAAAAATTACTTTGAAAAAGGGTCGAAAAAAAAAGTTGGGGTACAAAGTTAAAAACTGGCAAACTTGACTCTGTGGGGGTCCCCAAGTATGCCCCAAGTGCTTTTTGTTTGCAGGTGCTTGCGGAAGGTGGATTTTTAACTATTTTTTCAACTTCACTTTAGCAACATTTAAATATGCTGATCCCCCATTTTCAAGTACCCCAAATTTGCTGGGATAACTTATTTTCAGGAAAAAATACTCCTGAATACTATTCTGCACCACGTATAGAAAAACGCTATTTAGCAGCTATTGAGCCCGTTTAAAAACAGCAAATACCTTCAGGAAGCCAAATCGGGGGGGGGGGGGTACCATAGCTAACCCCCATGTCAGAGCATCTTTTGGGGGGTGTCAGGCTGATTTCCCAAATCTGACAGTACTTTCCGCCTGTTCAAGTTTCGCCAGCTCCTGTTTTCGCGTACTTTCATATTGACTATGGGGTAAAGCGGGCACACGCGCATGATACTTTTCTGCCCACAAAACAGGCAAAGTAGGCGAAAAGTCCGGGCCGCAAAAAAGTATCGCGGCTCGGCTCAAATTGAATACGGCTCATAGAAACATGGTATTTGACGGCAGATAAGAACTACTTGGCCCATCTAGTCTGCCCCTTTTCATTTATCCTTTTGCCAACTTCACCCCAATTTACTCCTTAGGTCTCTCTTAAGGATAAACTTATGATTATCCCAAGCATGTTTAAATTGTTCCTCCATCTTAGCTTCAACCGCCTCTGATGGGAGGCTATTCCACTTATCCACTACCCTTTCTGTGAAGTAATTTTTCCTGAAGTTTCCTCTGAGCCTCCCTCCCCCCAGTGTCAGTGCATGTCCTCGTGTTCTTGTACATCTCTTCCTCTGAGCCTCCCTCCCTCCAGTCTCAGTGCATGTCCTCGTGTTCTTGTACATCTCTTCCTCTGAGCCTCCCCCCCCAGTCTCAGTGCATGTCCTCGTGTTCTTGTACATCTCTTCCTCTGAGCCTCCCTCCCCCCAGTCTCAGTGCATGTCCTTGTGTTCTTGTACATCTCTTCCTCTGAGCCTCCCTCCCCCCAGTGTCAGTGCATGTCCTCATGTTCTTGTACATCTCTTCCTTTGAAGAATGCTTACCTCGTGTCCCTTGGTAAAACCCTTCATGTACTTCAAAGTTTCTATCATGTCCCCCCTATTTCTTCTCTGTTCCAAACTATGGGCCTGATTCAGACCCACTCGCAAGCGGCTGTCCGCTCGCAAGTGGGTCGATGTTGTGCACTGCGCATGCGCACGATGGCGGGAGCTCCGTCGTGCGCATGCGCCAGAGGCGACGAGCGAAGGGGGCGTGGAACGCCTACCGTCAGAAGCCGGCCCCACTGACATCACTAGTGATGTCAGTGGGAGTGATTTTGGCTCTGATAGAGCCAAAATCAATCCGGGCCTTGCGGTTGAAAAACTCAACCGCAGGCTCCGGCTCGCAGTGGCGATGGTCGCGATGGTCAAGACTATCGCGGCCATCAAACTGCACGCTCGTATAGGCTGTGGGTGGTGACCCACAGCTATACGAGCGTCCAGGAGGACGCTCCATAATTATGGAGGCCGGCCCTCATTCAGAGTGTGCGCTCTGCTCAGAGCGTACGGTTCTGAATGAGGGCCTATATTTATTAAGATCTTTTAGTCTTTCTGGGTAAGTTCTGTGATGTAGGCCATGCACTATTTTTGTTGCCCTTATTTGTACTGTATCTAATATATCTATATCCTTCTGGAGATGTGGCCTCCAGAACTGAGCACATTATTCTAGATGAGGCCGTACCAAGGACCTATACAGTGGTATTATCACTTCTTTTTTCCTGTTACTGATTCCTCTCCCTATGCAACCAAGCATCTGACTTACCTTCCTCATTGCTTTGGTGCACTGCTTGCCTGCCTTCAAGTCATCTGAAATGGTGACTCCTAAATCCCTTTCCTCCTATGTTTTCCATCATAGTGTCCTTGATACTATATTTAGCCTTTAGGTCATTGAGACCCAAGTGCACGATTTTGCATTTTCTGACATTAAACTGTAATTACCATGTCCTTTCCCATTCCTCTATTCTACCCAGATCCTCAGTCATTTGTTTTACCCCTCTTGGTGTGTCTACCCTGTTGCATAATTTTGTGTCATCTGCAAAAAGGCATACTTTCCCTTCAATACCATTTGCAATATCACCAACATAGATATTAAAAAGCACTGGCCCAAGTATCCCTGGGGTACTCCACTGGTAACCTTTCCCTCCCGTGAATACACTCTATTTACTACAACTCTCTGTTTCCTATCCTGCAACCAGGAGTCTTCAAAAAATCCCAGCTATTGAAGGGACGAAACGTGTTGACACAGCTCCAACCTTAGCAGTTCCGGTCACAGGTCCAGCTCTTGGTACCGCCGAACAACATTCTTTAGGGGAGTAGCTGGAGTACCTAAGCCACTGCACATTGGACGCTGAAGACATTAACCAGTTAGACGGGAAGTTGTGGGCTACAGGTCATTGACCACTTCACCCGCCACACATCACTAGCGGGTGCTGCTGCAAGCTGCTGCTCCAAATTGTTTTGCTGTCCCGCTCTACCTCCAGCTGCAAGCTCATACAAGGGAACAGCCGCTGTAGCGGAATTCAGCGTGGCCACGCTAAACAGTGGATTATTGATCAAATATACACACGGGAGTGAAATTAACTGGTGATTGTATCTCATGATTCAGCGTCTATAGTGCAATGTCTATGGAATGTACTTTTAAACAGATACAAGTTATTTCCCATAGTATCTACATAGTGTGACATACTAGTATATTTTTATGTGATCTGGATACATGCTACAAAAAGAAACATTTGTTTCATTTTATTACTATTGAGCTGACATTTGTTATTTGTATGTGAATGCTCTTTTTTTCTTTTTGAGTTGAATTTTAATATGTGCTTATGTTTTTTATTTAAATAAATATGATTAGATTATACAGAACAAGCCTCAGGTCTGTTTATTAGACAGCAGACATATTGTTTTTATATATAATTTTTCTCTGAATTAAATAACACTCGATACCTAGCGCAGTAATCATTGAAATCTGTATCCTGCAACCAAGATCTTATCCATTCAACAGTCATAGAATCCAATCCAATGCTTTCCAGTTTGTTTATCATTCTGCGATGCGGGACCATGTCAAAAGCCTCACTAAAGTCTAGATAAGCTACATCTACGCCCCATCCCGATCTATTACTTTTGTCACCCAATCAAAAAAGATTTGTTTGGCAGGATCTCCCCTGAGTAAATTCATGCTGTTTGGGATCCTGTAAATTGTTGGATCTGAGATATTCCACCACTCTTTCTTTTAATAGTGTTTCCATTATTTTACCACTACTGATGTAAGGCTCACTGGTCTGTAGTCACTGGTCTGTAGTTACTGGTCGGTAGTTACTGGTCTGTAGTTACTGGTCTGTAGTCACTGGTCTGTAGTCACTGGTCGGTAGTTACTGGTCTGTAGTTACTGGTCTGTAGTTACTGGTCGGTAGTTACTGGTCTGTAATTACTGATCGGTAGTTACTGGTCTCTAGTTACTGGTCTGTAATTACTGATCGGTAGTTACTGGTCTGTAGTTACTGGTCGGTAGTTACTGGTCTCTAGTTACTGGTCTGTAGTTACTGGTCTGTAGTTACTGGTCTGTAGTTACTGGTCGGTAGTTACTGGTCTGTAATTACTGATCGGTAGTTACTGGTCTCTAGTTACTGGTCTCTAGTTACTGGTCTGTAATTACTTGCTTCTTCTTTGCTTCCACGTCTGTACAGTGGTATTACATTTGCTCTTTTCCAGTCCTCTGGAATTACGCCTGATACTAGCAACTGGTTGAATAATTCTATTAATGGTGTTACCAGAAACTCTTTTAGTATCATTGGATGTATCCCCTCTGGCCCAATTGAGTTACACACTTTCAGTTTTGGGAGTTCTGTTAGGACCCTCTCCTCTGTAAATGTACTTTCATGCACATCATTTTTATGAATGCCTCTGCAACTTAACTGTGGCCCCTTCCCCTCTCCGTCTGTAGGGAATACTGAACAAAAAATATTATTTAGATGATCTGCTATTTCTTTGTCTTCCTAGATCATATACTCACTCTCTGTCTTAAGTCTTATTATTCGTCCATTTGACTTCCTCCTTTCACTTATGTACTTTAAAAAAGTTTTGCCCCCTTATTTACTGACTGGTCCATTTTCTCCTCAGCTTCTGCCTTTTGCATGGCTAATCATCTTCTTAGAGGTAAATATACTAAGATTCCAGATTGGTCGAGTTTGTTTTTTTTCAATCTCGATTTGCATCGCCGAATCTCGGGTGATTTTCCCATTTATCATCTCGCAAATTTACTAAGAAGTGAGTTTAGCTGAAAATGAGTTATGGTTAGAACTTAACCTTTGTTAACTCTCTTTCTTCGAAGTCCATAGGGTCCACAGGGAGACCATGGGGTGTAGGTGATGGAACTGAATCCGGGCACCACGCAGTTAAAAGCTTTCAGCTCCCAGGATGCACTGGTCCACTCTCCCTATAACCCACCCCCGAGCCAGAGGCACCTCAGTTGGTAATAAGCCAAAGGCCTGAGGAGGAAAAGAGAGAAGGAAGACTGGTACACTCAAGAATCACACTCTCACAGAGAAGGGGATGGGAAACTGGTGACCAGCAAGATAGCCCATCTGAAGGCAGGTGCATCAGAGTGGGTGCCCTGTGGACCCTACGGACTTCGAAGAAATAGAGTTAACAATGGTATGTTCTTACCATAACTCTCATTTTCTTCTTCAGGGTCCATAGGCTCCACAGGGAGACCTTGGAGATGTCCCAAAGCAGTCCTTTTAAGGGTGGGGACGCTCCTGTGCTGAGAGGACAATCTGGTGCCCAAAGGAAGCATCCTGAGAGGTGAAGATATCAAAAGCAAAGAAACTCAGAAAAGTCTGGACAGAAGACCACGTGGCTGCCTTACAAAATTGAACAGCCGAGGTGCCACGGCGAGCTGCCCACGAGGGACCCACAGACCGAGTAGAATGAGCAGTAACAGAAGCCGAAACAGGTTTGTAAGCCTCTGAGATAGTCATACGAAGCCATCTAGCCAATGTTTGTTTATTAAGAAGGAGGAGCAACAGGAGAGCACACCCAATTCTGACACTCTCCTGGCAGATGCAATCACCAGAAGAAAAAGGGTCTTAGGTATTAATCACTTAAGTTTATCGAATCTAGTGGTTCAAATGGAAGTCCCTGGAGGGCCTGAAGGACTACTGCCAAATCCCAATGAGCCACTGGGGGGGACAAAGGGATGTTTAATTCAGAGGACACCCTGGAGGAAGCTGTGGATATCCAGAAGAGGAGCAATTCTACATTGGAACCATACTGACAGTGCAGAGATATGCACTTTCAGCGAGGCCAGGCAGAGTCCGAGGTCCAATCCAGCTTGAAGGAAAGCCAGGGCTTTGGAGATCCAAAATACCTGGAGGTCATAATTCCTGGGACGACACCACTGGAAATATGGATGCCACACTCTGTGGTAGATCCTAGCAGAAGCTGGAATACATGCTCTAAGCATCGTGTTGATGACAGAGCTAGAGAATCCTTTGGACCTTAGGAGGGATGTCTCGAAGAACTCGAGGAAGAAGGGAGACTGGAAGAAACAGGTATGCAAACTGTAAGGTCCACTTCGCTGACAGAGCGTTCACCAAGGTTGCCTCGGCATCTCTTGTTCTGGATCCGTACACTGGTAATTTGTGATTGTGTCAGGAGGACATGAGGTCCACCTCTGGGAGGCCCCATTTGTCCACTAGGAGTTAAAACACCTCTTGGTGAAAAGACCATTCCCCTGGATGCACATCGTGACGGCTGAGGAAGTCCACTTCCAAATTGAGAACTCCCGGAATGAACACTGCCGAAATGGCTGGGAGGTGACACTCTTGAGGGCCTTGTACACAGCCTGAAGTTCCAATATGTTGATTGGAAGGGTTGCTTTGATTGCTGTCCATCGACCCTGAAAAAAGTGAGGACCAATCACTGCGCCCCAGCCCCGAAGGCTGGCGTCCGTTGTTAGGAGTACCCAGTCCGGGATCCAAAAGGGGCGACCTGTGGTTAGTTGAGCTGTCAGTAGCCACCAAGACAGAGACAGACGCACCTCCGGAGAGAGCACTATTGTCTGAGCTTTGATCTGGTGGGGCAATCCATTCCATCTGGAGAGGATCAGCCCCTGCAGAAGCCTGGAATGAAACTGCCCATATTCCGCCATGTCAAAGGTGGACACCATGGATCTCAGAGCGTGCATACTCTGCATACTTGTAGTTGTAATGTGAAGATCTTGTCTGGTCAGAAAGATTCTCTGCTATTGAGAATCCAGTAGGGCCCCCAGACAAATCATCCTCTGCAAGGGATTCAGGGAGGACTTTTTCCAATTGATTAAACCCCTGTGTGCCTGTAAAAAGGCAATTGTCAGTTGTAGGTGGTGGCGAAGCACTTCTGGAGAACCTGCCAACAGGAGGAGGTCATCCAGGTATGGTAGCAGCTGGACCTCCCCTGATTCCGCAGATGTGCCACCATGATAGCCATACATTTGGTAAACCCCCTTGGGGCTGTGGACAGGCCAAAGGGTAGTGTCCGGAACTGGAAGTGTTGCTGTAGTATAGCAAACCGGAGATAACGCTAGTGAGAAGGCAATATAAGGACTTGTAGGTATGCGTCCTAAATATCCACATATACCATAAAATCCCCAGGTTCCATAGCCAGTATGATGGAGTGTAAGGTTTCCATCCTGAACCTGGGCGCCGTAAGGAATTTGTTCAGGGATTTGAGGTTGAGGATAGGCCGATGAGATCCATTCAGCTTCTGCACCAGAAAGAGAGTAGATTAATAACCAGTCCCTTGCTGGGACAATGGGACTGGCACAATTACCCCTGCTTGCAGCAAGGACTGTATGGCTTTCTGGATCTGTAAGGTCTTGTTCTTGTCCGAAGAAGGGCCTGTGCAGAAAAACTGGTGAGGAGGTCTTCGAAGGAATTGGAGGGCGTACCTGTGAGAGACCACTTCTCTTACCCAAGCGTCCATGGTGGGTTGACACCACCACTGGGCGAACTGAAGAAGTTGGCCTCCCACTCTGGGATCCCCCAGAGTGAGGCCCGCCCCATCAGGCTGAGGGTTTATCCTCTGGTTTGGAAGCAGGGTGTCTTGTGCTCCAGGCCTGTTTCTTAGGCTTGGCAGTCTTCTTTGCAGCTGACTGTCTAGGAAAGGACTACCTTTTGGGTTTTCCTTGAGGATGAAAGGACCGAAAGGAAGAACGCAGATTTCGATGCTGCCAATGTGTCAACAATCTTGTCCAGGTCTGGACCAAACAAGATCTCCCCATTGTATGGTAAGGCTTCCAGGCCTTTTTTTAGAATCAGCATCCGCCCTCCAAGAGCGTAGCCACAGGGAACGGCGAGCAGACACAGCCGCGGCCAAGACTCTGGAGGTCAGTAGACTGGCATCCAGAGCAGCCTCACCAATATATTGTATGAAACCGCATCCATAATGTGGCAAACCAATGACACCTGATTCTCAGGAGCTTCCGTGGGGAAGGAGTCCTCAAGCGCAACATGAGAATCCGCCGCAGGGGGTGATTCCCATTTTTTACAATGAGCCTCAGGAAATGGATAACATGAGGCTGAATGCTTTTGAGGCTGATACCTCTTAACAGGCGATTGCCAGGCAGCAGCCATGTGTTCTACCAGCTGGTCTGATAGAGGGAATACTGCCGAAGTCACCTTTACCCATTTAAATTGAGGGTGTTTGGATTGAGGGGCTGGCTCGTCATCCTCTATTGGCAATATGGATCTGACCACACGCACCAAGGCAGGAATATAAATATTTGACCTAGTCTCCGCCTCTTGCAGAGGGGAATTGGGGTTAGATGCATCAGCAATCTCCCCGTCGTCAGATGACATCTCAGACTCTGAGAGTTGTGTGGACTGGGATGACAACACAGGCCACTTAGCGGGCTTCATGGTTTTCTCACCCTGCAACATGGTCTGAAGGGCAGTAGAGGAAGTTGACAGGCTCTGTACTGAAGTAGAGAAAACATCTACCCATGGTGGGTGCATTGGTATTCCCTGTAAGGGAATGACAGACTGCTGTAGTACAGGAGGAGTCAGCATAAACTATGTTAGTCACTGTGAGGGAATGACAGTCTTTGGTACAGGAGGAGTCTGTATAATCTGTGGTATACTCTGAGAGGGAATGATGGTTTGCTGAGGTAATCCCATATGGGAAAAAGCAGCTGGTACCTGGCAATGGAGGCCAGGACCTGAGAAAAGGCAGCCCAAGTGAGTTCCTGTACTGTTGTAGGGGGGGTTTGAGGTGCAGGGAGGATTATAACACCTCACACATAACCCTTCCCAAACCAAATCCTCCTCACCTAAACTTGCAGCACATAACCTGCAAGATAGCAGAACGGGTGCAGCCTAGTGCTCGTTACCCTTGTCAGACATGCCTGACACACAATATGGCACTGTGCAATCACTAGTATATATATATACAGTGCTCGAAGTGGGAATTTAGAGGTGGGGGTATGGCAAATTAATCTCGTCCCCCCCTCCCCTTGGGCCCCTGCTTCCATATCACCCCATTGTATGTCTCACCCCCCCTTCTCACTAATTCCCTCTCTATCACCCCCTACAATACTAACTGCCTGCCTCCCTCTGTTTGCCCCTCTCTCTATTCCCTCTCACATCCTCCCCTCTCTCTATTCCCTCTCACTACTTACCTCTGTCCTGCGCTCAGTGCGCTGCTGGAACGGAGCTGCCAGGACTCAGGAGCACCGGGTCCCACATTGCTGGTGCAGTTGTGCGAGCCAATGAGAAGCTGCCACTTGGCAGCTTCTCATTGGCTGGCGGCCGCGAGCCCTGTGATTGGTTGGCTGCCGCGAGTCCTGTGATTGGCTGGCAGCTGCGAGCCCCGTGATTGGCTTGCGGTCGCCAGCCTTGCGATTGGCTGGCGGCCAGTGTGTGCTGACTGTAGCCGGGACCGGATGCTTTGTCCCGGCTACATGCCAGCGTGTCCGCTGCCGCCGATCGAGATGTGTCCCCTGCGGGACACATCTCTACACATTTCCACCGCTGTTCCAGCGCTGGGATGCCATACTGCATCCCAGCGCTGGTGCATTCTTTTCTGCAGCTAAAATGAAGTTTGGTCGGGAAGTGGCGGTATGTCATACCGCCATATACCGCCCCACTTCGACCAATGTATATATATATATATATATATATATAGGAGAGCACAACACTGGTCCTGACTGATGCTTGGATAAGCTGCAGGAGCCCACTGCCTGTGTACCTGGTCCTGTCTGATGCTTGGGTGAGCTACAGGAGGTTGTGCCTAAATATGGCACAGCGGAGCGCACAACAATATGTGACCGACCTCACAAATATTACCTCTTATATATGTGAGGTAAAAGAACCACGCTAAGAACACCTGTATTAGGGCAGAATTAGAGAAAAGGTATAGGTATATGCTGACAGGAAAAAATACACAGACAGGCAGTACAAGCATAAGTCACATACAATGCAGAATTCACACAGTAAATTGGCTAGAGATGAGCGTGTTCAGATCTCAGAGATCCGAACCCACCCGAATTTTGCAGATCCGAGTCAGATCCAAGCCGGCTCGGGTTTTCCCGTCTGACTCAGATCTCAAAGCAAGGCAAAACATCATCATCCCGCTGTCGGATTCTCACGGGTTTTGGATTTTATAAAAGGTTCCATGCTCACCGCCATTTTCATTCCGGCTGTGGAGAGTGAAGAAGAAGCAAGGGAGGGGCTGTGCTCTTGAGCGACCTGGGAACTGTCAGTAGCCAGAGCCAATCAGCGGCTGCTCTACAGTCAGCACAGCTGCTGATTGGCTGGCGGGACTTGCAAAGCCCGTGCAGTCCCGTCGGCTGGCATTCGGCAGGTATCAGTATGTGTGGCAACACACATACTGATACCCGTTGCGTGGTGCAGTAAGATAGTTTTTTTGTTTTACAAAGGCCATGGATTACTGCGGAGACCAGCGCCAGGTGAGCATGAAATCTTTTTTGCAGGGCCAGTCAATACGGATTCTACTGGATAAGGGGACAGAAACATCTGGTATAGGTAAGTATGTGAGAATGGGTAGGTGTGAGTAATAAAGTTATACTTTGCATGGTGTGTGTGTTTTGTCTTTCTTTAACTATTTATTTTACAGTGGGGTTACATGTGCTGCCCGCCTGCTGGCACTTGTAGTTCCACAAGTGCCAAAGGGCAGTATGCTGGCACCTGTAGTTCCACTGTAAAATACAATAGTTTAATTACATTTCCCCACTTTATTACCGTCGTACCCAATGCTCCAGGAGTGCGGGGAAGAGCCCCAGGCTTGAGACCAAGTCTGGGGTTAAGGGAGAGGGGGGACCCCTTTTTGGGGTTTTCCACCTCCCCTGAGATTCCCGGCTTGGCCTGACTGGCTTGGGTTGCTAATACTTTGGACCCAGAGCCCCGGTGAAAGGGTCTCTGGGCTGTGGCATTACAGCCTGGCCGTTTTAGGTCTGGTGCTGGTTTTAAATATATACAGGGGACCCTACGCAATGTTTCCCCCTTTATTTAAAAACAGGACTGTCCCTGCAGCCTGGTGTTGGTTTCTAAATTACGGGGGAACCCTACACATTTTGTTCCCCCGTAATCTTCGAAACCAGGACAGGCTGGCAAGCCTGGGGCTGATTAAGCTTTAGGGGAGTTTACCCTATGTCATTTTTTTTTCTGATATTTAAATTCATTTTCTATATTTGCAGGCAGAAAGATACATGGATCACAGTGATCTGTGTATGTTTCTGCCAAACTCTCAGATCACAGGCAGGTGTATTTATTTCACAAGTTTTTATAGGAGAGTTTTCCCATCTAATGAGAGTTTAGAAACTCTCTGCTTCGTAAATTCCAGAATCCTATTTTCACCAGTGAAAAGGTTCTCAAGTTTTGCTGATGGTGAATTGAAGAGAATTTGCTAACTCTCCAGTATTTTCCGTAGCAGCTTAGTAAATTTACCCCTCAGTGTAGTTTTTTATGTCTGAATTGTAGTGCAAATTATGTCCTTGTCCCCCGTTTCTATGGTCATCCAAAAGGCCTCAGTTTTTTCTTCAATATTTTGTATTATAGTAGCATTTATGCTGTTTTTCACTTATATAGCTACTCCTCCTCCAATCCTCCCCATTCTGTCCTTTCTAGCCAGAGTATAGCTTGGTATAGCTATGTCCCAGTCATGACTTTCATTACACCATGACTCTGTAATTGCTACAATATCTAGTTCATCCCTTGTCATTATTGCAATTAGTTCTGGGATTTTATCAGTTATGCTCCTGGCATTTGCACGATCAGTGGGCGCTAACTGTGGAGAGGACGCTGTTTGGCTCCGGCTGATGAAAGTTCCCACGTGGGTTGGTCAGTGAGTCCCACACTTTAATACAACACCCCCTATATATATAACACAATATATACACACCACAAATATTATCAAGAACAACAAGAACTGTGTCAATATTTATAGGAGCGCTGCTTTTCAATGTTCTTTTAAGAAAAAAATCTGAAATCACATACTTTCCATACTTCTTCACATATTCTACCTGTATTTTAACTTATTTTCACTGTTTCTTTTGTTATAATCTGAAGATATCAGAATTTTATTATTTATCTAATAAAAGTTATGTTTTAAAAACATTAGTCTAGTGCACCACTTCAGGATATTTCATCATCCTCCTCTTTTGTTGTAGTCTTAAACAATATATCCATGGTAGCACCCCAGTGACCGCATTATTACTTAAAGGGATAACTATTGTCCCCAAACTTGGGAGACTTATATATCCTGTGCGACTAAAGAACTATTACTCTCCCTGTATTTCACAGAACCAGCCCTTGGAACCTTTCTAGCGGTGGACTGATGCCACAGCCAGGGGACTGATGCTATCACCGGGCCCCCCAGCCACCGCATCAGCCCTGACCGCTAATCAGCCCAGGCCAGGGATCCCTGGAGAGTTGGGGACCCCTCCAATATAGGGGTCCCCCTCTCCAGGGCACCTCTAACCTAGGCTGATAGCCCGGGGCTATCCCCGCCACCCCTGGGCGGTGTGTAGTGGGTTGATTGTGTAAATGTAGTGTAAAAATATAATATGTTTAACATTGTCTTTACAGTAGAACTGCGGGTCCCAGCAAGCCTCCCCCGCATGCTGGTACTTGGGGAACCACAAGTACCAGCATGCAGGGCATTAAGGGCCCACTGGTACCTGTAGTTCACCTGTAAAGAAATGTTGAAAGAAACACACATACACAGTATAAGTTTAATAAACATACATGCACTCACACATGTACACACACATACACACACATGTACACGTACTCACCTATGTATCCCTGTGGCATTGGTCCCCTTCTCCAGTAGTAAATCCATAGGGTACCTATGGGAAAAAAACATACTCACCGTCTCTCCCATGCGTGGTTCTGTCCTCTTTGGTCCAAAGTAGGCATCCATGGGTGTTGGTAAAATGAACAAACTGAAAGTGACAGCATGAAGAAGTTCAATGCAGTCGGGGATTTGCAGTCCGGTTGGAAGTGGGATTTGCCATTCGATTTGTACATGAACATGTCAAATCGAACAGCAAATTACTGTTGAAAACCGAATCAAATTGAATTTGTTTTGCAAATCGCAAAACAAATCTACCATTAGTAAATGTGGTAAAAAAAACGGGGTTGTCACAATTATTATTATTATTATCGTTTATTTATATGGTGCCACAAGTGTTTTGCAGCGCCTTACACAGTACATAAACAAATAGGTTGATTTACAGTGACTTACAGTACAGTACAATACAATACAGAACATGGATAATATACATTGCTACATTCGCGACCATAACACCCAGATAAGCAACAATGCAAAGCAGCCAAGTGTTAGGTGCCCTGGTAGAGATTAAGAAGTAGATGAAGGTAGAGTAAGGAGAAGCACAAGAGGGTAGAGGGCCCTGCTCATAGAAGCTTACATTCTAAAGGGGAGGGACAGACAAACAGGGGTGACACAGATGGGGTGGGCAGAGAGGAAGGAGTATGTAACAGCAGGTTAGGATGAGAGCTGGAAGGCTTTGATGAAGTAGTGGGTCTTGAGAGCCCGTTTGAAGGATTGAAGATAGGTTGAGAGTCTGATGGGAAGCGGGAGAGAGTTCCAAAGGTGGGGAGCAGCGCAGCCAAAATCTTGGAGGCGGGAGTGAGAAGAAGTAATCAATTGGCATGAGTGGCAGCGTGCATTTGTTGAATGAAGAGGGCGGACAGGAGAGTGAAGGGAGATGAGATGAGATATGTAAATGGGAGAGGAATGGCTGAGGGCTTTGTAAGTGAGTGTGAGAACCTTAAATTTGGTTCTAAAAGGGAAGGGGAGCCAGTGGAGAGCTTGTAGGAGAGGGGAGGCAGATGCAGAACATTTATAGAGGATGATAAGCCAAGCAGCAGCATTGAGGAAAGACTGGAGAGGGGAGAGAAGAGAGTTGGGGAGGCCAGATAGGAGGAGGTTACAGTAATCCAATCTGGAGATGACCAATGAGTGTATGAAGGTTTTAGTGGCATCCTGGGTGAGATAGGGTCTGATCTTGGAAATATTTTTAAGATGAAAACTACAGGACTGTGAGAGATTCTGGATATGTGGTTTGAAGGAGAGGGAGTAGTCCAGGATAACTCCAAGACAGCACAATTTGGGGCTAGAGGAGATAGTTGTGTCATCAATTGTTAATAGTGGGAAGAGAGGTTATGTTGGAGGGTGGGAAGATGATTAGATCAGTCTTAGACATATTAAGTTTAAGAAATCGCTGGGACATCCAGGAAGAGATGGCAGAGATACAGTTGAAGACACGTGTGAGGAGTAGGGGGAAAGATCAGTTGAGGAAAGGTAGATCTGAGTATCATCAGCATAGAGATGATAATGGAGGTCAAAAGAGCTGATGAGTTTACCTAGAGAAGATGTATAGAGAGAGAATAGGAGGAGTGCAAGAACAGAACCTTGGGGAACACCTACTGTAAGAGGCTGTGGGGGGGAGGAGTCGCCATGAGAGGAGACAGAGAAAGATCGATCAGAGAGGTAGGAGGACAGCCAGGAGAGGGCAGTGTCACATAGACCAAGGGAGTGAAAGATTTGCAGAAGGAGAGGGTGGTCCACAGTGTTGAAAGCAGCAGAGAAGTCGAGAATGAGTAGAGAGTAGTGGTCCTTGGATTTAGCAGCAAGGAGGTCATTGCTGACTTTCGTGAGGGCAGTTTCAGTGGAGTGAAGAGAACAGAAGCCAGACTAAAAAGGGTCAAGGAGGGAGTGGGAGGAAAGCAAGGTGGTAAGGTGCTTGTAAACAACACGCTCAAGGAGCTTGGAGGCAAAAGGGAGGAGAGAGATGGGACAGTAGTTGGAGAGAGAGTTAGAATCAAGGGAAGTTTTTTTTAGTATGGGGGAGACAAGGGCATGTTTGAATGCAGATGGGACAGTGCCTGATGATAGGGAGAGATTAAGGAGGTGGGCAAGATGGGAGCAGGCATAAGGAGATAGGTAGCGGAGGAGACGTAAAGGGATAGGTTCAAGATGGGAGGTGGAAGGGGGGAGGACTGAGTGAGGGACATTACTTCCTCTCCAGATACAGGGGAGAAGAAAGTTACAGTCGGTAAATATGGAAGGAGAGGGGTGATCTGGGAAATGTGGAGGTAGATAGCAGGGGGACTGGTAGGATATGTTGTCCTGATGTATAGAGTCAATTTTAGATGTAAAGTAGGTAGGAAAGTCAAGGGCAGAGAGTGAGGAGGGGAGGCGAGGAGAGAGTGGGAGGAGGAGGGAGTTGAAGGTGGTGAAGAGACGTTGGGGATTTGAGGACTGAGAGGAGATGTAGTTCTTGAAATATGACTGTTTAGAGAGCGAAAGGGCAGCACTTTAGGATGAGAGCATAAATTTGAAATGGAGAAAATCTACCTTAGAGCATGGTCTTCTCCACTGTCGCTCGGTGGTTCATGAACACTTTTGCAGGTATCTGGTGCATTTGGAATGCCAGGGTTGAGGTGTAAATCTGCGAGGGTGAATAGTGATCGCCGGAGCAATAGAGTCCAGAGCCGAAGTAAGGGAGGCATTGTATAGAGAAATGGCTTGTTCAGAGCAGGAGAGAGAGAGGATAGGGGAGAGAAGTGAATCAAGGTGGGAAGAAAAAGAAATGGTGTCAATAACCTCAATGTTACGCTTAGTGATGGTGGCCTTAGGAGGTAGAGGAAGGGAAGGAGAGAGGGATAAGTTAAAAGAGAGAAGGTGATGGTCAGAGAGGGGGAATGGGGAATTGGAGTAATCAGAGATATCACAACGGTGAGTGAAGACCAGGTGCGATTTGAGTCGGTTTGAGGTGAGCTTCAAAACGACCATCAAATCGACCTTTAGCAAATTTACCCCCAGGGCTCTTCCCTGGCCGATGGGTGCAGGGATAATGGTGTGAAAATTAGAATTATACTATTGTTTTTTACAGTAGAACTACAGGTGCCAGCCTACCTGCCCTTTGACACTTGTGGGACTACAAGTGCCAGCAGGTGGTTGGCCCCCATATCCCCAATGTAAAAAAATAGCAAAAACAAGACAGTGCACACAACGTAGAATGTAAAAGTTTATTACATACCTAACACGCTCACACATACTTACCTTCTACCAGATGTTCCCGTCCCCTTTTCCAGTAGAATTCTCACGGGTTACCTGTGAAATAAAATCCAATGCTCACCTACCTCCTGCGTAGCTTCTGTCCCCTTCTCCTGTAGGCTCCACAGGACTTGTCAAAACAAAAAAACTGGTACCTGATCCATTTTGGACTGTAGAGATGTAGGTGTTAACACATACATATCTACCGTGCTGAATGACAGAGACAGCATGGTTTCTGTCTTTCTCCGTGCCCGCCATCCAATCAGAGGCCGCTCTGCAGTTAATGGTCGCTGATTGGCTGTGACCCACTCGGTTTTAAATGTAGATTTGTATGTAATTGTCTGGTCCTATTATTATTATTATTATTATTATTATTATTATTATGGTAAACTGTTCTCTTGACATGGTTGTATATATGCATTCATTTTGTTGCATTCACTTAGCATGAAGATATCTCTACTTTAGTGCCAGGCCAGGGAGACATAGAGACCTGAATTTGGTGTTTTCCTGTTGGGGGGCACTTATATAGTAGATCCAATTAATACAAATATATCGTTATCTGCTCTGTACTGTCTGTTATATGACAGATCAGTGGCTGTTTTTATTTAGAGGCTGCCCCCCCCCCCCCCCCACAGTAAAATCTGCCACCTCAGTGAGCCAGTCTGTGACAACGCTCAACTGTGTCCGACATCGGCATTTCGCCTGACTCGGAATCAGGAATATATCGACCCAATATGTTACCAAGTGAAGCGTCTGTTAAAAGGACATAAAATTTGTTTCTTTAGCGTAAAAGAACAAAAAGTTATTTCCAGCTAAACCAACCAAATTCAAAATGCAAAAACTTGAGAAGGTCATGAGGAAGTGGAATTCTATTCTATAATTATTTTTCTAGAAGTAACTCTCAATAAAAGCGCTGTTTATATTCTGCGGCAGAGGCATGCAACACAGCCGGCGTATTCTCACAATGCTACGTAGCGTGTCTGTTAGGATTACAAGGACACTTGTTTAAATTGTTTTATGCCAAAGCATTAATTAAGTATAAACTAATCAGCTCATTTGCCAGCAGTCGAGGCAGATTTAATTCGTATTGCAATCCTTCTGGGACAGCAGTTCATTATTTCACAGAAACATTGATGTGTGCGCAGCATATATTTATTTTTATCCACATTAGGCCGTTGTGTAATGTAGTTTGTAAGAGCACGATATTAATGAAGGGACAAGCTGGCCCCGAGACTGGCGACAGCACAGAACAGCATTACACCAAGTGCCGGACCTATGGAAGAGCTGGCAGCCTCCAAATGTGTCCTGCGCTCAGCATCATTGTAATATTAATCAATACATGGCCGCTGCATCTGCATGCTGGTATTTGTTGTGCCACAAGTGTGCAATATAATTTATGCCACCAATATTAATTACATAATATAGCCTCAATTAACTTAATAATATATTATGGTCCCCATTATTTAATTTATAAATAATTTTGACCACTTAATATTTTAATATTTTATTGTTTGCATAAAGTGTTTTTTTTGTTTTATTTTATAATTTATTTTTAATATGTGCCCAAATCACATAAAAAAGTACAAAAAAACAGAGAATTTCAGCAAATCATGCTTCCTGGCAAAGACAGTTTTACCTCGCTCTTCACCCCTCTGGTACAGTGCACTCATCCACACTCAGTGGTGTCACTAGGTGGTGCAGGGGGTGCGGTCCGTACCAGGTGACACCATCCGAGCTGCTCTTCTGTTTTGGTGTCACCACCTCCGATCGGGTTCCCCATTCAAAACTTTTCACATTAAAGGCGTTATTCAGATGCTATCGCAACTGCAATCCCGCCAGTGGCGTAACTATAAATTTTTCTCCCCCCCTGCCAAAAATGTTTCTGCCCCCACCTATGCAGTGCCCCCAGCAGTAATCCCCACCTATGCAGTGCCCCCAGCAGTAATCCCCACCTATGCAGTGCCCCCAGTAGTGGTCCCACCAGTGCAGTGCCCCCAGTAGTGGTCCCACCAGTATATCCCCAGTAGTGGTCCCACCAGTGCAGTGCCCCCAGTAGTGGTCCCACCAGTACCTCCAGTAGTAGTCCTCCCAGCAGTGCCCCCACTAGTAGTCCTCCCCCAGTAATGCCCCCAGTAGTAGTCCCCCACCTATGCAGTCCCACCAGTGTAGTGCCCCCAGTAGTGGTCCCACCAGCAATGCCCCCAGTAGAAGTCCCCCCAGCAGTGCCTCCAGTAGTAGTCCCTCTCCCCGCGCCAGGCAGACACACACACAAAAAAAACCTACCTTGATCCACACTCCAGCATCTGCTCCTCCGTCCCGCGTCTTCCCGGGCCAGCCCGCTCTGCATGATGGGAGAGACATCATGACGTCTCTCCCATCACCCACTGCGGAAGCCGGAAGAGCCCAGCTCCGGCAGTGGGTGCAAGGCAAGCAGCCGATGAGAGTCTATTTGACTGTCATCAGCTGCTAAAACAAACACACAGCTGCCAGCGCCAGAAGTGTTTGCTATACTAGTAGAGTAGTGCGGACTGCACTTATGTGCGGTCCACACTACCGCCCTGCCTGGATGACTAACAGATGCTAGAGGTCCAGTAGGACCTCTAGTATATGTCTCCTCCTTATAAGCGGCGGACATTTTTGGAGGGCCATTTTCAGCAGATTTCATGCGGACGGCTAGTCCGCATGGAATCTGCAGCCCCCCCGCCACCACACCCCACAAGCCTCCACGCCCCCAAGCCACCACGGGGTCTGCGGGGGCGGTAGTTATGCCACTGAAACCCGCATGCTTCTCCTGTGCGAAAATATGCAAATTTTGCAGACTCCGGGATAGTGTACGCATTGAGGGGCCATCCAAGAAACTGCATACGCAGCCACCGTTGCAGATCATGTGATAATCGGCCATCTGAGGAGACCTACAGTCATACAGAATGACCGTCTGAACTGAGATATCGGGACCCCTTTATCTGTGTATGGGATCTCAGTAATAGGCTGAGACATGTCCTGAAAACGCTGGCGACACGCTCGTGTATTTTCCGCCACTCCCTGTAACTGGCCCCAAACGGCCCCTGAATGTTAATCACTTTGCAAAGAAATCTTCACTGTGAGCGGCATTGCCGATGTGCAATGCAGGCGCATTCGAACAATAATCGCTCAACTGCATAAATATCGCCATTTCGTACCCACCTGAATGAGGCCTTATGTTTGTTGTCTATGTTGTAAGCTCCAGACTGTTCTACCTGGCTTATTTATCAATGTATATATATAGAAGTAAAGTGAATGTTCTTTCTGTACAACTGTGGGCTGCTATTGTTTGTGTTTATTGCGCTGCTGGCTAACTTTTATACCCATTGTTTCAATTTAATTTATGTCTCAGGACAGAGGTTAGACCCATGTTATACACTTACTTTTAATATCCCTGACCCTCTCTCCCCCTATTATAACTTACTTTTAGTAGGAGACAGCAGCTAGGACGTATAAGTACTATTTCTGTGGGGGAGGTGAGGGGTTGCCAGACAGTAGAAATGTCCCTACTTTTTCAACCAAACAGCATTATTCCTCTTTGCTTGATATATTTAACACAGGGTATCAGGTCAGAATGTTGGCATGGACGTAATGCTGACATGTAAAATGTCGACATCCGCTAATGTCGGCATGGTCAAAATGTAGACATCTTCATAACGACGAAATCAAAATCCTTGATTTTAGGGTATTTTTAGGTTTGGTTTATGGTTAGGTTTTCAGTTAGGTTTAGAATTAGAATTAAATTTAGGGTTAGGTTTTGGGTTAGGTTTAGAGTTAGAATTGAGTTTAGGGTTAGGGTTAGATTTATGGTTAGGTTTTGGGTTAGTTTTGGGTTAGGTTTAGTATTAGAATTAAGTTTCAAGTCAGGTTTTGGTTTTTGATTAGGTTTAGAGTTAGAATTAAGATCAGGGTCAGGTTTTGGGTTTTTATTAGGTTTAGAGTTAGAATTAAGTTTAGGGGTAGGTTTATGGTTAGGTTTTGACGTTAGTTTTGGGTTAAGTTTAGAGTTAGAATTAAGTTTAGGTTCAGGTTTTGGGTTTGGATTAAGTTTAGAATTAGAATTAAGTTTAGGATTAGGTATTGGGTTAGGTTTAGAGGTATGTTTTGGGTTTGGGTAAGGTTTAGATTTAGAATTAAGTTTAGGGTTAGGTTTTGGGTTAGGTATAGAGTTAGAATTAAGTTTAGGGTTAAGGTTTAGAGTTAGAATTAAGTTTAGGGTTAGGGTTTGGGTTAGTGTTAGCGTTAGAATTACGTTTAGAGTAAAGTTTTGGGTTAGGTTTAGAACTAGAATTAAGTTTAGGGTTATGTTTTGGGTTAGGTTTATGGTTAGATTTTGGGTGAGGGTTAGGTTTAGAGTTAGAATTAAGTTTAGGGTTAGGGTTTGGGTTAGGTTTAGAGTTAGAATTAAAATTAGGGTTAGGTTTGGGTTAGGCTTAGAGTTAGAACTAGGTTTAGCATTAGAATTAAGGTTAGGGTTTGGGTTAGGCTTAGAGGAAGAATTAGGTTTACAGTTAGGGTTAGCTTTAGAGTTAGAATTAAGTTTAGGATTTTGTTTTGGGTTTGGGTTAGTTTTAGAGTTAGAATTAGGTTTAGCGTTAGGGTTTGGGTTAAGTTTAGAGTTAGAATTAAATTTAGGATTATGTTTTGGGTTTGGGTTAGTTTTAGAGTTAGAATTAGGTTTAGCATTAGGGTTTGGGTTAGGTTTAGAGTTAGAATTAAAATTAGGGTTATGTTTTGGGTTTGGGTTAGGTTTAGAGTTAGAATTAGGTTTAGGATCAGGTTTATAGTTAGAATTAAGTTTAGTGTTAGGGTTTGGGTTAGGTTTAGAGTTTAGTTAGAATTAAGTTTAGCGTTAGGGTTTGGGTTAGGTTTGATGTTTAGAGTTAGAATTAAGTTTAGCGTTAGGGTTTGGGTTAGGTTTAGAGTTAGAATTAAATTTAGGGTTATGTTTTGGGTTAGGTTAAGAGTTATAATTAGGTTTAGGGTTAGGTTTAGGGTTAGAATTAAGTTTGGGGTTAGGGTTTGGGTTAGGTTTAGAGTTATAATTAGATTTAGGGTTAAGTTTTGGGTTATGGTTTAGGGTTAGGCTAAAATATGCAAAACACTGTATGTTGACATTCAGGTGACATTATTAGGGTTAGGGTTAGGGTCAAAGACACAATTTAAAGGATAAAAAATAAATCACACAAACCCTTCGTTCACTCCACCATTAAATAAAAATTTTTTTTTTTTTTTCTTTAGCCGTCACAGTTCAAGTGGAAAACTAGGTGAAAAATTCTGTGAATAACATATCGAGAATGAGTCTCCACATTGTGTGGCTCCAGAACTTGGCGCACGTAAAATTGGATGAGGTGCACACATTTGAAGAGACGGTGTGTGAGCAGAACTGCAGGCTGTATAGAGTTGTATATGAGCATAAATATGCCAGGCGCATCTTTTGGACAAGTATAGGCTGGAGCAAGAGCGCCCTAATGACGATGACTGACAGACCCAGCATACATAGGGGGCGGATGCACTGCAGGATATCTACAAAGCTATATATATAGATATATATATATATACATATATATAAACAGGTGCAGCAATCAGGAGCATACAGGCCCAAAATCTGTCCCCCCCCCCCCCCCATGTGCATGCAGCTTTTTCACAGATGGAGCTCTGTGTCAGCAATTATTTAGTGTACCTAGTTATTATGTTATAATATCAGCAATCAGGCGTAAGAAAAATAACGGTGAGGCGAACGGAGATGTCTAGGCCTAAGACTTGACCATAGGTGCACCATTCTGTTAGTACATACTGTGCTAACATTGCAATAAAAATAAACTTATGTTTGGTAATACTACTTTAAACATTAAGGAGGAGGACAAACTATTCTGGTGTTTTTATTGGAAATAAAATGTGTCTTAAACCAGGGAAGCGAAGCTAACAGTGCGCTTGTCTTGTTTACCTTTAAAATGTATTTTCGTCTTTCACTCTTCTTTTTCAACCTTTAGATTTATTTTATGTGCAAGCTCCAGAAACGCGTCTGACGGCAACCGACATGACCTGCGTCCTCATCAAACTACCTTGTCACTCTCCTGAGGAAAATACAGGCCATAAACAGTAGGTTTTATTTTCATGTTATCGATCTCTACATTCTCTACACGTCACAGACGTAATTAAGGACAGAGACCCTCGGTAATCTGCGTATTTGTTCTGATTAAAGCGGAACTCGCTTTTCAGAGAAATAGTCCGGCAGATTTTATCATCGTAAATTTTTACCTCAAAGTTAAATAACTTAAAGTAAGGTAAAAAAATAATAATTGGCTGCTTTTGTAGCAATGAAGTGTCAGGGTTAATTATTATATAAGTAATGCAGGCGATATCACGGACATCTCCTGCCTATGAGGCAGCCCCAATACTGTCCGCAGTCCTCATACACTAGTATGGAGACCTTCATTCATCAAGCTTTTTAAACTGATGGCGTTAGTTCCTGGAGCCCCACTCCTTGCCATGGGAAAATGCTCTGGGCTCCAAAGGTGATCCGATCGGATCCCTTCACACCCTCTGACTCTACATTCCCTACGGCGGGGCGAATGCGTGAATTCAGGTATTATCGTGTCATTATTGCTAATTGGTCAATAATGTTGCACTGAGGGCTGCTTCCTCTGTCTTTTTATTTTTATAATCCATCTTTTAGTAATATAATTACATCATGGGCAGCACAGATGGTGTAATGGTAGCATTACTGCCTCACAGCACTGAGGTCGTTGGTTCGATACCCACTACGGCCCTAACTGTGTGGAGTTTGTATATTCTCCCTGTGCTTGCGTGGGTTTCCTCCGGGTACTCCGGTTTCCTCCCACACTCCAAAAATATACTGGTAGGTTAATTGGCTCCTAACAAAATTACCCCTAGTGTGTATGTGTGTGTGCATGTGGTAGGGAATATAGGCCCTCATTCAGAGCCGCTCGTTAGCGGCAGTACGCTCGTTCTGAGCGATGTTTGCACATCTGCGCATGCGTACGCTTTTTAGTACGCATGCGCGAACCAGTCAGTGCGGCCGAAAATCGTTTGTACGCTATATAGCGAGTGCCTGCTATTTTGAGTGACAGAATGAGGCGTATGTGGGTGGTAACAGGGGAATGTGCTTGAAAATGGGGAGTGGAGATCCGAACGCAGGCGTGCTTAAAGGTCAAAACGGGCGTTTTATGGGTGTGTATATTTAAAACAGCAGCGTCAATGACCACGTCACTGGGTTATTTTAGAGCCAGAACTGCTCGCAAATTTGTGGTAGCAAACACCAACCACAAGAATAGCGAGCAGTTCATACGCTGGTCGATGTACTCGATTAATCTAATAAATAGCGGACATGACGTAGGATGCGAGCGGCCAGGGGGCGTTTTTAACAAATAAACGAGCGTATGTTTTGCTCGTTCGTTCAGACTTAGAGGTGTGAACAGACTGCAATGTGCGTACGGATCATTTGAATAGCCACCCCTTGTTTTTAAACGAACGACCGCAAATAGCGAACGGCTCTGAATGAGGGCCATAGATTGTAAGCTCCACTGGGGCAGGGACTGATGTGAATGGCCGAATATTCTCTGTAAAAGCGCTGCGGAATATGTGTGCGCTATATAAATAACTGGTAATAATAATAATAATAATAATAATAATAATCATAGTACTCATTAGCTTACTCCCTCTGTCCTATTGCTAGGAATGTGAACAGGAAGGTTATAAAGCTTGCTGGGTGCATGCTAGGTCATTCTATATAGCAAAACAGCTATGTAGCGGCTTAGAAACTTTACAGCAGATGTCGAAGGAACAAACTGTATCTTTGGCATTTACTATGTTTCATAAGGCAGCTAATTTTAGAGCCTTGTTAAACCTCTCCTGATTACTTCAAGAGGCACAAAATTGATGTTTGTACCTGAAGTAATTACGGCATTTATCTCCGTCTACAGACTTACATTTTCGGTCACAGGACACATCTATCCATCCATACTAGAGATGGGCCAGTGGGTTTTGCTGGAAACCAAACACACCTGAACTTTGGTGATCCGAGTAGAACCGAGTCCCTGCTGGGGTCTGCTCGCAAATTCGGAACTAGGATGTAAATAAACGAATCTCGCATATATTGGATTGCATGTAATCAGGTCCAAGTTACATGATTTTAGCACTTTTTATCAGTTTTAAACCCGAAACCGAACCAAAACATTTGAAGATATTTTTGCCAAAACCAAAACATGCACATCTCTAATCCATACCAGGTTTCTCAGCTTAGTCAATCAGACGCAAGAGAGGCCATTAAAGGGCAACACCTTTAAAATACTTTATGTAACATTACAACTGGGTCTGTTTTATGGCGTTGGCATTTTCCCGCTGACATGTTCATTGTCAACATATTGAGAGCCGCCAATATTACAACTTCCTGTTGCTGATAAATGTGGAACTTTTGGGATGTGCTTCTGTGTGTTGGACTGTGTGTATGCAATGTGGCATGTCTCCCAACCGTCCCAATTTTAGCAGGACAGTCCCACTTTGTGGGCACTGTACCATTGTTCCACCAGTGAGCTGGCATGTCTCTCAGTGGGGAGAAGGTTGGGAGACCCTCTCTCACCCGCTGCTGGCTTAGCAGATGGTGTGCGCATGAGAAAGGGACTGGAGAACATGCACAGCAGCTCCCAGGGCACTGAGTATTCTTCCAGCTTAATGAAAATGAGGGGCGTGGCTCAGAGGTACAGCATTTCCTATGAGGCCACAGCACCTACTTCGAGGCCACGCCCCCTTTCTCTGGCAGAGTGAGTGCTGCTGTTCAGGCTCTCCTGCTGTGACAGTTTCCCTGTTCCCTCTCCAACTCCACCCCCCTGTGCCTGACTGCCTGGCTGCTGCTCAGGACACAGGGGAGTGATCATTGAAGGAAGGGTATCTCCACACTGACTGTCAGTCTGCTGGCAGCACCTTTTATACCTGTCTCTGTCCCTGCCCTTCTTTCCCTGACAGGAACCCAACCACGACCAGCCATATCACTCCGCCCCCTTCTTCTCCTATGCATGTGCATTCCACACACCCCTACCACAGAGAAAAAAGTACCACATAAACTGTCATATAAATACATGAAACATATATGCTTTTTTTCTCATAAATTGTACATACATATCCTGTACTAAAAGCTATTTCTTGAAGAATTAATTAAACACTATATCATCAGATCACTCCACATGCTCATGCCGTACAAACGGTATGCAATCAGGAAGCCAACGGTCGAAATGCCGGCCGCCAGCTTCTTGACTGTCTAATACCGACAGGGGACTAATTATAGGCATCAAAAGCCCGATGCCTATCAATATCCCTACGCCAGGAGCCCAATGCCCGACATACCTAGCAAAGGTTAGACGGGCGGTGGGTGCGGACTGCCATGGGGGGGAGGGTTAGGGGTTCCCGGGGGGGACTTAGGGTTTGACGTCCCCCTGGGAGGGTTAGGGTTAGGCTAGGGGAAGGGGGGTTAGGCTAGGGGAAGGGGGGTTAGGGTTAGGCACCCTCAGGGAGAGGTTATGGTTAGGCACCCCCCCTAGGAGAGTGAGGTTTAGGCTGCAGGGACGCTGCAGGAAAAACCATATCTTAACACTAAAAAGTCTCTAGCTCAAACAGACGAAACGCGTTGACGTCATTGCCGTACAGTCCTTCCACTGCGTTCTACACACCTTCACCTGTACCTTTGGAGAATTTTCGAGCTGACCGCACAGGCAGTGGAGGCAGCGGAGACACCAGTCTCATGGAGCATCACCATCCAGCTCCCCACAGTGACTACATCCATTTGGGAGAGCACTGCCATACATATTCTGCCAGCGGGATTCCGGAGCTGACTGAACAGACGCAAACAGCGGAGCTACCGATCCCACGGCACGCCGACTATCATCTCCCCACAGTGATTGTATTGATCTGGGAGAGCGTTGCTGCATCCATCCTGTGAGCGGTAAGACACACTTTCTCCCTCCAAACACACGGAGAGAAAGATAACTATTTGTCCTTTCACAGGAATATACATTTCACTATAGGAGTTTTACAACTCTAATTGGTTATCATCAATACTACAATCATATGCTGGGACGCCAGCACGACATCTTCAAATCTAAGTCAATTAATATGGATAACCTACACTTATTTCAGGTGTGAGAATGCAGTCATTTTAAACAGTGTGCAAAAGAACTGAGACAGTATCAATTTATTCTATGGAAATGACACAATTGATTTGGCCTGTTACATTCAACTGTATCACTTTTTGTGCTCTACAGAAGATCCACTTTCTGATACAAGCATTCATTTTGATACAACCTTTATATATCTGCATTTCAGTAGTCCAATCTATTTATATGTTATATGTATTATGTGTAATGTATTGTGTGTGATGTATGTATTTCATTTTTAGAAGTAAAAAATTATCTTTTTTTATTCATTCAGTGTGTGTCACATTGTGTAGTAACACATTCCATTTCAGTCAGACGTGATCACAGCGCATTGCCCATGTTGTTCTATTAGTACTTGCAGTGGGAGTTCACACTAAACTCCAAGCAGTTGCAGCTGATCCCAACTGACAGTTTTGTATTAATACCATTAGCGCCGAGAGTTGGGTAGGAGTCTACCCTCTTCCTTCTTTTTTCTTTCACTAAAAATAACGAGACAGACACAGTGCGTTGCCGGGAACAGGTTAGCTTTTTATTGATCTAATAATAAACCTATTTAAATGTACTGTTTACATTTTCCTAACCAGAGATTTAAATTGGACATTCTAAAGAAATGGTGGCAGGGATTTGAGCAGCCTAGCAAATCATAAACATTAATCACATGTATGAAAAATAACAAAAATCAGACCTGAACAGCCGGCCACAAATTAACTGTCGAGACCAACTGCCCCCAATTCCTGCAACTGGCAAGATCTCAGACCTCCTACCTGACCTTACGGGGATTACAACGTGGGGAGCCACCCATGCAGCCGAGAAGGCCTGGATCCACCTGGACCCATGGTTATCCCAAATCTCCCTAAAACGTCCACACGTCCACCTCAGCCACACAGGTAACCCCCTAGGGCTGAGAAATACTCTAAAACCCAAACTATTTAACCAAAGGCCATTCACAACCAGCCACACCAAGGACATAAGTCTGCAGCCGCCACCATTAACACCCTAGAAGAAAGGAACCCTAACTATCTAAACCTCTCAAACCTTGGATCAAATCTCTAATAAACAGCTCTAAACCCCCCTGGAGGGATGCACCCCATCACTACGATAAAGTTGCCTATCAAAATATGCACTCCTGGGGTGTCTCACCACAGCCCCACCCCTTTCCAGCATCACCCTGCCAACAACTGAATTTAACCATCTATGCAACAACTCCACAACAGCAGGACACTTCGCCCCTCTCCAGACAAAACTCGGGACAATTTTGGGCCAGATGATCGTACAGAAAGGCCATCTCTCAATCAACCCCACCAAATCCCTCCTCATTGTCATGCGAAGATTGAGGCATGACCTAGTGGTAAAGTTGTTTCCCCCCAAATGTACCAGTAGGAACTGGGGGTAACCAAATCTGGCTACAGCTTCGGTCAGTACAACCTCCAAGTCTCCACACCACATATAGTGGCGCCCTAACCACATACATTCACCAGCTCTTAGAGCTCTCCTGAAGCTAGCCCTACCTCTGACCTAGCTAGCCAATAAATGTATGAATGACCCACGATCCACATAAAGGAGTCATCCAAACGACATCCTGGCAGGAAAAAATTAAAGGAAATGAGGTTTATATAAATTGAATAAAATTGTAACCAGCCTGTGAATCAAGCCAAAATTTGTTTCTAAGGGAGGGCAACAAAACTAATATCCTAGGCCTATTTAAAACCCTAAAGGTGCATACACACGTAAAGATTTTTTTAACGATTTGTCGTTAAGGACGTCATTATCGTTCAATCGTTCCAAAAATCGTTGAGTTTCTGAGTTATAATGATGAACGATAATCGTTAAAGCGCACTCCCATTTGTAGTTTGTAGTTATCGTTCATCGTCCATTTCAGACTGTCCAACATAACGATTTTCATTAAGGGAAGGAACATTATTCATCCATCATTGTAAAAATCGTTCAAAAAATCGTTCATTACACTTCAAAAATTGTTCACTTTTTCAAGGGAAAATCTGAATGAAAATCGTTAACGAAAATCATTGGCTACAAAATCCTTACGTGCGTATGCACCTTAACATCTGACATAAGGAATGGATGGGCAGGGGAGAATCACAACTTGACTTGAGGCAAAAACACAAAAGTCCACCGGCTGGCAGAAGCCTCGATTAAAACCAGTGATAAAACAAAATTTGCACAAGACACCCACCTAGTGGTGAGTAGCTAGTCCGCAAGTTGAGATGTGGAGCGGCACGAAATCTGATGTAACATGAGCGAACACCAAACTTCAGCCCACCCGAGCTCCTGAATTCCATCCATGCCACTGTCACGGACCAGCCACTACTGGCTGATGCATAACCCAGCGGGCCAAAATCAGCAGGTGACTGACCCAGCGACCAAGAACAATGCCCCAAAAACTCCTAGGACTAGACTGGCCCAAAGCTGACCAACCAGATAAGGACAGTGACGCAAAAAAGCCACTGCAGGGGCCACCCAAACTTGTCTGCGACCCCTACAGCGCTGCAACACGTCCCGCCCTCTAACAAAATTAGGCAGCCCTTGCCGAATTGCCAACTTCCTGCTGAGACCCTGAGCCAAAAGGCAATGGGGAGAGGCAACAATTCAATAACAAAAACTGTAAACTGCCACACCCTCTCGGGGATTGACGCCAAAAGGAAGGATTAAATGACACAGCACCGACAGCAGCCCTGGGCCGGAGCAAGAATTAATTTGGCAACTCTCACCTCCAGTCCCCTGCCATAAAAGAAACTGGCTCCATGGCTCCCACAATGCCAGAAAGGCTCTGTAGGTCCCAGGGGCCAGGGACCGGTGGGCTAATGCCTCCAGGCTGGCTGCATCACCTGCCAGATATATTCAGGGCATAACTCACCGACACCGTCAGCAAAAGGGGCAAGTCTATTAAACCTCACTCAATCGAACCGCGACAGCGCATCCGCAACTTCATTATCGACCCCAGGAACATGCTGTGCGCGAAAATCAACATTAAACTGTAAACAGCACAAAACAATGACCCTAATGGCAAACAAACATGACGCCTTCTGCATATTAATCACCTGCACCACACTCAAATTATCTCACCAAAATATAATGTAGCAATTCTGCAACCTTCTCCCCCACAGCTCAAGCGCAATCATAATCGGGAAGAGCTCTAACAGCAAGAGGTTCTTGGTCAGACCTTCTATAACCCAGTCATGGGGCCAGGGCGCAGTGCACCAACTCACACCAAGGAAAACCCCAAACCTGCACAACCCGCGGCATCTGTAAATAGCCGCAGCACCACGTTAGATATCGATACCGCCGGCCAGATATACACCCCATTAAAATGAATCAGAAAAGAATCCCAAACCAGCAAATTCAGACAGATCTCCCCGGACAAACACAGGAAATGATGAGGACCACGAGCCTTGGCCGGTAATCTCTCCAGTTTTCGGCAAAAGACTCTCCCCACCAGCTCTACCCTGCAGGCAAAATTAAATAAGCCCAGAAGCGACTGGGCTTGCCACAACGTCACCTTCCCCACCGCCAGAAGTGGCAAACGCAGGATTTCTAGAGGGGGGTTTCCAAATGCTTGATTTTAGAGTGAGTGTGACCAGTCCATGAAGAGGGTAGAATTAGCACTTATCCAGCTTTAATATGTGTAACACAAAGTATATTGTGTGTCATAAGTCCAGCATATACAGGACCAGCGATCACAGTAACCCATTATATGTGTCATACATAGTGTATTGTGTGTCATAATTCCAGCATATACAGGACCAGCGATCACAGTAACCCATTACATGTGTCATACATAGTGTATTGTGTGTCATAATTCCAGCATATACAACCAGCGATCACAGTAACCCATTATATGTGTCATACATAGTGTATTGTGTGTCATAATTCCAGCATATACAGGACCAGTGATCACAGTAACCATTATATGTGTCATACATAGTGTATTGTGTGTCATAATTCCAGCATATACAGGACCAGTGATCACAGTAACCCATTATATGTGTCATACATAGTGTATTGTGTGTCATAATTCCAGCATATACAGGACCAGAGATCATAGTAACCAATTATATGCGTCATACATAGTGTATTGTGTGTCATAATTCCAGCATATACAGGACCAGAGATCATAGTAACCATTATATGTGTCATACATAGTGTATTGTGTGTCATAATTCCAGCATATACAGGACCAGAGATCATAGTAACCAATTATATGTGTCATACATAGTGTATTGTGTGTCATAATTCCAGCATATACAGGACCAGAGATCACAGTAACCAATTATATGTGTCAAACATAGTGTATTGTGTGTCATAATTCCAGCATATACAGGACCAGAGATCATAGTAACCAATTATATGTGTCATACATAGTGTATTGTGTGTCATAATTCCAGCATATACAGGACCAGTGATCACAGTAACCCATTATATGTGTCATACATAGTGTATTGTGTGTCATAATTCCAGCATATACAGGACCAGAGATCATAGTAACCAATTATATGTGTCATACATAGTGTATTGTGTGTCATAATTCCAGCATATACAGGACCAGAGATCATAGTAACCAATTATATGTGTCATACATAGTGTATTGTGTGTCATAATTCCAGCATATACAGGACCAGAGATCATAGTAACCAATTATATGTGTCATACATAGTGTATTGTGTGTCATAATTCCAGCATATACAGGACCAGAGATCATAGTAACCAATTATATGTGTCATACATAGTGTATTGTGTGTCATAATTCCAGCATATACAGGACCAGAGATCATAGTAACCAATTATATGTGTCATACATAGTGTATTGTGTGTCATAATTCCAGCATATACAGGACCAGAGATCATAGTAACCAATTATATGTGTCATACATAGTGTATTGTGTGTCATAATTCCAGCATATACAGGACCAGAGATCACAGTAACCAATTATATGTGTCAAACATAGTGTATTGTGTGTCATAATTCCAGCATATACAGGACCAGTGATCACAGTAACCCATTATATGTGTCATACATAGTGTATTGTGTGTCATAATTCCAGCATATACAGGACCAGAGATCATAGTAACCAATTATATGTGTCATACATAGTGTATTGTGTGTCATAATTCCAGCATATACAGGACCAGAGATCATAGTAACCAATTATATGTGTCATACATAGTGTATTGTGTGTCATAATTCCAGCATATACAGGACCAGAGATCATAGTAACCAATTATATGTGTCATACATAGTGTATTGTGTGTCATAATTCCAGCATATACAGGACCAGAGATCATAGTAACCAATTATATGTGTCATACATAGTGTATTGTGTGTCATAATTCCAGCATATACAGGACCAGAGATCATAGTAACCAATTATATGTGTCATACATAGTGTATTGTGTGTCATAATTCCAGCATATACAGGACCAGAGATCATAGTAACCAATTATATGTGTCATACATAGTGTATTGTGTGTCATAATTCCAGCATATACAGGACCAGAGATCATAGTAACCAATTATATGTGTCATACATAGTGTATTGTGTGTCATAATTCCAGCATATACAGGACCAGAGATCATAGTAACCAATTATATGTGTCATACATAGTGTATTGTGTGTCATAATTCCAGCATATACAGGACCAGAGATCATAGTAACCAATTATATGTGTCATACATAGTGTATTGTGTGTCATAATTCCAGCATATACAGGACCAGAGATCATAGTAACCAATTATATGTGTCATACATAGTGTATTGTGTGTCATAATTCCAGCATATACAGGACCAGAGATCATAGTAACCAATTATATGTGTCATACATAGTGTATTGTGTGTCATAATTCCAGCATATACAGGACCAGAGATCATAGTAACCAATTATATGTGTCATACATAGTGTATTGTGTGTCATAATTCCAGCATATACAGGACCAGAGATCATAGTAACCAATTATATGTGTCATACATAGTGTATTGTGTGTCATAATTCCAGCATATACAGGACCAGAGATCATAGTAACCAATTATATGTGTCATACATAGTGTATTGTGTGTCATAATTCCAGCATATACAGGACCAGAGATCATAGTAACCAATTATATGTGTCATACATAGTGTATTGTGTGTCATAATTCCAGCATATACAGGACCAGAGATCACAGTAACCAATTATATGTGTCAAACATAGTGTATTGTGTGTCATAATTCCAGCATATACAGGACCAGAGATCATAGTAACCAATTATATGTGTCATACATAGTGTATTGTGTGTCATAATTCCAGCATATACAGGACCAGTGATCACAGTAACCCATTATATGTGTCATACATAGTGTATTGTGTGTCATAATTCCAGCATATACAGGACCAGAGATCATAGTAACCAATTATATGTGTCATACATAGTGTATTGTGTGTCATAATTCCAGCATATACAGGACCAGAGATCATAGTAACCAATTATATGTGTCATACATAGTGTATTGTGTGTCATAATTCCAGCATATACAGGACCAGAGATCATAGTAACCAATTATATGTGTCATACATAGTGTATTGTGTGTCATAATTCCAGCATATACAGGACCAGAGATCATAGTAACCAATTATATGTGTCATACATAGTGTATTGTGTGTCATAATTCCAGCATATACAGGACCAGAGATCATAGTAACCAATTATATGTGTCATACATAGTGTATTGTGTGTCATAATTCCAGCATATACAGGACCAGAGATCATAGTAACCAATTATATGTGTCATACATAGTGTATTGTGTGTCATAATTCCAGCATATACAGGACCAGAGATCATAGTAACCAATTATATGTGTCATACATAGTGTATTGTGTGTCATAATTCCAGCATATACAGGACCAGAGATCATAGTAACCAATTATATGTGTCATACATAGTGTATTGTGTGTCATAATTCCAGCATATACAGGACCAGAGATCATAGTAACCAATTATATGTGTCATACATAGTGTATTGTGTGTCATAATTCCAGCATATACAGGACCAGAGATCACAGTAACCCATTATATGTGTCATACATAGTGTATTGTGTGTCATAATTCCAGCATATACAGGACCAGTGATCACAGTAACCCATTATATGTGTCATACATAGTGTATTGTGTGTCATAATTCCAGCATATACAGGACCAGTGATCACAGTAACCCATTATATGTGTCATACATAGTGTATTGTGTGTCATAATTCCAGCATATACAGGACCAGCGATCACAGTAAGCCATTATATGTGTCATACATAGTGTATTGTGTGTCATAATTCCAGCATATACAGGACCACCGATCACAGTAACCCATTATATGTGTCATACATAGTGTATTGTGTGTCATAATTCCAGCATATACAGGACCAGCGATCACAGTAACCCATTATATGTGTCATACATAGTGTATTGTGTGTCATAATTCCAGCATATACAGGACCAGCGATCACAGTAACCCATTACATGTGTCATACATAGTGCATTGTGTGTCATAATTCCAGCATATACAGGACCAGTGATCACAGTAACCCATTATATGTGTCATACATAGTGTATTGTGTGTCATAATTCCAGCATATACAGGACCAGAGATCATAGTAACCAATTATATGTGTCATACATAGTGTATTGTGTGTCATAATTCCAGCATATACAGGACCAGAGATCATAGTAACCAATTATATGTGTCATACATAGTGTATTGTGTGTCATAATTCCAGCATATACAGGACCAGAGATCATAGTAACCAATTATATGTGTCATACATAGTGTATTGTGTGTCATAATTCCAGCATATACAGGACCAGAGATCAAAGTAACCCATTATATGTGTCATACATAGTGTATTGTGTGTCATAATTCCAGCATATACAGGACCAGTGATCACAGTAACCCATTATATGTGTCATACATAGTGTATTGTGTGTCATAATTCCAGCATATAGAGGACCAGAGATCACAGTAACCCATTATATGTGTCATACATAGTGTATTGTGTGTCATAATTCCAGCATATACAGGACCAGAGATCATAGTAACCAATTATATGTGTCATACATAGTGTATTGTGTGTCATAATTCCAGCATATACAGGACCAGTGATCACAGTAACCCATTATATGTGTCATACATAGTGTATTGTGTGTCATAATTCCAGCATATACAGGACCAGTGATCACAGTAACCCATTATATGTGTCATACATAGTGTATTGTGTGTCATAATTCCAGCATATACAGGACCAGCGATCACAGTAAGCCATTATATGTGTCATACATAGTGTATTGTGTGTCATAATTCCAGCATATACAGGACCACCGATCACAGTAACCCATTATATGTGTCATACATAGTGTATTGTGTGTCATAATTCCAGCATATACAGGACCAGCGATCACAGTAACCCATTATATGTGTCATACATAGTGTATTGTGTGTCATAATTCCAGCATATACAGGACCAGCGATCACAGTAACCCATTACATGTGTCATACATAGTGTATTGTGTGTCATAATTCCAGCATATACAGGACCAGAGATCATAGTAACCCATTATATGTGTCATACATAGTGTATTGTGTGTCATAATTCCAGCATATACAGGACCAGAGATCATAGTAACCAATTATATGTGTCATACATAGTGTATTGTGTGTCATAATTCCAGCATATACAGGACCAGTGATCACAGTAACCCATTATATGTGTCATACATAGTGTATTGTGTGTCATAATTCCAGCATATACAGGACCAGTGATCACAGTAACCCATTATATGTGTCATACATAGTGTATTGTGTGTCATAATTCCAGCATATACAGGACCACCGATCACAGTAACCCATTATATGTGTCATACATAGTGTATTGTGTGTCATAATTCCAGCATATACAGGACCAGCGATCACAGTAACCCATTATATGTGTCATACATAGTGTATTGTGTGTCATAATTCCAGCATATACAGGACCAGCGATCACAGTAACCCATTACATGTGTCATACATAGTGCATTGTGTGTCATAATTCCAGCATATACAGGACCAGTGATCACAGTAACCCATTATATGTATCATACATAGTGTATTGTGTGTCATAATTCCAGCATATACAGGACCAGAGATCATAGTAACCAATTATATGTGTCATACATAGTGTATTGTGTGTCATAATTCCAGCATATACAGGACCAGAGATCATAGTAACCCATTATATGTGTCATACATAGTGTATTGTGTGTCATAATTCCAGCATATACAGGACCAGAGATCATAGTAACCAATTATATGTGTCATACATAGTGTATTGTGTGTCATAATTCCAGCATATACAGGACCAGTGATCACAGTAACCCATTATATGTGTCATACATAGTGTATTGTGTGTCATAATCCCAGCATATACAGGACCAGTGATCACAGTAACCCATTATATGTGTCATACATAGTGTATTGTGTGTCATAATTCCAGCATATACAGGACCACCGATCACAGTAACCCATTATATGTGTCATACATAGTGTATTGTGTGTCATAATTCCAGCATATACAGGACCAGCGATCACAGTAACCCATTATATGTGTCATACATAGTGTATTGTGTGTCATAATTCCAGCATATACAGGACCAGCGATCACAGTAACCCATTACATGTGTCATACATAGTGCATTGTGTGTCATAATTCCAGCATATACAGGACCAGTGATCACAGTAACCCATTATATGTATCATACATAGTGTATTGTGTGTCATAATTCCAGCATATACAGGACCAGAGATCATAGTAACCAATTATATGTGTCATACATAGTGTATTGTGTGTCATAATTCCAGCATATACAGGACCAGAGATCATAGTAACCCATTATATGTGTCATACATAGTGTATTGTGTGTCATAATTCCAGCATATACAGGACCAGAGATCATAGTAACCAATTATATGTGTCATACATAGTGTATTGTGTGTCATAATTCCAGCATATACAGGACCAGTGATCACAGTAACCCATTATATGTGTCATACATAGTGTATTGTGTGTCATAATTCCAGCATATACAGGACCAGTGATCATAGTAAGCCATTAGATACAGCAGTAGGACCATCCTGACTGAGCTGAATGTATTTATTTTAGATGTGTCACCATTCCAGAGTATTAGAGCAAGTCTGGGAGCCTGGAGGAGCAGCAGAATAACCTAGCACTGCCCTGGACATATATGTACATATTGGGCTCTATAGCAGCACATCCCTAACAGTAGATTTTCCAGATCTCCTAGTTGGTGCACATGTATATTTATTACTGACTGATACATGTTAAGAGATCCACAGGTGGTGCTAATTATTTCATTTGTGATACTGTGAAGAACATGCAGCACTAGTAAAATTCTATTACATTACTATTTCTATTGTGGCCATGATGTGGGCTGGGGAGGAGGGTTTCCAGGCAGACGGAAACCCCCCCCCCCTGCGTTTGCCTATGGCCAGGGCCAAAACGATCTTGTTGTGCAAAGCCAGAACCCTATCTTCTGGCAAACAACAAAGGCCCCCAACCGTGTCAATCTCAATGCCCTGTAATCATAGCTTGGTAGTAGGGCCCTCAGTGTTGTCCGATGCAATGGGCACCCCCAGAAACGGAAAAAAGCGCATCAGCATCCCCCAGCAACTTAGCACACCTATTCGATTCCTCTGGACCAACCAGCAAAAAATCATCCAGATTTTGTGCGATCCCCAACTCCCGAGAACCTGTAGCCAGGCACCAATGCAAAAAGGGACTACATTTTTAGAAATTGGCACATGAAATTGAACAACCCATCAGTAAACACTTATCAAAATAGAACGGATCCTCGAGCCAAAAACCCATAAAGCAAAAAACTGATGGGTAGCAACCTGAACGCCGATTCGATGTCCACTTTACACATCAGGGCTCCCTTACTAAATGAACAATGTTGAACACCTCCTCAAAGGACTGATAAACCACCCAACACAGCTCTTCAGAAATGGCAGCGTTAACAGACTGACCGTTTGGGTACGAAAGGTGCTGAATGAAACAAAATTTGCCCAACGCCTTTTTAGGGACCTCCCCGACTGGCGATAAAACCAAATCCGGAATCGGAGGTTCCGTAAAGGGACCAACTATTCTTCCCAACTCTATTTCCCTATACACCTTTTCCCGCAACACTTCTGGCAAATTCCGAGCTGTACGCAAATTTCAACCCAAACCAGAATTAACCACCCCAAGTACGGGGAGTGGGAAGCCCTCCCGTAAACCCAGCATGCAAAAAGACATCATCAGCGTGAACCGGATAGGCATCCAGCCACACCGACATTGCATCCAAGCGGACCGGAGTGGGGGCCCTACTTAGAGGAGGGGTACGCAGGGCTGCGGCTTGTTATCCCCCTCTTCTCCTCTGGACCCACCCCCTGGCACCCTTGCGAAATCCTTAATGGGATGTGGTTCTCCGCAACGAATGCAGCCATGCTGAAAGCGACACCTGGACCCTAACGAGCACTAGCCATTGTTGAAAGCAAAACATTTTCAATGCCCGATCTAAGGTTTTGACACCCTCGGCACCACACCAGATGCTCCTGCAGGACCACCATAAATGCGACGAGGAGGAGCCGCCTCCTGTTGCAACAGGAACACGTACTTAGCCCCAAAATCTATTATCTCCTTACCATGCTGTTTACGCCTAAAACTCCTTACCCAACAGCTAAACTACCCATAAAACCTGTCCCAACTCCACCCACTTCAAATCAAACTATGCCCTTCATTGGCCCCCATTAAAACCGAACCCCTCCCCCTTAACATGCTAACCCTTTGTATCCCGGAGTGACAGACTAGAGGTTTATGTCACTCCCATCATATAAAAATTCCCTCCGTGTTCTAAATTAAGCATGTTTTACCTCAATATAGAACTATACATGTCATATACAACAATTATCAACCCATGTACATATATTACCTCAGAATATGTATGTTTATTAATACTGTATTTCTTTTAACCCTTAACCCTTAACCAGGGTTACATAAGTGCTGACCAAACTTACTAATAATCTCAGAGCACTGCACTAATGGCTTCCTCAGTGGCACCACAAGGGGGGTGCGGGCCGCACCCGTGTGTCACCCACCGAGGGGTGACACCAATGTGCAGACTCCTCCTCAGTGACAAGAGTCAGGCGCTGCACTGTAGTATTAAGTGCAGCACTCGGCTCCTGACACTGTGAGGGAGCCGGCACTGCATACAGGGCCCTGGCCCTCCCAGTAAAAAGCACAGGATTCAGGACTATGGGGTTCGGGCCACAAGACCACGTCCCCTTCCCACGTGGCCACGGTCCCAGGCCATGAGGCCACACCCCCTTTTCGGCCTCACTGCATCCCTCCCCACACCAGGTGACACTACAGAGAGGGATGCCACTGGGCTTCTCCAACGACTGCCTTTTAAAGGTAATTTCAGTCTTTTCCCTGGGTCCCAGTGCCTAGGCCGTACTCTCCCCCTGGTGGATGTACACAACTACCTCTGAAATTATATCTAATTACAAAATACATTTAAATTCCATAGCAACTAATCAGATTCTACTTAACATTTATCTAGCACCTTCTAGAAGATAATAGCTAGAATCTGATTGGTTGCTATGGGCAACATCTCCACTTCTAAAAACTCTCACTTTAGTAAATATACCCCTAACTGTCACAGACAGTTGCTACATTTTATCTCTCTACAAGGCTTGATACATCTCTTCCTGATGTGAGAACCAGGAAGGTGTCATGGAAGACACTCTATTACATCAAATCCATGCAAACAGGTGTCACATCGGGAAGCAATCGGGAAGCCGACTGCCTAAATACCGGCAGCCGGCTTCCCGACTGTCTTATCCCGGCATGGGTGAAATGCCGGGCATCTAGATGTAGACGCCCGCTTTTTCCCGACGCCGGGAGACCGGCGCCCAGCATCACGATTGTAGTGATGCCGGGCGCCGCGAGCGGACAGCCGCGGGGGGGGAGGGTTAGGTTTAGGGCTCCCTGGGGGGACTTAGGGTTAGGCACCCCCCCGGGATGGTTAGGGTTAGGCTAGGGGGATGGATGGTTAGGGTTAGGCACCCTTCGGCGGGGACTTAGAGTTAGGCACCCCCCCGGGGGACTTAGGTTTAGGCAGCGGGGAAGGGGGTGGTTAGGGTTAGGCACTTAGAGGGGGGATTAGGGTTAGGCACTTGGGGGGGAAGTTAGGGTTAGGCACCCCTAAGGAGGGTTAGGGGGGTTAGGTTAGGTTAGTGTATACTTACCTATCCACGATCGGGATTTCCAGCACTATCGGGCTTCCGCTGCTTCTAACTCTGCTCCTGTCAGGCTGCCGCTGACAGGAATCGAACCGCCGGCCATGCGGCCGGCGATATATCATACCCATTCCGTCACATCACATCCCAGCTTGGCACAATTATACATACTGTATGATTATATGATTTGGTATTTGAGAAGCCCTTTTTTTTTGCAAACCAAACTCCCAGTTTTGCTGTAGATGCAGCTTTTTCTCTTTTTAGTTCTGCATACATTCTGCTTTAGCATAACAATGCGTCATTATAAAATGCTGGCTGTCTCCCAAGTTACGTCCCAGCAACTGAGTTTTGAGTGTTCCAGGCATTTTAGCGATATAGTTTATATCTGTTTTTTGCTTCTATTAATGTGGATATATTTAGCATCTTCTATTATCGCTAAATTGTGAAAGGTTTGTTATGTTTTCTAAGTTTCTACATTTCTCATTCGCTGCTGAGGGCTATGACTGTGTCTCCCAGTATAGACCATTACATGACCTTCTAAGGGATTAAGCTGCTACTGTTCCAAAACTTGTTGTTAGGAGAGGGTCAGGGGGGGTCAGAGGAGGGAAAGCTGCGATGTTGTTACCTGTTCATGTCATTTGTACCCTTAATCTCCTGTCCGACCTGACTACCTGACAAATAATGGTCACCAGGTCGCCATCCTGACTAAGATTTTAGACCTGGCAGCTGGATTTCTACTGTAGTTGAAGGAAGCAGAGCAGCCACAGTAAACCAAGATCTAGATTTATCAACGAGTTCTCCAGCAAATCAGCTCCTAACTGACATGCATTTAAAATGCTAGGAGCTGATTGTTTTGAGCACAATATAAGATTTGTAATGAGTGAAATCAAAAATATAATTCATTGATAAATCTGGACCCTGCTGTGTGGCTTGCTATGAACTCCGGACACTACTGTGTGACATACTATGATTTGGGGGCACTACTGTGTGACATACTATGATTTGGGGACACTACTGTGTGACATACTATGATTTGGGGGCACTACTGTGTGGCATATTATGAATTGAGGGCACTACTGTGTGGTATACTATGAATTTGGGCACTATTGTGTGGCATACTATGAATTTGGGGCACTACTGTGTGACATACTATGAATTGGGGCACTACTATGTGGAATACTATGAATTGTGGGCACTACTGTGTGGCATACTATAATTTGGGGGAACTACTATGTAGCTTACTATGTATTGGGGCACTACTGTGTGGCAAACTATTAAGTGGGGGCCCTACTATGTGGCATACTAGGGGCAATATTTTATGGCATATTATGAATTTTGGGCACTCCTGTGTGGCATATAATGAATTAGGGGCACTACTGTGTGGAATATTATGAATTTGGACCCTACTTTGTGCCTTAGTATAGTATTAATCACCAATACTCCATCTATATGAATTAGGGCAATAATGTGTGGATTACTACAGTATGAATTGGGGGCCCTACTGTGTGGCATACTATGAATTGGGTGCATTACTCTGTGGCATACTATGAATTGGGTGCACTACTGTGTGGGATACTATGGATTAGGTGCACTACTGTGTGGCATACTATGAATGGGGGGCACTACTGTGTGGCATACTATGAATTGGGGATACTACTGTGTGGCATACTATAATTTTGGGGAACTACTGTGTAGCTTACTATGAATTGGAGGAACTACTGTGTGGCATACTATGAAGTGGGGGCCCTACTTTGTGGCATACTAAGAATTAGGGACAATAGCGTGTGGCATACTATGAATTGGGGGCACTACTGTGTGGCATATTATGAATTTGGGCACTACTGTGTGGCATATTATGAATTTGGGCCATACTTTGTGGCATAGTGTTGTATTAATTACCAATAATACTCAAGCTATATGTTTTGAAGCACAAAAACAAAAATTCTCTCATCAGCCTTTCCTGGTTCCCAACCATGGCTTCCAATTTGAAATCCATCTCCAAATGCTGTAATATTGTCCGGTGACTGAAGCTTCATCTATTTCCACCTTGAAAGGGTATGCAATGCCGGCTGTCGGTATGCCTCCTGTCAGAATACTGGCAGCGGCATCCAGATGGTTGGTATCCTGACAGGGGTCAGGTAAGTATACTTACCCTCCCCCCGTTTCTCCCCTAACCCTCCCTACCCTGCACCCTAACCATTCCCATTAGTGCCTAAACCTAACCTGCATTAGTGGTGCCTAAGCCTAACCCTCTCTCCTAGAGGTGCCAAACCCTAACCTCCCCCCAAAAAAATCTAGCCTTCCCCCCCGCAGCTAACGCTAAGGGCGCCCCAGACTTAGTCTATGGGGTTTCAGTGTAGGTATTGAGACCGGCGGTCCCTGTATCTGAGTCAGATGTAGATGCGCACGCAGCAGCAGCTCCTATTAGCAGTCACCCATCTGGGAGTTTATGCAAATGCCGCTACAAGCTCCTTACCTGATGTACATCAATGTGGCCGAATGTGCAAGGGCTGAGACGCCCATTTTTAGCGCCGGCACACGCTGTAATACCAACTGGTGCATCCTCATACAGTATGCCACCATTGATCGCACCATCGAAAAGTGCACCAGCCCTATGCAGGTGCAGCTTCTCCCTCTGACCACGGCCTCAGATGCCTGCGTCTGTGCATCTGAGAACGCCACCGCTTGCATTGACACGCTCGTAGCACTCCCATAATACGTCCCCTGAATGGGCCATTTTTGCGTGCACAACTCGCCACCTCCCAGTCAACGCCCATCACTTTTCTGCCACCTTTTTTGATACCATCTAAATCAATCACAACCCTTGTGTGTACAATCTGTGGATTTTGTAGAGATTTTGGCGCGTCGGCATTGCATGCGGATTGCCTGCAACTCACAATCAGGCCCACAATCCTTACATTCTCCTGTTACCTATTGTGGAATAATAATGACTTACCTGCTGCTATCTTCTATACAGAATACTGTATTGAAGAATCCCTGGAGACATTTTTCAAAGGGGCTTATTCAGAGTTGGCAGCAAAGCGAAAGAAAAAAACATGGACAAACTATGCTGCAATGCAAGAGGGCAAATACATGTATTATGCAGGGTAAGTACTGGCTGCTTTTGCATGTAGCCCACAGGTCATGAGCAGTTTAAGAAAGGAGGAGGCCTGTGTGCAGCCTCTGTTTAGGCCCCCTCCTCTCTGTCAGCGCACTGAGCTGGTCTCCGGGAAAATGGCGCCCGTGCCTATTTTCCCAGGGCTGCTGCCATTTTCCCAGTGATTTTTTGCTTGGCCCTTGCTGCACATCAGAATATACGGAGAGGTCAGTATTTATTAACTAGGAGTGCAGGGTGTGCGGTGTGGACCCTCCTGGACTCAGGGGCCCATGTGCACCACACACCCTGCACCCCGTTATACAGACGCCTATGCGACAGGTGCTGGGCAACTTTATTAGTACACTGCAATTTAGAGTCCAGCTAAGCCACGACCCTTCCCAAATCAAAATCCCTCTGCACATCTTGCATTCTAAAACACTGATTTTTTTTTACTGATTTTACTGTTTTTCCCCAGTTTATTACTGTAATATTGTAATCAGAATTTTTGTGTTTCCGTAATTAAATTATTTTGTTCAAAGTACTATGTACTAAAACTGAGGCTCTTCCTTTAGTTATTGTGTATTTCCATTGATTAATATTGTATACATGTTTAAACGGATGACAAGTAAAATATAATTGCTGAATGTCGGTCAGTTTTTATAACCTTAGTAAAAAAAAATATATAGTTTTTGTTTTTCTGTATTTGGTCAATTAATACGTAATATTGTAGAGCAATAGTATAATTTTAGGTTTAATGGACCATATGTGGCATCACAGCCCAGACTGGAAAGAATTTGTGCCTGGCTACTCTAAAGCTAATTAGCAAAACATTAAAAATAATTAATAACACACTGCTCTTTGTAATTATCTCGGATCCTGCTCATTTGTGGAGCGACCAGCCCAGCGGCGCGGGTAACAGAATGAGACGCAGTGTCCCAGGGTGCACGTCAAAGTTTAACTACAATGGTTTTGCTGTAAAACTCACAATGATCATGAGAGATTAAAAACATTTCCACACTTCCTGAGCAAGGACCTCTGGGAAGAGCCAATCAGAAGAAAGAACTTAAGGACGCTACGCGGCACTTGTAGTTCAGTCTTAGGCACTTTCCTTAAAGTATTGTAAGCTTTGGTTTGTTATGAAGTTGCATGGAAGCAAAGCATATTAAACATCATTTTTGGAATGAAACAAAAGACGTGAGTGATGGAGTGGAAAGTGGGCACCACCCAACTGTCCCAATTCCAGTGGGACAGCCCTAAGTCATGGACTTCAAAAGAGGTGAGATTAAATGGTGGGGTGTGGAACTTCAACGTGAAGTGAGCATGGTTGGACAGATTAAGCCAGAGCTTCTTTTGACTGCCCAATGTTTGAGAGGTGTAAAACCGCACCAGAAGGCCCAAGTCTCCAGGCTCTCACCAAGTTGGCGAAGAAGACCTTAGGCCTCTGACTCTTTATTTCATAAGACTTCAATGGGAATTAAAGGTTTTAAGGATCCCCTTTACCATAACCGTAATCTTTTTTAACTGGGATCAACTGAATCTTCACCAATGGACCAGGTCTTCTACATTTTCCTCTGTCCACCAAAAAGGGAAACTATGAAATCTTCTAGGACCTGGAAAGTAATAGACTATAAATGATGTTGACATGGTTGATGGAATGTATAGATGTCCAACCTAATACCGAAACAAAAAAATGCCACAAAGACAGCAAACGGTGCAACAGATAAGTGAGATAGAATAAGTAAATTAATACATGTTGAGGTCATTCTTAGTCTCAGAGGTAATATAATTTTCTTGATTACCCCCCCAAAAGGCAAGATGAAATCGTATGTTGTGCACTTAGCTCCTTTCATGGTGAGATCAGGATCAAGTAACACTGCTCCCCTTCTATGGAGATAGACGGATACACAATTACGGGGATCCGAATTAAAGGGCCAAGAGCCCCTTTGAAAGCGAAACTCGCACAGTGCGCTTGTTTCGCTTTAATAGTGTTACCACAGACAATTACAGCTCATTGTCGCTGGCAATAGAACAGCTGGTGCTAAGTATCACCGAGTTCCGCTAATGCTAATCTTTTCTGTAAGGCAGGCTATTTATCAAGAGGTCCTTAAATATGCTGCTTCAATGTGCTTAAGGACAGAGGGCCTGTTTCAGAGCCGCTCGCAAAAAGCGAGCGCACCGCTCTGAATCAGGGCGGCCGCTTTTTTTTTTTAAACTGGCCTCCTGGCCACTTGCATAGCTGTGGGTGACCACCCACAGCTTTTGCGAGCAGCCAGGTGATGTTCGCGACCATCGTGACCATCGGGTTTGCGACGAGACCCTTGTGGTAGGGTCTCGTTCCCACAAGCCCCAGTGAGCTTTCGGCTCTAATAGAGCTGGAAGCTCACCACTGACATCACCCTTCGGGAATGCCTCCGTTTGGCCAGCCACCACCCCTGCCCGCCTCCAAAACGGGGCGAGCTGTCGATCAACATTGACAGCCGCCCCTTTTGGATGCGAGCGCCGGAGCGAGTGATTTCTCGCTCGCTTCGGGGCTCACGCACGAGCAGTGCGCACGCTGCGCATGCGCACTGCCCGGCCATTGACCCGCTTGGGAGCGGGTCTGAGTCAGGCCCAGAATTATAGCTAAAATATAGCAAATATAAAAGCAGGAGATATTGAGCTTCTATACCCGCTGCTTTCTAATTGGCAGGCATTATCGGCGCAGTGCCCATAGTTTGCTATGGGGACGCTATGTAACAAGCTCAGGAAAGAGAGGGCCTTTCAGACCCGGCTCCGTCGTGCGCATGCGCGAGACCCGTATAGCGACGGGCAAGCCGTTGCTATGGGTCTCGCTACAAAGGGGGTGTGCTGTCAATGGTGAGTGACAGCACGCCCCCTTTGGTGGGCGTGCCGGGGCGTGGCTGCCCAGACGAAGGCGTTCCCATGGGAACGCCTACCGTCTGAGGCTGGCCCCACTGAGGCCAGCCCCACTGACATCACTAGTGATGTCAGTGGGAGTGCTTTTGGCTCTGATAGAGCCGAAAGCACTCTTGGGCTTGCGGCAACGAGACCCTACTACAAGGGTCTTGTCGCAAGCCCGATGGTCGCGATGGTCTTGACCATCGCGACCATCTTCCTGGCCGCTTATTATAGCTGTGGGTGGTCACCCACAGCTATACAAGCGGCCGGGAGGCCGCTCTAAAATTAAGAAGGTCGACCCTCATTCAGAGCGAGCGCTCTGTCAGAGCCTCCGGCTCTGAATCAGGGCCAGAGCTTTTTGGAACTTTTGTTATTCCTCACTCTTGGAATAAAGCCTTTTATTTTTTTTAATGCATTAGAGTTTACAAAAAACCTTTCTTTTCATTTCCGTCCTTTTTTTTGTTAATAGAACTGAAAGCCCAAATTTGTGACTTGAATTCTGTAGCACAACAGCAGAGGTGGAAGGAGTAACAGAGAGCTGCACGGGCGATATTTTCTCAATACATTTAGTGTCTTTCAGGGAGAAGAGAAATGATAAATAGGCCCCTTAATCTTAGCCAAACGGCAGATAAGTCATTTGTTTGTAGTAATAGTGACATTGATCAGGATCCTGGACACACTCTGTCATCGCAAATAAAGCCGTAACTGCAACGTGGTCGCCAAGTGAAGCCTCCGGCAGACACCAGCCACAGACACTATAAGGAAACATCTCTACAGAAACAGGAAACACACTAATAATCTATATAAGAGACAGGCGGGCAAAGGAATATGCTGTCTTGTACTGCGGTTCTATCCTTGCACTGACTCAATCGCATCTCACGCATCCTTACGCTTAGACAGGAGGTCCAGGGTAGGGAGGGGGCTCAATCCCTGGTGTAAACTACATGAATTGATGATGAGTGTAATTTGATCCCTCTCATTGATACAGGGGTGTATTAAGAGAGGAGGGGTCTTTGTGCAGTCTCCGTCAGAGGCACCCTCCTCTCTACCCGGCGGCCGGCAATACACTTAACGCAGCAGACTCCGGTGCACTAGAGTAGACTCTAGTGCTATGTCAGAGTCTACAGCGCATTCGCAGGCCACCGGAAAAATGTTGCAACATCCATTTTCCTGGTGATTTACCTACTGCGCGTGCAAAAAATGCCTGGAAAATGTCCGCGGCATCCATTTTCCAAATGATTTGTACAGCGATACTACCGCCGACGCGAGACTGGTATTTTTATGAATGTGGGCAGGGTGTGCGGTGTGGGCCCCAGTGGACCGTGTGCACCACACTCCCTGCGCCCGTTATATTATATATGCCCCTGCATTAATACTATATATACTAGGGGTGTGCACCGGCCACTTTTCGTGTTTTGGTTTTGGATCTGGATCTTTCTTCGTGTTTTGGATCTCGATTGGTTTTGCCAAAACCACCCTTCCGTGTTTTGGGTTCTGGGTTTTGTGTTTTGGATCTGTATTTTTTTTTAAAAAAGCATAAAAACAGCTAAAATCACAGAATTTGTTGGTTTTTCTGCTCCTATGCTATTATTAACCTCAATAACCTTAATTTCCACTCATTTCCAGTCTATTCTGAACACCTCACACCTCACAATAGTGTTTTTATATCCAAAAGGTTGCACCGAGGTAGCTGGATGACTATGCTAAGAGATACGAGTGGGCGGCACAAACACGTGACCCATCTAGGAGTGACACTGCAGTGGCAGACAGGATGGCAGTTTGAAAAACTAGGCCCCAAACAGTACATAATTCAAAGAAAAAAAAGAGATGCAAGATGGAATTGTCCTTGGGCCCTCCCACCCACCCTTATGTTGTATAAACAGAACATGCACACTTTAACGGTCAAGCCAGCCGGCCCTTTACTTATGACACAGGCGCATGCTTGGCACTACTTTGTTGATGCACGTGCGGCTACTGCGCACACAATTCACAAACACAGAAAATATTTTTTATTTTGTTTGCAGTGTACTTTGGGGGTTACAGCACCCTTTAACGGTCAAGCCAGCCAGCCCTTTACTTATGACACAGGCGGACGCTTGGCACTACTTTGTTGATGCACGTGCAGCTACTGCGCACACAATTCACAAACAAAAAAATATAGTTTTTTATTTTGTTTGGAGTGCCCTTTGGGGGTTACAGCACCCTTTAACGGACAAGCCAACTGGCCTTTTACTTATGGGACACAGGCGCACGCTTGGCACTACTTTGTTGATGCACATGCGGCTACTGCGCACACAATTCACAAACACAGAAAATATTTTTTTATTTGGTTTGGAGTGCACTTTTGGGGTTACAGCACCCTTTAACAGACAAGCCAGCCGGCCCTTTACTTATGACACAGGCGCATGCTTGGCACTACTTTGTTGATGCACGTGCGGCTACTGCGCACACAATTCACAAAAACAGAAAATATTTTTTTATTTTGTTTGGAGTGTTCTTTGGGGGTTACAACACCCTTTAACGGTCAATCTAGCTGGCCCTTTATTTATGGGACACAGGTGCACGCTTGGCACTACTTTGTTGATGCACGTGCGGCTACTGCGCACACAATTCACAAACACAAAAAAATATATATTTTTATTTTGTTTGGAGTGCCCTTTGGGGGTTACAGCACCCTTTAACAGACAAGCCAGCCGGCCTTTCACTTATGGGACACAGGAGCACGCTTGGCGCTGCTCCTTTGTTGATGCACGTGCAGCCACAGTGCACACAATTCACAAACACAGAAAAAATATTTTTTTTTTAGCACTTGGGGGGAGCAACCCTGACGGACAGAGCACCCCCTGGACAACACTACAGCACCCCTTTAGGACTGTGACACTGCACAGGACTTTGGAGTGGACACAGCCCCTATGGACAACTGACTGCACAACACAGTCCAGCCAGCCCCTATGGACTGAAGTAGTGGACACAGCCCCTATGGACAACAGCAGCACAGTGCAGCATAGCACAGCACAACACTACACTACAACACTACACTACACTACACTACACTACACTACACTACAACACTACACTGCACTACAACACTACACTGCACTACACTACACTACAACACTACACTACACTACACAGCCCAGCCAGCCCTAACTCCCACCCTCCCTCTTCACTGTCCACAGCCGAGTGAGAAAATGGCGCTGACGTGGGTACCTTATATAGGATCCAAAACCCGCGAGACCCGGAAGGCGGGATGATGACGTTTTGCCTCGATTTCAGATCCGAGTCAGGCGGGAAAAGTCGAGCCTGACTCGGATCGGGGGGGCTCGGGGGGGTTCGAATGAAATCCGAACCCGCTCACCCCTAATATATACATATTAGTGTTTATGCTGCATCCTATCTGCATTATGTAACTGATACAGTATATCCATTCATGGCAGGAAAGCAGATTCCTATTTAAAAAATGGATGCTTTTATTTAGTTTAATATAGTAAATTATGTCTACATTTAATTGTATTTTTGATGGCAAATGCAACGTTATTACTTTTTAACCCCCTCACTGCTGAAGCTTTTACACTCCCCTGTGCTGAACCTATTTCACCTTACTTTTCAGGTCGGTCATTTGCCAACATCAATTGAAATAGTTTTTTTCTGCAATACCAGGACAAATGATAGTATATCTCCACTTTCTCCTGAGTGGGTGTAACTGGGCGGCACCAGGGTGTCTGCACATTGCATAAGCGTTCCGTGGCTGCGAGGTTGGCATGTATATAGGGAAATGCGGGCTATTCAGAGGTGAGTGCAGAGGTCTATCTGATTTCAACAAGTCTACACTGATAGTGACGACCGACTTTTTTGCAGGCGGGTGTATAGGGGCCGCTCAGATGTGGCTGTCTCTAAATATATGTCGCAGATGGAGTTGAATTGGGTGTGACACTAAGTCAGGCCCAAAATGCATAGGAATTATAGGAGTGCCCAACAAGGCATACCATTTTGAAACTAGACAACCTACTGCATCAAATGAAGGGAGTACAGTTTTTACTTGATCGAGGAGGAAGGGAGATCTGGGCATTGTAACCTCCCACATTCCAACATGGGACTGATATACTATATTGTGTAAGAAGAGCCAAAGCATCTGAACAAGGGTCTTCTCTCCCCACCCCCCCCACCTTATACCCCAGAAATGGAGCAGCCCTTTTCAAATCATTTAACCTGGCCACACCTTATCTGCAGTGCTCAGGGGTGTTTCAATCATGCATCAAAGAGTGATTACATATTGATCATAGTTGATCATGTAAAATGTTGTTCTTCAAACCAGCTTCAGAACTCTGCTTTCAGCCATTCTAAAATGTGGGGGCTTAGTTGCCAAGCCCGGCGTTTTCCCCCAATAACCAATTATTTGTTCTTGCTGCATATCGTGCCAATATGAAATTTTCGTTCGGTGGTCTACACCAATATTTTTTTTGCAAGGACATGGGCTGTGATAGGAATATGTCCTGCAAAGTCCAAAAATGTTGTCTCTTATGATCATTCCACTTCTGGTTTCGGAAAACCGGCAGAGCTACTGGTCATGAGCAGTCATTACCAGGGAGGGATCTGTAACAAAATGTGATCTTGTAGCCTACAGGCTACAAGGTGCAACACCATCTAAAGCTAAACTTTTTGGAGCTTGATACATTTGGCGATACCGCAGTCCCTCTAGGCCAGAGGTTCCCAAAAGCAGTCCTCAAGGCTCCCCAACAGTTCAGGTTTTAGAGATATCCATGGTTGAGCACAGGTGGCTAAATCAAATTGCCTGAGGTACTAATTAGGTTATCTGTGCTCAACCATGGATATCTCTAAAACCTGTACTGTTGGGGAGCCTTGTTTACGCAGTTGGGCGATTAGCGGCGATCTGCGCATACGTCTGAGTCACAACACTGCACATGCCTCAAGTGTAATTTTCGTTGTCGCTCGCCAGGAGGATTTATACACAAAGTGACTGACAGGCAGGGACCGTTTGTGGTCCGCAACGGGGAGGTGGCGACTCAAACGCAGATGTTTCGCAACTTATTTTGAGGCATTTCTTGGCCCGCCGCTGCGATCCCTTACACAGTGAACATTTCACTAGCTCCTGTTCCTGCGGCTCATTCTGCTCAACCACAGGGTTACTCGCAAGTCCAATTATCGACTGATCCGCGACCAAGTTACATCTTTGTAAGCAGTCCTTGCTTTGGATTTACGAATCCCCTGTTTGACATCTCAATGCAAATCCCAGAGGCTCCGACATTTGCATATGCAGAGCTGATGCGTACAAATTCACAGCTTTGGCGGCGGTGGCGGCATTAGCAGCACCCGTCTCTGCATCATGCCCCTAATGCATAAATCCTCAGAAGACGGCCCATCTCTTCAGAAGAAGCAGGAGCTTTGTGGAAACTTACAGTTCTCCCAGTCCCATTACATGACCCTGGCAGGCAGCTATTTTCTTTCTTTCAAAATTCCCACGCAGCTTTGCGCAGCACACCAACTGGCATTATTAAGGCACCAGGGGCGTTGGGCATTGGCCCATGTGCAGACTCATTGCGGGCTCCTTCCTCTCTCCGGTGGTGCTGCAGCGGCCACGGGTGCAGCATAATCTGGCTAAGTGCCAGAATCTACTGCGCATGCGCCGGTCTCTGTGAAAATGGCGCCCACAGTGCTGGCCCAGGTGAGTATAAAGACTATAATGGGCGCAGAGTGTGCAGTGTAGGCCTCCCCCTGGACCCAGGGGCCCTTGTGCACCGCACACCCTGCACCCATTACAGATACGCCCCTGTAATACACCCATTGCTGGTCTGGTGCACAGTTGTCCCCCTGGTACAGTTACTAGCTGGCAATGCAATGTATCCCTGATAATAACACAGAGAGACTGGGACAGTGATGCTGGCATGTTATTGATTAAGCAATGGCAGATGAAGGTACTTTACAGCTGCATTAAAGTTGTTTTTGTATAAAAAGTTTGTCCATTTATAGTTTATACAGCAATCTTAGGCAAGTTAGACTCTTTGGAATTTGCACCTTCTATACGTTTCCTCTGTAACTTTTACGCCTATTTTTCTGAGCAGTTGTATTTGATAACTTTAACGTTCTAGTTTCCTAATTGTTATATATGTCTAGTGGAGAATGATCAGTGCTGATGGACAGGGAGGTTTGTCTCTTGTCAGAGACATTAAAGCTGCCGGGTCAGCAGGTATGAGCTGCAAATGGGTTTGGAATAGCTGCAACATATGTCCCAATAAGGATGCCCGCATTCGGCACCTACCTCCCATTCAATACGTTTTGATTATCACATGTCCGCAATGTTGATAGACCTTTGGGGGGGTAAGAATGTAATGTTAGGCCTCCATATTCTTATTTTATTAATTAGTATTACATTGCTCCAAAAATAAATAATGAAGTAATTGTGCTCCATAAATATGTTTAGCAATTATTTGGCCCCTTTGAGTATTAATTATTAGGTACATAATAAAGCCCTATGTCCTGAATTAGGCCCTATGTTCTGTTTCTTCGTGATGGGAAGGGCGGGTTGTAGAAGGGCATATTGAGCTCACTGACATGGTTCTCCCTTTCTCAGCCAGCTGGGGGCGCTGTTGCTAATAATGAGAGATGAGTGACATACACATATCTCCTTTCTCAAAGGAATTTGACATTTTGCAGATTAAATTTCCAGTTATGTAGCTTTGACTTCTGCTGGGCCATTCCGAGTTGTAAGGAAAATGGGGCATACTATTGCTCAAAAGAAACGCGCACGGAAAAATAACCTGTTTCTCACACATGCAGAGCTGTAGGCGTAACAACTGTGTGTTGGGGCATAAACTAGAGAAATACAACTACTGACAAAGAAGCAGGTGGGATTGCAGTAAAGGGACCAACAATGTCTCCACCCACTGCGCAGGCCCAATCTGTAATAAGTATCCGCAGTAACACCCCATTTGAGATTTCAGTGTGAAAGACAAATAATTGTTACGGATTTAAACAATTATCAAAAAGTAACTAAAAGCCCAAATATTGCTTCCGGCCCATCTTAAAAGCAAACTAAGGGACCCCCTGAGAAGTACGCAGTTACATACAGCATTGCTGGGAAACCCCTTCCCCCAGAACAAACCCAGACCGAATTCCGCAAGAAAAAGCTGCAACATTTCGCGGCCAATTGCGCAACGGGGGCAAATATTTTGCACAACGTTTCTGAAAATGTCATTTACTACTAATAATGATTTTTTTTTGCATGAAGACCCTTCATGATTTTAACGCTGTTTATCCGGCTTTATGTTGTATGACAAGGAATAAATGGCAGCCAATATATGATTCCCCCTCACTTCCTGTGGCACTTTAGAGTTTAGTAAAGAAGACTTCCGCCATATTCCCCTCGTGTTATATTATTGTTATTACTTTACCTGTGCAAGTATCGCATTGGTATGCCTTCCAAAGTTATAGAATAACAGGCTATTCCTGCATTGTTCCAGCATTGCTCATTGAATGCCACACCAGCTGCATGAAATCCCCCAGTAAGAGGCATGACCGCTATATAATTGTGTATCACTGTGAGCTCTGGCTGTGGAGAAAGCAGCCTCTCAGCGCGCACGTTTTAGCAGCGAGGGGGTTAAGGCGAAAGAGAATTATATCACATCTGGCAAAGTGCGAGTCATCTCATCAAGGAGCCGTTTGGATGCGGAGACACGTACTCTAGGAGTATCAAATATAAAAAAGGCTATTGAGGTCTGGACTGTGTGGTGCGCTCGGCGATATACATTGGGGGATCAGGGAATAGGATGATTTCAAGATGAGAGGATGATAGGCCAAGTGGTCAAATGTAAAGCACAGCTTCTCCGAAAGAGAGGGAAAGGTTTACCGCCTGTCAATCAGCGCACTATAACAGGGAATGACAACTTCACACTGGCCAGAGAAAAGGGCTTATATAATTAAACCGAAAATGTAAATTAATAAGAAAGAGGTATCTGGGGAGCTTCATAAATATGTATATAACATTTCCGCTGGAGTTACGATTTGTGATGTTGTTTGTTGTGTAGTATTGTTATCTAGCTCAGTGTGAGTTATGGCTCTTTTGTGATAGCCATTTTAGGCTAAGATACACTGAACAGAGGGCCTTATTCAGAGATAGACGCTCACGCAATCGCAGCTACAATCCCCCATGCAGCTGCTGGGCAAAAATATTCAAATGTTGCAGACGCCAGGATAAGTACTGAGACGCCCACCGGGGGCCATCGCAAATCCAAGCAACTGCGTACACACATACGCAGCCAGCATCACAGATAATTCGATCATCGGCCATCTGGATGCCGAAACCACTTTATATGTGCGAGACGCCCTTCGAAAAACGATTGTGACACACCTGCGGTTTTGCCGCCAGTCCCCGTAATTGCCCCCAAACGGTCCCTGAATGTTAATCACTTTGCAAAGAAATTCTCACTGCGAGCGGAATCGCTAAGGGACCATGACGAGTGCGCCGAGCGCCCATGATGCATCTTCAGTCAGCCGATATTCGCTCAGTAAATATCGGCATTGCGGTCATATCTGAATCAGGCCCACAATGCCTTAGGTCGTCTTACTTTAGTTGTTTAGAATTGTGCACCGTGCATGCTCCGGAAATAAGGGGCATAACAGTGCTGTAACGGGGCGGTCCCATGTACGCAGAATTCAGTGAGGGCCTGCCGATGGGATCCATGGGATGGGTATGCTCATTCGACAGTCATAATGTCAACAATGAATTAGTCAACAGTGTGATGTCAAGCAGAGAGTGCCGACACCGTACTAATAGACAGTTAATGCACTGTAACTAGGGATGCGCCGTGTTTTGGCTTTGGTTCTGGATCTGGATTCATCTTCATGTGTTTGGTTTTGGCTCTGGATCTGGATTCATCTTCATGTTTTGGTTTTGGTTTTGCAAAACCACCTTCATGTGTTTTGGTTTTGGATTTGAATAAAAATGTACAAAAATCGATTCAAAATCCGATAAAAGTCAATAACATTGATAAAAACAGTTAAAATGTTCAATTCCAGAACCCGAGCTCAGTTTTTAAATCCGAACCGGGTCACAAAAGTGAATCCGAAACTAGACCCAATTCTATTCGGAACCCCTACACACCTCTAACTGTGACAGTATTAGTTACGTGATGCTGTAGTTGGGCGGAGCAATCACTGAGAGCCCAGAGTGGGGACTGGAAAGGGAAGACATGGGTTCTGGGGAGTAGACCGGCAGTGCGGGGGGGGAATAATAGCAATGTGACTAGTTCTTGTAATTTTTTTGTCCCTCTGAGTTTCCCTATTTTTAAGTATTGCCCACACAATAAATTCCCCTTGTGCTGCAGGTTAGATACCATTGTTCCCATCTGTTCTTTAGGAGTTAGTAGTTAGTGAAAAGTAGAAATGAACATGCAAAAAAGATGTGCTGCTATCGCATTCATTATAGAGAACATGATGGGGGCCGTAACAATAATAATACATAAATACAAATACGTACAAAATTAAAATAAATACTCTTCAAAAAATGCTTTATTCAAAGAATACATTGATTTTGTTTTCTGAGACAGCGATAACCATAATCCTCCATCCTAACCAGTGGACGAAGTGGGAATTTTGAAGTGGGGGTATGGAAAACGTAGAAGTGGCGGCAGCGGTTCAAGTAGGAAAATGTTGTCAGTGGTAATATGGGTAGAAAAAGAATGGGAGTGGTCATGCGTCACAAGGGACGTCGTCATGCGTCACAAGGGGAGTGGTCATGCGTCACAAGGGGCGTCTGCATGCGTCACAAGGGGCGTCGTCATGCATCACAAGGGGCGTCGGCATGCGTCACAAGGTGCGTCGGCATGAGTCACAAGGGGCGTCATCATGCATCACAAGGGGCGTCGTCATGCGTCACAAGGGGCGTCGGCATGCGTCACAAGGGGCGTCGTCATGCGTCACAAGGGGCGTGTCAGCATGACACACCACCCGTTTCTTGTCACTCTAGGAGCATTCCTGTACATTCCATTACAAATACACCTTACCTATATGGTGGCTTCTCTGCAATGGGGAACCTCTGAAGAAACTGATCCTCCCTGGGCAGACATTGGGCCTCATTTATTAACGAGGTTTATCATTCACAGAGAGTGATAAAGCTCGCTGCATATGATAAATGGCGCTACAGCCAATCAGCTCCCAACTGTCAATTTTTCAGACAGATGACGGTTGGGAGATGATTGGCTGGATCACCATTATCATACATAATGAGGCCCATTGTCTTCAGTCGGTATTCAGCCCATTTTGTCTCTCCAGCCTCTTGCCTTCTGTCTTTACTTTACAGCTTCTTGCCCACTGCCCCGTCACTCCAGTCACACATATTGCCCCCACTGTATATAAATAAAGCACACACACTTTGTATGAAGAAAAAAAAGAAAACATACATAGGCCCCTTCAGGAAATAAATAAAACACATAGGGGAAATTCAATTACCCTGGGTGGCATACACAGGGGTGGTGGGGTACACAGGGGTGGTGGGGTACACGGGGGTGGTGAGGTACATGGGGGTGGTGGGGTATACCGGGGTGGTGGGGTATACAGGGGTGGTGAGGCACACAGGGGTGGTGGGGTACACAGGGGTGGGGTGGCACACAGAGGTGGTGAGGCATACAGGGGTGGTGAGGCACAGAGGGGTGGTAAGGCACACAGGGGTGGTGAGGCACACAGAGGTGGTGGGGTATACAGGGGTGGTGAGGCACACAGGGGTGGTGGGGTACACAGGGGTGGGGTGACACACAGAGGTGGTGAGGCATACAGGGGTGGTGAGGCACAGAGGGGTGGTAAGGCACACAGGGGTGGTGAGGCACACAGGGGTGGTGAGGCACACAGGGGTGGTGGGGTATACAGGGGTGGTGAGGCACACAGAGGTGGTGGGGTAAACAGGGATGGGGTGGCACACAGAGGTGGTGGGGTAAACAGGGATGGGGTGGCACACAGGGGTGGTGAGGTATACAGGAATAATAACTAATGGTATTACTCAACAGTTGCTTGCTTCTGTAACAGAGCTGACATTCTCCAGGCAGGCTGCTGTAAGATGGCATCGGTCTGACTGAGGTTGTAGTGGTTGAGTGGAGAGGGATCTGGAGGCATAATGAGCAGGGGACAGCAAATGTGGAGCTAGGCATAGAGGAGTAGGGAAGAGGGGAAGCCCCAGCAACTCAGAGGCCCTGGCAGCAGGAAGAAGCTGCCAGCTGCCAGATATACCACAGCGGCCAGTATGAGAAGCTGTCCTGTCGCTTCACTTGCCATGCTTCGTGCATGGTGGCTCGCTTCGCTCGCCACAGGTATATATTCCCCCTCTATGCCCACGTGGATAGTAACACTGGTAGGGGACAGGCCCTAGGGCAGCAGTCACATGGTTGTGACATCAGAGGTCCTTTCTCCAACTTGAATCTAGCAACATCCCTGTCAGGATAGCGCAAAACTTCCGGCGGGGGACGGACGGACCCATAGGCCTCAGCGGCACAGAAGAGCTCTGCTACTGCAGGGCAGGTGTACAGGGCAGGTCTGCAATGCACACATAGGGCCTGATTCAGAGATGGACGGATTTGCAGAGCGACACAAGCGGCTGCGCAATTCTGTCCATCTCAGCTGCATATTCAGATGGAGATGTCAGACATCTCCTTGCTGCATGTGTGATCCCAGCGCTGTGAATGACATCGCAGCCTGGGATCACCATAAACCATCGCAAATGATGATTACGATGGTTGCTCCTTTGGTAAGGCTCAAGGAGCTGCAGCTTTGCGCATCCTGGCCGGATGCTGGTCACTTAAGAGGCCAGAAATCTTCATCCACCGACTCAGTCCCTAGCTTCATCCCTCCCGGAAAACGTGGGGCAACACACCTCTGTTCCGGGAACAATAACCAGGAACACCCCCCACTCCACCCCCAAGTGCCGCAGCCTGTCATTCATGCTGCAGCTTGGGGGAGAGGTCTGCAAGCGAGATCACAGGACTCGTTCTGCACATGCCCAGAGTGGGTCCAGTGCAGGCGCAGACCCCTCAATATCGGAGATGTATGTTAATCTTTGGATTAGCGTACATCTCGGAATCAGGCCCATAGGGCGCAGCTAGCATTTTCTACTCTCTCTCACTGTTACTCTTGTCTGTCTTTCATTCATTTCTAGCAGAAGTACCCAGCGTTGCCCAGGTTTAAATTTTCAAGTTAATAAGTTTTATTATGTGATGTTGTTGAGAACCATCCAGTAGAAGGTCAAGAACAGGCTCCCTGGGTCAAAGATTTGCCCGGCACACTCTGCTTTCAGATCGGGACCCCAACCACTCCTTAAGCATCCCATACCAATTGCCACCCCTCTGTGAAGATTCCATCCAAATCCATCCAGTGGAAGGCCCAAAACACAGCCCCCTAAACCCTGGTCAGGATCCAACTGGACCATCTTGGTTTGGTTTTGTCTCAATCAGTGCAGGGGTGTCCTCTGTTCTTCTTTTTCCACCCTCTATCCTGTTCACTGAGAGTTAGAGTTAGAGGCCATCAAGAGACCAACTGGGTTTCAGGACCTGGTTACTATAGAAGAAGCTTGCTGAGGTTGTGCCATATCGGGTACATGTACATGCAACCCTGGCTCTCCCGGGCCCCCAGAGAGACCCTTGCCAGGTTACTTAGTACCTGCTCCCACCCCATCTTGTGACCCCTACTGAGATTGGCATGACCAGGCTAAGTAACCTGTGCTGCTTAGGAAGTCCCTGCCAACTCGTCTCATGGCGGTGAGATCTGAAAGCCACCGCCCACAACGATGGATCTGCTCACAGTATAAGACCCACAATGGACATTTATTTTTTTCTGTTATTTAAAAATGTTGCACCGTTCCCCCAATTAACAATGGAAGCGCTTCCACCCAACGTGCTCTCCTCTAGCAAATATTTACTGAGCTAATCAGAGCCACAAATAAACACAGCATTATATTTTACAACTATTTTATTGTGGGCAATGTCTCACTCCAGAAACATGGTTTATTAATGCAGTTTCTATACTGCATTAAATTGTTGAATGCTTAATTTTAATATTAAAAATGCAGTGTCGAGGATTATCTAATGAGCTAAAGTGATATACCGCGCAACGCACATAAACAGTAACTCGTAAAATGGAATTCTGTAATTACACGCTAAATCTAGGCCGTTGCAAACACCACACCGTAAATCGAAATTTTATGTGGCAATTAGCTGAAAAGTGAGCCCACGATGACCTCTGCCCATTGCACCATTACTGGAGTTTATTTTTACCATTCCTCACCCTAAAGGCAGCAGCTGTGAGCTCTTTGCAAATCACTAACTTTCTACTTGAAAGCTACTAAAAATGACATAAAAGGTTACAAGATGACAGTAACAGAAAGCGCCGCACATTAAGGGGGAACATTCATGATTTTTTTAAAATATACATCTATTGTGATTTTTCCCTACTGAGTAAAAAATTGAATTTCCATTCCTCAGAATCGGCTGGTACAAAAGTTACAACGGTTAAACAGAACATTTTTGGGGGGAGAAGTTTAATGTAGTGTTTATATATAGAGACATTTTATAACCTTTTTCTTACAGTAATTGGCCGTCTGAGCTGCTGTTGATTTTCCCGATGATAAATATGACTTGGGGACATATCGCAAACCTGCATTATGTATTAAATGCAAAACTTACAGGCTGATTTATCAATTGTTGGTGGAAAAAGGGAGTTTCCATTTGCAAAATATATGAAATGGGTTTTGTCGGGGGTTGTATTCCCTGGCATTCTACAGCAATGGTCTCCCCATGACGTTTCATGTACCACTTGTACCAATGCCAAATCTGTTCTGTTTTGGGATCTCAGGATGACTTTAACAGATTAATATCAGCAAAAATAAAAAAATAACTATTTTTTACAAGTGTAAAGGTTTTAAAATTTTGTGTCTATATTTTTTTACCTCTTTTCTTTCTAGGCTTTAATTTCCAATGCGTATGAGTAAGCCCGCTAGTTGGCTGACACATGCGCCCGACTAAGTGGCGAGTTTACGCTTAGCTCTCCAAACATAGGGCCTGATTGACAGTTGTGTGCGAGCGCATCTAGCGAGCGGATCTGAATCGAGCCCAGAGCCCAAACCAGTATGTTGCGTAGCATTGGGTCCTATTCCAGCTCTCGCTCCGTGGCGGCTAGTATTCCTCATCGGAACCATCGATAGTATGTTATAGCAAACAGAAGAAAATCAGCCATATTGCTGGAGAAAGAATCCTGTTGACAACTCAGCACCTAATTCATTCCGACACTAACACATAAAAATAATGCATTCTCAGAATCAAAGGCTTTATTTAAAATATTGCAAGCCAGATACAGTGTTGTGAAGACCACCGCCTACTGTTGCATAAATGCATCTGTTTTTATATGTTTGCTGACAGATTTGCAGGATAAGAAGGTTGGCAATGCGGCTACTTACAGTATGCATCCAGCTGCAACAGGGAGGTTTTGTTTTGCAGGGAAGGTGCATTTAAGGCTGAAATAGCATAAAGTGACACAGTCCCGATGTCTCCACACAGTCATGAAGACATAAAACTAAACCAAGCAATATGTTAGAAAAGTAAGCTGAGATATTTAAATTTCAGTTCTAAGGTGATAGTAGTAGAGACTACCCTCCCGGTACGCCTGAGAGACTACTGAATCTCAAATGGTCCTCCTGGATGCCTAGAAAAGTAGGCAAGTCTCCTGGAGGCCACCCGCACTGCCAAGTGAAGTGGGTAGTCCCGGGCTTCTTGCTGAAGCGGTTTGTGCGAACCCTCTGGCTATCTAGGATGTAGTGTGGCACTCCCCCTTGTGACGACTCTTCTCAACTCTGGCTATGACATGTGTATGGCATCAGTGACCAGAAGAGACCCTGGACACTTGGGTGCACCTGGTGGAGCGGGACATGTGGACAGTAGCTTCAGAGCAAAGTCAAAGAATTTTGGGCACCAGAACATATAGTATTGCAAAACCATAAATATCATTAACCATAAAAACGATACATGTACAGCTTCACCAACTTCCTCCCTCACATTATTTTCATCAGGTGGTAAGTTGCATTATGTTCCAGTCTCCTTACTCCACCAGCTCAAAATTCTCGATGGTTACAAATAACCTTCCAGTACTTCTACACTTCCAGCACAGTCTAATGCACAAATCTCACCCTCATAACATGGGAGTCTCTTCCCCTTGTCTGCTCATGGGAAGTCTCACACTGTCCTTCTCCTGTAATACCAGGTTCCCCTTCCTTTCCCCTGCAATAGTCTGCATTGTCTTCTCTTACATCCGAGCACTGCCACAGACGTGACCTACAAACCTGGTTTTCTTCCCATCTTATCTCCTCCGTCCTGTACAGTGAAGGACAAACCCCTGAGTGTCTCCCTACAACGTAGACTACACACCCAAGCTGAGACTCTATTCCTACCTCTGCACTCCTCCCGACATCTCTATTACTAAATTCAGGACTAAAGCAGGGCGTGGCCTCATTGGAAAGGGGGCATGGCCTCATGGTATGCCCTCATTTTCATCATTCTGGAGGGTTGCCCAGCACTCCCAGAGATCTCCCTACTCTGTGAGCAGATGCCATGCGCATGTGCACAACATCTATTCACCTGCAGCTCTGCTATGAAGAGCAATGGTGACAGTGCTTACCCCAACTTCTCCCCACCACATGACACTGCGGCCCGCGGGTTGGCATTTCAAAAATTATAATGCTTCCCAGGGTTTTATGGCCATACAACTCGGAGAAAGAGTTAAAATACTTGAAACATGTTGGTGGCGTTTGATGGATTTACCTGTACCTACCTTACCTAGATGAAGACCCCACTCCAAGATCCAGCTTCGTGACAGACTCCCCCCAGCTGCATTTTCTTCTCACCTCCTGTAGTCTTCCTGGCTTTCACGGCAACATTCCCCCCCCCAGTGCTGGCTGCTGGGCACAGCCATGACAGTCTGGATCAGGTGACCAGATCTCCACCAACAGGAGACCAGTATGCGGTCACATGATGCCTGCAGCCAGTCCCTGACAAGCAAGGGATATATAAGAATTCTCTTTGCACACAACACTTGCTAATGCAATGTTGTCTGCAGCCCAGCTGTAGAAGTATTAGAGAAAGTTCCTGAGGCTATTCTATCCTACTCAGCGACTCCTGTGCAGATTTCTATCTCACTGAACCCCTGGCTCCAGTATCCATTTCCATCCGGGCGATCCTGTACCATCGGTTCCATTCCGATATCCTGTACAATTAGTTCCAGTCCGAAAACTAGTACCATTGGTTCCATTCCAATATCCTGTACCATCGGTAAAAGTCCGATATCCTGTACCATTGGTTCTGGTCCAATAACCAGCACTATCGATTACAGTCTGATAACTAGTACCATCGGTTCCATCCCAGTGATCCAGCTATCCAGAATAGTCCGGTGCTTCAGCATCCAGTATAGTCCAGTGCTATCCCTGGCTGTACTTCCAGCATCCTTACTCCTCAGGAGCCGTAATTCACCTATACTCCAACCAGTTCCAGCCAAGTCCTATTAGCAGAAACTACATCAGACCAGTCAGTTTCCAGACACCCACTCCTGCCAGAGACTCAAGTTTGGACCCACTGACAAATCCAAACATGACAGTGACACTCACAATGTTATTCAGTGAAATATTTAGGGCAGGATGTACTAAAGGGTGAATTGTGGTAAAGACTCGGAAAACCCCTATTTTTGGAGTTTCGGACGCATTTCCATATGTACTACGCTACGGAATGCAATACATTCCGGAGCTTGGACCCGGTAGGTAACGCCATCTTTAGATGGCGTTACCTAATAGAAGGCTATGAGAGGAAACCAATCGGATCCCTCCCACCACCCCTGCAGTCTGCACGTCCTACTGCGTAGCGTATGCGCAGAAGGACGCCAGCGAGACTTCTGGGTCATAGGTGCTTGTATACAACAGGACAAAGGGATTTAGGTGTCCCTGGACTGCTTACAGTCTTAGCCAAAGTTTCTGAACTTGACAGTAACTTTTTATGAACGCGCTGCAGGTGACGTATAAGGGATGATGTTCCTAGGTGGTTAACGTCCCTACCCCTACTTATTTCACCTTTACATATGGTAAGACAGTTGTTGTCCGGATTTGGATAGAAATATTGCCAGACCAAAGAGGTGGAATGTTTGGTCTTCTGCCCAGGCATGACCGTGATGGGCTTTTTCATCCCACAGACAACAACTGTCTCCCCCAGAGCCTGATTTAAGCAAACCACATCACCATCAGAATCCTCCTCGCCAACTTCCTCCTCAGCGCCAGCTACAGCAGTATCCTCATCCTGTTGTACATCAACAGTGACATCTTCAATTTGCAAATCAGCAAGTGGACTGTGGGTGCTCCTTTCAGCACTTGCAGAGGGCATGCAAATGGTGGAAAGAGCCACCTCTTCCCGTCCAGTGCTGGGAAGGTCAGGCATCGCAACCGCCACCACACTTGGACTCTCCTTGGGGATTTGTGATATCTTCTTAGAACGCACAGTTCTTCGCTGTGCTTTTGCCAGCTTAACTCGTTTGATTTTTTTTAGCGGGAGGAGGGCTTCCATCGTCATGTGAAGCTGAACCACTAGTCATGAACATAGGGAAAGACCTTAGCCGTTCCTTGCCACTCCGTGTCGTAAATGGCATATTGGCAAGTTTACGTTACTCCTCAGATGATTTAAATGTTTTTTTAAGGTAATTATCCTGAACTTTCTCATTTGGGATTGTATGTGCCCTCTACTATGACATTGGGCATCGGCCTAGGAAGACGACGTTGATGGCATGTTATCGTCTATGTCATGACTAGTGGCAGCAAGCTTCAGCGCTAGGAGGAAGTGGTTCTTGATCTTTCCCTATTTTATTTTTATCGGAGAAAGTTTGGTCCTCCGTTTATGTTATATTGATATATATATGTGCGGCTAAGGCGCACACAAACACAGAAAATATTTTTTTTTTTGTTGGAGACTAGTGCACTTTGTGGGTTACACCACCATTTAAGAAATGAGCCAGCCAGCTCTTTACTTATGGGACACAGGCGCACACTTGGCGCTGCTCCTTTGTTGATGCACGTGCAGCTACAGTGCACACAATTAACAAAGACAGAAAAAAAATATATATATATTTTTTGTGGAGCGCACTTTGAGGGTTACACCACCCTTTAACAGACAGACGCACGCTTGGCGCTGCTGCTTTGAGGATGCACGTACAGTGCACACAAGTCACAAACACAGAAAAAAAATATATATTTTTTGGAGTGCACTTTGGGGGTTAAAATTCACAAAACACAAAAAATGTTTTTTTATTTTGTTTGGAGTGCACTTTGGGGGCTACAGCACCCTTTAACGGTCAAGCCAGCCGGCCCTTCACTTATGACACAAGCACACGCTTGACGCTACTTTGTTGATGCACGTGCGGCTACTGCGCACACAATTCACAAACACCCCCTGGACAACACTACAGCACCCCTCTAGGACTACAGCCTTTATGGGACACTGCACAACACAATCCAGCCAGCCCCTATAGACTTTGGAGTGAACAAAGCCCCTATGGACAACTGACTGCACAACACAGCCCAGTCAGCCACTATGGACAGAGTGGCCACGGCCCCTATGGACAACAGCAGCACAACGCAGCCCAGCCAGCCCTAGCTCCCACCCTCCCCCTTCACTGTCCACAGCCGAGTGAGAAAATGGCGCCGACGCGGGGACCTTTAATAGAATCCAAAACCCACGAGATCCGGAAGGCGGGATGATGACGTTTTGCCTCGATTTCAGTTCCGAGTCAGGCCGGAAAAGTCGAGCCTGACTCAGATACGACTCGGATCGGGGGGGGGGCTCGGGGGGGTTCGGATTTCAGAAATCCGAACCCGCTCATCCCTATTTCATATACACACCGCCTGAAGGTAATTTTATACAATATTTTAATAAGTTTATGCCTTAACTAAAGTTTGTGTAGTTTGAACTTTTAAAAAGCAAAGGTATCACCATCTCAGTCATGCTAAATAAATTCCCTATTTCGGAATATTTCGTATTTCGGAATATTTGGATATGAGAGACACAACCTGTATATAGAATATAGAGAGAGAGAGAGAGAGAGAGAGAGAGAGAGGGAGAGAGCGGGAGCTGTAAGCTTGTTCACATAGTGTAACACTAATTATGTAGGGCACAAAGTTTGCTTTTAGCAGTGTATTTCCTATGTGACAGATTATACCACCATTTCCTGTAAAGTGGTCCTAAGCATCTGTTGTACAGACAATGGAGTTTGAAGTGGTGAATGATGGGGGTTTAATTGATAACTGGGGGCTCATAGTGAGTAATAGGCCTGGTGTATAATCTTCCCAGTAATCTACATCAGAGAGCTCTGTTTGTGCTGAAGGATATTTAAAGGTTTCGTAACTTTGCCATTGAAATACAAGGCGAGCTATTGTTGTAGCTGATCCAGATTTCCTCAGTCTGAGTTAGTGATAATAAGCTGCACGTTTTATGGATTTCAGCTATTGAGCTGCCGATTTATCAAAGGGTGAAAGACATTTTTTTTTTTTTTGCCAGCTACAGTGTTTTACACAGCAAAGGGTCAGGGTTATTGTCCGTGGGAAGATTTAATGCGAGACAAGTATTAAGTATTACGATACTACTTCTGCCGCCGCAATATTTGTCCAGTGTGCGCCATCTCAGGACTGTGATAACAGAAGAAAATCATTGATAAAATGCATTATGTGAGAGAGTGACACAGTGGGAGACAGACCTCTCCTACTTAGCTTTGAGAGACCCACAGTATTAACCTGCAATTACCGCTCTGGTGATCTGTGGGCCTGATTCATTACGGATCGCTATTGCTATTATGCACACAGAGGGGCCTATTGTTGAATACTGCGCATACATCACAGTGCGCGAAGGTACCACTGCGATTTCAGAGATCACGCAGACCCATCGCAGAGTGATTAACAGGAAGTGAGCGTTTCGGGGTGTTGACGGGGGGTGGTCGGCAAAACGCAGGCATGCCATTGCTTTTTGAACGCCATTACAGAGGCATGCATAAATTGGTCACTGCGATGGCGTACGCAGCTTGGGCTCTCACTGCGTACAGAAAGGTTAGCAATTTCTGAGTAAGGTCTGACCTTGTGTAATTGTGCGTGAGGCCCCGTTGTTACTTGATGGTACCGATGTTTTCACTGACGTGCAAGGTATTACAGATGTGAGTAAGGGGAAGTGGGCATCTTTATGTTGGCTTGCGATGGCATTGCGATTCCATTCATTACCAAGTTTTTCGCAGTGGGTCTGCGTGCGTAATCGCAGCTGCGATCCGTAATGAATCAGGCCCCGTATCTCATTCTCATCCCGGATCCCGTCAAGCTCAGCTCCATCCAAACCAGTGTATAACAGTGAGTACGGCTGTACGTCACCTATCTTCTAATAAACCATCCCACTGGTTAAGCAACTAGGCTGTCTGTAGTTATAAGGCATCCACTGGTGTGTACATACCTCTGGCGTACCACCGCACCTGTAGACACGTATTTCCAACAGAACCAACTGCTGGTCAAAGGAAAGGACCCCGTCCCTGCGACTTCACATGCGCGGCCGCCATTGCTGGAGCGAGTTCCTCTGTGAATTTTTTACGTGTATAAGACCAACTGCTGTGCGGTCAAAGTTGCAGCCCAGCGTCCCTGTACACTGTGACAAGTTTTCCGCCGAGTCTGCGATGTGACTAATATGCAAAATGTAAAGGAAAATACAGTACTCTGCTCCTGTCAGAGCGCCTCAGTCCCACTGGACGTCTCGCGCCATTGAACGTATGGACGCCCAGTAAGTGAGGACACATCTGCACCAATAATAATCGTGGGCCGTATTTCAGGCACCCGGTCTTTCTAATACTCATATCCAGTCTGCCAAGGTCACAGGGAGCCTGGTTGGGAGCCATTTTGTAACAAGCCGTCTCCTTTTTGACTCTGCAGTGCAACAAGTCATCAGCTTATTCTCAGTAGCTGCGAGGGATCTGGGCAAAATTGTTTGCTATTTATAGGTAAAATGAAGGTTGTCAGTCTGTTTAACTACCCAATCCATCAGGCGAGGGCTTGTAAGTCCCAACACATAACAGCCCATTAAAGCAATCAGTATTTTTGTGAACACAATTACCCTGCAGCGTGACGGCATATACACAAGAACGGGCCAACCCTATGTAAACACATCTGTCAATAGTTCCACTCTCCAGGTACGTGCTATAGTAATATTTCGATAATTACGCTGAAACCGGGGCTAGTGGATGGCCGTCATCCCCAGAGCACATAACCTAATGAGCTCGGACATTTACAATACATGAGGAATTTCCACCAGATGCACTTGGACTTTTTGGCATTTGCACCTTATAAACCCCTGAGCAACAAATAGCTGGAACTGTCCCCAGAATGACTAATGTCTTTATTTAGAGGACTCCTGGAAGAGCCTATTAATAGCAGAAGTACCCGAAGCCAGGAAAGTTCTTTAATGTCTATCGGCATACACTACCAAGAGACCACAGCTCCTCCACTCATTTTTGTTTGAGCTTCTATCTTTTGTTGGGTTCTGTATGAGGATTTTGTTAAATTCAGTTTTTCTATTAAGATAGTCACTTAATGATCTACCTTTAAATACCACTCCTTGTTATACCGTCATTTAATGTTTTCCCATAAATGTGAACCACCCAGGAACGATGCTGCAGAGTGTGACAGTTTTAAAATCTCCAAAATATTAGCAGAAGATGGGAAGGACGTCTGCAGAGTACACACAGCAGAATGAGGCATCTGCAGAGTACACACAGCAGAATGAGGCATCTGCAGAGTACACACAGCAGAATGAGGCATCTGCAGAGTACACACAGCAGAATGAGGCATCTGCAGAGTACACACAGCAGAATGAGGCATCTGCAGAGTACACACAGCAGAGTGAGGCATCTGCAGAGTACACACAGCAGAGTGAGGCATCTGCAGAGTACACACAGCAGAGTGAGGCATCTGCAGAGTACACACAGCAGAATGAGGCATCTGCAGAGTACACACAGCAGAATGAGGCATCTGCAGAGTACACGCAGCAGAATGAGGCATCTGCAGAGTACACGCAGCAGAATGAGGCATCTGCAGAGTACACGCAGCAGAATGAGGCATCTGCAGAGTACACACAGCAGAATGAGGCATCTTGAGCTCTGAGGCAATATTTGCAATTGCAGTCTGTCTGTTCATCAAGAACCAGTAACCTCATTGAGGGCCTGATTCAGCAAGGGACGCAAGGGAGAGTATGCACGCACTCGGCCGCTGCGTGTATATGCTAATCAATACATACGAACGGCAGACGCCCAGCAGTGCTAAACACCGCCCCATTACCCTCCGCTAAGGTCCGTACTGATGTGCAAGGCTGAGAAAACATCAGTAACATCGAGTAACACATAGACTAGAGGTAGACCTGACCCTGCCACAGGAGTTGAGAGACTTCCTGCACGTAGAGGGATGCCAGGCTGCGCCCGGCATCTCAGTGGCAAATTTATGCATGCCCCTGTAACGGGGTGCGAACGCACTGGCACGCCTGCTTTCGGCCGCCACTCCCCGTATCCACCCACAATGTGCACTTCCTGTCAATCAACACCAGAGGGGTTCTCTGTCCATACTTGCTGACATTCAGCTCCCTCCTTCCGGGAGGGGGCTGAATGTCAGCGTACAGCGGGGGCGTGGCCGCACGATAACGCCATTGCGGGGGCGTGGCCAGTGCAGGCCGGGGGTGTGGCCACGAGATTGCGTCATCACGGCTCCGCCCCCTCATCACAATGCCGGAGTAAATTGTAAAGCGGCATTGTAAAGCAGAGGGCGGGGCCACGATGACGCGATTCAGTGCGAATTGCATCATCGGGCCTCCCCGCTGCGGGGGTTTCCCTAGTAACTGCAGGTGGGTAGGGATGGATGGCGGCTTGTGGGAGGCTTGCCTGCCTTCCCGGGGGGCCGGGAGCGGCACCCGAAAATCGGGAGGCCCCCGGCCAAATCGGGAGGGTAGGCAAGCCTGTCTCTGTCCTCTCTGTGTGTGCCGTCTGAACCTTTAGCCGGACGCAGTGACAGGTTCGCGCACTCACTTTGCGACGCATGCGCAGAAATGCAACATCGGCCGGATCCGTGCGTTCTCTCACTTGCGTTTCTTACTGAATCAGGCCCTGAGAACGCTGGCTATCTTGGTGATAAAGTTATTACACTCCGCATGCAGATGGGATGTGATAATATTGTCTAAATTTGCACAGTAAAAAAATTTACATTTTCACGCATATTTTGCAGTGTTTTCTTTCCGGGTGATGGGCTCCAATAAGAGCCGGTCCCGGCGAAGAGCTGGAAGCCGAGTGATAACGTATTTGGATTCACCGCATGTACTGTGTGCGCCTACTGTGAGTGCGATATAGTAGCTCATAGGCTCATAGGCTACTATGAGCTAACAGCATCTTCAGATGACATTTGGGGGCTACTTTTGCAGTTGGGTATCGGATATATCTGCTGCGGTTCCTTGTTACACCCTAGGGATGCTTACATTTTGCCTGGAACCCCCCCAAAAACAGCAATTTATTAGCTAAGTTTAATAAATTCTTGCGTGATACCCTAGTAGATGGGAGGGCATGAGGTTATGCCGAGGAGAAGGTTTATTACCGCAGTAGTAGCTGGTCACACTCAGGGTTCTCTCTCCTGCAGGATGGATTCCCAGCAGTGAGGAGGGAATGGGTATGAAATACCGCCGGCCGCATGTCCGGCGGTTCGATTCCCGTCAGCGGCAGCCCGACATGAGCAGAGTTCGAAGCAGCGGAAGCCCGACAGCGCTGGAAATCCCGATCGTGGAAAGGTGAATATCTACTAACCTAACCTAACCCCCCTAACCCTCCTTAGGGGTGCCTAACCCTAAGTCCCCCCTGGGGGTGCCTAACCCTAACCATCCCTCCCCCTAGCCTAACCCTAACCCTCCCAGGGGGGTGCCTAACCCTAAGTCCCCCCCGGGAGCCCTAAACCTAACCCTCCCCCCCCGCGGCTGTCCACTCGCGGCGCCCGGCATCACTACGATCGGGATGCCGGGCGCCGGTCTCCCGGCATCGGGGAAATGCGGGCGTCTACATCTAGACGCCCGGCATTTCACCCTTGCCGGGATATGACAGTCGGGAAACCGGCAGCCGGTATTTAGGCAGTCGGCTTCCCGATTGCATACCGTGAGGAGAGAGGCCGCCTATTCTTTGCACAATGATTCAAGCCAATTAGTGTCAGAAACACCTCAATTTATTACTGGTAAGTATTATTAAACCACTAGTTTAGGCTTTAATACAAATGTTAACACATTTGAATAACAAGGTAGATAGATTATCATTTCAGGGAAGTAATTTACACACAGAATGATGTCACTTTTATGTTACTGGAACTCTGGCGGATAACGGGTTCCTATGGTCACGGTCCCTGGAAATTAAATCAATGTCAACAATACAAAGACATAAACAACACACTTGCTCACTGTTATCTATAGTTACCATCAAAATGAATGAATATCACACTTCTTTATGCTAAGGTCACTAACTTTGCAGTTCAGTTTTATCTCCCTTTCAACATAAACTACAGGTTTAACTACAAAACAGCACATAATGATTTTGGCCTATAGAATCTTTAAAAGGTGGTGCGCAGATATTTTTGTAGCAATTGTAACTTGCAATATTAAGTATCTTGAGAATAGTAATTAAGTTTCTTTACTTTCATCTGGTAAAACGCAACAGTTCCTGTGTCCTGAAACTTGAACTCTAGAAACATCTGTGCTCCCTATCCTCGCAAACAGTAATATCAATCCTGGCTGATGCTTAATGATGAGGAATTATTCCTATAATAGTCTATTCCTGTAGTATTTGCCTTTCTGGGCTATTCTGTATGAAGGGTTGTGGCTGATTACACTCCTTTAGTCTCTCAATGAAAGGTCTATATTATATGTGGTAAATTTACTAAGATTGGAGATTGGTCGAGATGACAATCTCGGGTGAGTTTAGGACTGATTTTCATCTTGCAAATTTACTAAAGGCAAAGTCGGGTGAGTTAGAGAGAGATTTCTCTCTTTTCACTCGTAAAACTCGGATGAGACAGCAGTCTCAAATCAACTCACCATCGGGCCAACTCGGAAGTACTTTTCACCTAAAATATACATCTCTCAAATTTACCAAGAATCGGGATGACAGCAAACTCTCTGCCAAACTCACTTTTCAAACTCACCAACTCCGGAGCTGCGAGTTTGCCAGAAACATACACAAATCATTGTGATTTCTGTATGTTTCTGCCTGCAAATAATGAAATTAGGGTTCATTTAAAAAAAAAATTACGTAAGGTCCCCCCCAAAAGCATAACGAGCCCCGGACTTGACAGCCACTCCTGGTTCTGAAAATTACGGGGAACAAAATGAGTAGGGTTCCACCATACTTTAGGAACCAGCACCAGGCTGCAGGGCCAGTCCTGGTTTTAAATATAGGGGTCCCACTATATTTCAAACCAGCACCAAGCCCAAACCGACCGGGGTGTAATGCCACAGCCAGGAGACCCTATTACCGGGTCTCCAGGGCCAAAGCATTCTCACCGCAAGCCAGCCAAGCCAAGCCACGGATCTCAGGGGAGCCCCAAGCTTGGTCTGAAGCCCGGGGCTCTTCCCTGCACCCCTGGGCTGTGGGTACGGGGCTAAAAAAAGTAAATCAAAGTAAACTATTGTATTTTACAGTGAAACTACAGGTGCCAGCATGCCTGCCCTTTGGCAATTGTGGAACTACAAATGCCAGCAGGCGTCTGGCACCCGTACCTCCACTGTAAAATAAATAGTTAAATAAAGACATAACACACCTTATTACATAACACAAGTTTATTACACACATACATCAATCACACATACTTACCTGTACCAGCCGGTCTGTCCTCTTCTCCAAGGCAGATATCTGTGTGGAATGACCTGCAAAAAAGATCATACACTCAGCTCCATCCTGGCTCTGCTCTCAGTAGCATCCAGGGTCTTGGCAAAACAATAAAATTACTTAGACGAACCATGCCGAACACGCACATTTACACTAGGTTTTACCAGCGGCAGAAACTGCAAGACTCGTCGCAATTGCAATGGCTAATTTATGCACGCCCATGAAACGGCGTTCAAATGGACAGGCAAGCCTGCGTTTTTCTGACCACTCCCTCGTCACCACCCCCAAATGCTGACAGCCTGTCACTCACTTTGCAATGGATTCCTTTGTGTGTCCGTAATCGCAATGGAATCGCTGCGCACACGTAGTGCAGCTTGTACTCAGGCGCAGTGGCAAACAATTGCTCAACTTTGTCTGTAATCGCTATTGCGTACGCTGCTGAATCACTCCCATTGTGTGTTGTGATAACTTACAACCTATGAGTTATTGATATATTAGATAAGAGCCTGAGAGGTGTGAGGTTTATCCGCGTTCTAGCTGAGCCCCAGAAACATTGCTCCGCACTAGCTTCTCTCTGCAAATTCTTAGAGAGCGACATTCATGCACATTTCTCACAGCCGCTGATTTCACACCTGTTTATCTTGTGCAGCTGATTAAATCTAGTAATTATACATAATGCCAAAATAAAGCTTTCATACAGTATATTGAATTAACAGTATCAGAAGTGGAACCTCTCTATTCTGGTATTTTATCTTCAGTAAAACTCTTTAGCGTCACAGGATTTTAGAAGGTTGTAAAATGATTTGGCGATAACTAGAGATGAGCGGGTCTGGTTCTCAGAAAACCGGACCCACCCGAACTTCCAGATCCGAGACGAGAACAGAGCTAGGCTCAGGTTTTCCCACATGACTCAGATCTCAAAAGGAGGCAAAACATCATCCTCGCGCTGTCAGATTTTCGCAAATTTTGGATTCTATAAAGGTGTCGGTGATCGGTGCCGTTTTCACTCTGGGTGTGGATGGTGAGCTGAACAGACATGTTGCTGTCACTGTCTGTGTCAGTGTGTTGTCCAACTTGTCCTGTTGGGGCCTGGGGCTGAAGGCTGCTGCTGTGTTGTCCATAAAGGGGCTGGGGCTGCAGTATATAAAGTGGGGCTTCAGTGGGTGCTGCAGCTGCTGCGTCACTTGTCCTGTCAATCAAGGGGCTGCTGCTGTGTTATACATAAGGGCTGGTGTTGCTGTCATGTCCATCAAGGGGCTAGGGCTGCAGTCCATAAAGGGGTGCTGTGTTGTCCACGGGGAAGGGGGTGCTTCGTCATCAGGGGTGCTCTTCCCCAGTGTAAAAAAAAATAAAAGTGTTTTTTTCTTCTTGTGCATTAGCAACTTAGCTGTGCTATTATTGTTTGGTGATACTGCCGGCCAGACTGCAGTTTAACGTCCAGGTATTTGTGCAGGTGGTCTGTCCGTACTCGGCAGGGGTGCTTTGTTGTCCATCAAAAAGGGGTGCTGTCTGTGCTGTTCATCAAGGGGCTGCTGCCTCATTCAGGAGTGCTCTTCCCCAGTGTCAAAAAATATATTGTTCAGTGATACAGACGGTCACACCATAGTGTTAGTTTGTTGATCAGGAGGATGATCAAATGAGAGGAGAGCAGGAACCACATACCAGTCTTGCAGCTGCTGCCAGCAGTCATGATGACTATGCAAGGCCGTCAATGTCATCTACGAAGGCCGATGCCCAAGGGCTTAAGTCAAAATCAATAAAGTAATGTTTTACAGTCCTTGCACCTGCAGTTCTCCAATTAAGTTCACTGTATTCAGTTAAGATGGGAAACTTTTGGATAGTGAAATCATCTCAGGAATGTCAATGTTGCTCCACAGGAACATAAAAGTGAAAATATATGAAATACTGTATTAGGGTATAGTATAAATTGAATTACATACAGAATAAACCCAGAAAGGAAACCATTAGAGAGACCCTTCAACAATAATTCTTATGTATCAAGCAGAAATCTTTGCACCCCACAATGTGCCAAACTACAGCAACAAATGCTCACATTGATGCTACCTGTGAACAGTGGGGGTGGAACACATCAAGGTTCTTTACCCTAGGTAAAGAAAACTAAGCCCAATGGAGATGTGGCTGAGGAACAGAGGTCTGAAGTGCTGGAGTGGGCTCTGAGTCCGGAGAGCTGAAGGGATCATAAACCGTGTGGGAGTTATGTCAACACCACCCTTGTTTTAAGAAGCAAGGAAAAATAAACCTTTATATGTGTCAGCTCATTCATTTCAAGTAAGCCTTTGTGTGAGCATCCCATATTTTACTGTTCCATATGGTTGTGGGTAAAGAAACCTTGATGTGTTCCACCCCCACTGTTCACAGGTAGCATCAATGTGAGCATTTGTTGCTGTAGTTTGGCACATTGTGGGGTGCAAAGATTTCTGCTTGATACATCAGAATTAATGTTGAAGGGTCTCCCTAATGGTTTCCTTTCTGGGTTTGTTCTGTACATCATTCGATTTATACTATATCCTTATACAGTATTTCATATATTTTCACCTTTATGTTTCTGTGGAGCAACATTGACATTCCTGAGAGGGTTTCACCATCCCAAATTTTCCCATCTTAACTGAATACAGTGAACTGTATTGGAGAACTGCAGGTACAAGGATTGTTTGTAATATTGTTTGTTTCATATTTATCCCACAAGTTAGGGTGACTTGTTTTTCTTTTACATTTCCATGCTGCCAGGCACAGTTGCGCTTTGGTAAAATTGTCTATTTCTTTGTTATTAATGTTTTACAGTGTTAAGGAAAAAAAACTTAAAAGCTAGGGCCCTGATTCAGACCCTCTCGCGAGCGGCTGTCCGCTCGCAAGTGGGTCGATGGTCTGCACTGCGCATGCGCACGACGAAGGGAGCTCCGTCGTGCGCATGCGTGAGACGCGACGAGCGAAGGACTTTCTTTCGCTCGTAGTGTCTGATCAAAGGGGGCGTGCTGTCGATGTTGATTGACAGCACACCCCCTTTGGTGGGCGTGCCGGGGGCGTGCCTGCCAGACGGAGGCGTTCCCAAGGGAACGCCTACCGTCAGAAGCCGGCCCCACTGACATCACTAGTGATGTCAGTGGGAGTGATTTTGGCTCTGATAGAGCCAAAATCACTCCTGGCCTTGCGGTTGAGAAACTCAACCGCAGGCTTCTGCTCGCAGTGGTGATGGTCATGATGGTCAAGACCATCGCGACCATCATCCTGCACGCTCGTATATGCTGTGGGTGGTGACCCACAGCTATACGAGCGTCCAGGAGGACGCTCCATATTACTGGAGGTGGGCCCTGATTCAGAGCGAGCGCTCTGGTCAGAGCATCCGGCTCTGAATCAGGGCCTAAGTTAGCTGCAGAGAAACAAAAAATTGTCAATCTGTCATTTACTGCACAAAGCGGCAAGGAAAGGATAACTGGTGGTTCTGCATCTTATGATGATGTGAGCCCTTCTCCCTGTAGAAGTGTCATAAAAATTCAAATTGCTAAGGCCCATGAATAGACTATGTTCTCAGAAAAGTCACAGATCCCCGAGGAGCGTCCAAGCGTGTCCGCGGTTGCCATGTGTGAGCATGACCTTTCTAATACTGTACTTGAGAAGGATCCTCCTTTCACCATTTGTGTGCCCTCTGCAAATGTGGGGATGAGCAGCACAAGTCAACATGCTGACGTAGAAATCGAGGATGCTTCTGTGGAATTGCACTAGGATGAGGATATTTCTGTAGTTGGCACTAACAAGGATATTGAGGATGGTGATATTGATGCCGAGGATGTTGTTTGTGTAAATCAGGCAACAGTTGTTGCCCATGGTATGAAAAAGCCCATTGTTGTCAAACCGAGGCAAAAGACAAAAAAATCCACTTCTCATGTGTGGAATTATTTCCACCCAAATTCAGACAACAGTTGTCAAGCCATCTGTATTGTTTTCCAAGCAAAAGTTAGTAAAGTTAGTAGAGGTAAGGACCTTAACCATCTAGGAACCTCCTACCTGTTACGTCACTTGCAGCACATTCATCAAATTCAAAAGTGTATTTCAAATTCAGAAACTTTGGCTAAAAATTTAACATTCAGTCCAGTGTCACCCAGCTGCTCCCTTCTCTCTGTGAGATCCAAGCATCTGCAATCTCCACAACCAACACCTGCATCATCATCAACATCCTCAATCGTGATCGGAAGTAGTCCTGCATCCAATTTAATAAGAATGACTGACCCCTCTTCTGTCCGTGATTCCTCAGAAGGATCCTTGAGTGCTACGCCTGATGCTGCTGCTGTGAGTAGATCTTCATCCCAGAAAGGGACCAGGAAGAAGACTACTTTTAGTAGTTTAAAAAACAATTGACTGGCAAACAATCCTTTGCATGGGGGAACAAGTATGACAGCAGTCACCCAGTTGCACAGCGGATTATTGACGCCATAACAGCTATGCTGGTATTAGATGTGCGTCCAGTATCCGCCATTAATGCAGTGGGTTTTAGACAATTAATTGAGGTCCTGTGTCCTGCTACCATGTTCCTTCTAGATTCCACTTCACTAGAACAGCAATTCCCAGTCTGTACAAGGACATTACAAAAAAAACCTTATTAGTGTCCTCTGAAATGCCATTGTGTCCACTGTCCACTTAACCACAGATATGTGGACAAGTGGGACTGGGCAAACTAAAGATTACATGACTGTGACAGCCCACTGGGTAGGTGTATTGCCTCCAACAGTGCAAACAGCAGCAGCAGCATCTAACAAATGCCAGCTCATTCAGAGGCAGGCTACTCAGTGTATCACCAGTTTCACTAAGAGGCATACCGCTGAGAACCTCTTAGAAAAACTCAGGGAAATCATTGCAAAATGTCTTACCCTGTTTGGACTCTCCTCGGGATTTGTGATTTCTGACAATGCCACCAATATTGTGCGAGTATTACATGTGGGTGAATTCAAACACATCCCATGTGTTGCTCAAACAATTAATTTGGTGGTGCAACATTTTTTTTAAATGACAGGGGCATGCAGGAGATGCTCACGGTTACCCGAAAGATTTCGGGACATCTTCAACATTCAGCAACTGTGTGTCGAAGATTGCAGCACCAGCAAGAACTGTTGAATTTGCCCTGCAATCAGCAGAAGCAAGAGGTAATAACTAGGTGGAATTCTACTCTCTATATGCTTCAGCGGATGGAGGAGCAGCAAAAGGCCATCCAAGACTGCACAATAGCCTATGACATAGGGAGAAGAGAAGGAATGCATCTTAGTCAAGCTAAGTGGAGAATAATTTCTGTGTTGTGCAAGGTTCTCAAACCCTTTGAACTTGCCACATGTTAAGTTAGTTCAGACACTGCCAGCTTGAGTCAAGTAATTCCCCTAATAAGACTTTTGCAGAAGCAGCTGGAGAAACTGAAGGAGGAGCTGAAATGGAGTGATTCCGCTAAGTATGTCAGACTTGTAGATCAAGCTCTTCATTTGCTTTGCCAGGATCCAAGGATTTAAGTCATACCTTGTGTCTTTCTTTCCAAAGGACATAAATCTGAAAAGATGCAAAGAGTTGTTGGTGAAAAAATTGTCAGCTTAAGCTGCACATGACATGGCAGCATCTCCTCCTTCAGTTTCTGCGGCTGCCAGGAAAAAAACAAAATTTTTCTAAGAGACCCACTGCTGGTGGTGATGCAGATCAGTCAGCAAAACGTAATGACTTCTGGTTGGGTCTGAAAGAACTGCCTACAATTAGTGACATGTCTACCGTGACTTTGTCTGATACGGTCACCATTCAGAGAATGGTGGATGATTATTTTGGGGATAGCATCCAAATAGGCATGTCAGACAGTCCCATTCACTATTGGCAGGAAAAAGGGGCAATTTGGAGTCCCATACACAAACTGGCTTTACTTTACTTAAGCTGCCCAGCCTCCACTGTGTACTCTGATATAGTTTTCAGCGCAGCCGGGAACCTTGTCAGTGATCGTCCTTATAGGTTACTTCCCCAAAATGTGGAAAAGATGATGTTCATCAAGATTAATTACAAATTCCACGAGGAAGACCTTCACCGGCAATTAAGTTAAAAATATACAGAGGCGCTTGTAATGATAGATTCCAGCGGGGACTAATTAATATTGTGTGAAGCAGAGCATGTACAGATAATAAGGGAGTATACACTGCGCTTTGATACTAGACAACCTCTTTGTTATATATATGCGTATTATGCTGCTAGGAAGTAAGAGGGTACACTTCACCTTACCCTCATCAAATATCAATATTCTATTGTTTGTTCCTGAAGAAGCCCTATCATAGGGTGAAACGTTGGACAAGGAGGACAAGGAAGTGACAGTCTGCTGGCAGACCTCACATCTACCTACATCTACTATTATCCCTGTTAAAGATACTAACTTTTATACAGTAAGGTAAATTAACCTTCGTTATTGGATATACCGGATCAGAATTTCAGGATCCCCGATGTAGAGATCTTTAATGTCTCTCTCATTATTTACTTAGAAAATCGGAGGTTACCTTATGTTCACGTTTTATATGACATACTTATCCTAATACAGAACTTTGGTACTAATTTTTTATATTGCCTGTTTTTTAGGTAGCATAAAAGACTTTAAGCACTTTGCCACTTTATATATGTTATATGTTGTACTGTTTGTTGTCTTTATTGTTGTATACCGGTATTAGGACCACTTAGATTACTATATTATTTGGATATACCAATGTGATTTATACTTGACCTATATTTATTACAATAAAACCTTTAGAATAACTTTGAAAATAATTTTGAAATTATTGTTGAATATACTTTATGTGGTATAGCGCTGGAAGTTATTTGTTTGGAGAGCATGTACACACTGATGGGGATGATGATGCCGATGACGACATCTGATCTTACCTACGCTGTAAAGCCAGTTTGTGTATGGGATCATTGCCACCCATGTCCACTGCGCATTGGCAGCTTGTTTTGTGGGGGTCCAAACAAACCAATCATTTCAGCCACAAGTGTCATTCCCTGTCGCTGAAGTGATTGGTATGTTAAACTGTGAATGTCCTGTTTCATATATACAACATAAGGGTGAATGGGAGGGCCCAAGGACAATTCCATCTTGCACCTCTTTTCTTTGTATTATTACTATTATTATTATTATCCTTTATTTATATGGTGTCACAAGGGTTCCGCAGCGCCTTTACAAAGTACATTAACAAATGACCAAACTTGTAAAACAGCGACTTACAGTACAAGACAATACAGAATAAGAACATATTTTATTTACATTGCTGCAGCAATTGTAACACTCAAAAAAGCAGCAGGGAGTCAGCTACCAAGTGTTAGGTGCCCTTGTGGAGAGTTTTGAGTAGATGATCGTATGAGTGAGGGAAGGAAAAGCACATGAGGGAAGAGGGTCCTGCTCGTGAGAGCTTGTGTTATGCACTGTTTGGGGCATTGCTGCCTGACATCTTTCATTTTATGGTTTATTGTAATTGTAATGGCCACAGACAGCATCTCCTGTATGCACCTTTCATTTTTTTTCTTTCAATTCTGAACCACCAAAGTTGATGGGGTGGGCAAATATGAGCAGCAGCAGCAGCACAGAGCATCTTCCTGCCAGGACGTGTGCAATAAAGTGCAAATACATTTAATACAAAAATGAGTTGTGCATATTGGTCACATACAAAATATATTTACATGGTACATACAGTACGTAAAGCAGGCTGAGGTAACCTGAAACACGCTACCTGTTGTTGACAAATAACTAAACTCCCTATGGTTGATATGCGCACTACACCTTACCGACTTAACACAACTATAACTTATCTAAGAATAAACACACGGACAACAGGAGTTGGATTTAAAATTAAAGGTCAAATTTATTTGACATCAGATTATTAATAATGAATCATATTAAATTTGAGTTATCTAATTAGATAATTAGATGTTGCCAATTGAAATTAATTGTGAGCCTACAGTTAGTATGGTGGTAGACAACAAAGAACGGACACTCCCACAGACACACGCAGACCAATCACGTCACTCGTTGGTGTTCAACTCTCCCCAAAAAGCACGCCCGGACGAGCTGTGTCATTCCCGGAAGGGACGGGTTTGGCCTATCATTGAACCAGGAGAGCGCACCCATCTACTTTGTATTACTAAAAGCACACTACTGTTCTTTCCGCCAAAGCGAGGCAACTCAAAGCCGCAGCCCGCCACCAAACAAACTAAACCCAACTCCACCATCACCTTACACAATGCTTCCACAAAACAGAAGCAAAACTGCCCCTGACAAAAAAGTCCCCATCAGACCCAACAAATACACATATTAGATCATGAGTGTATGATAAACCAAGGTCCCCATCAGACCCAACAAATACACATATTAGATCATGAGTGCATGATAAACCAAGGTCCCCATCAGACCCAACAAATACACATATTAGATAATGAGTGCATGATAAACCAAGGTCCCCATCAGACCCAACAAATACACATATTAGATAATGAGTGCATGATAAACCAAGGTCCCCATCAGACCCAACAAATATACATATTAGATCATGAGTGCATGATAAACCAAAAACTCCGCCATCATGTCCATCCAAGTGCTCAATCAACACCTTTAGGCCAACCAAACATTCGCACCGTATACATCAGACGACCCTTCAATTCACGCCACAGCATTCCTCTATAAATCCACAGACAAAACAACATAAAACAACAATAACGATGTTAGTGACAAACACAAGCATTCCAGCCAGGCTGAGGGTAAAAACAAAACCTACTAGGATCTATTTGTTGCCTCCATAGGAAAAATAAAAATCCCTCCAAACCCCTGAAAGATAGTAGCCTAAACCCCTGGTCAGCATGCCGAAGAAGCGCTAGCAAGCACCCTGCCCTCGACGCATCCTACGCAACATAGAATCAGCGCCGCACAATACATCCCACTAAATCAGCGCAGCCGCCGAAACACGGAATGCGCCATGAAACACCATTGCAAATCCAATTTGAGCAAATGAAATTCAAGTTGGTCCACCCAGCTAACGGTACCCATTTTAGCAACTAAACCAATCTATTCAGCAAACCACCGCGCCATCAATCTGGTCAGCAGAGGTCACAGCCGCAGCAACACCTGCAGAGGAGGGAGAAGGGAGAACAGGCACAAAATCCATAGCCACATTCGCAGACGTAGAACGAGAAACCAAAGGCGCAGCACCAGGACTTAAAACCCCCTGCAAATCTAAAATGTGCAAAAGCTGACCCGCCGGGGAGGGGGGCCAGAGTGTTCTGCAAGCGTGCAGATGACTGCGCCGACGTGAACTGCGCTACCAACAAATACAATTTTTTATTCGCCTGCTGACTGGCTTTGATGGAATAGTTATGCCTCATGTTCTGCTGCTTATACCTATGCTAATAAGACCGGTGTTTGATTTGTAAAAACTGTATTTTTATGACCCTGACATAGGTTTTTATTAGGGGTGTGCACCGGCCACTTTTCGTGTTTTGTGTTTTGGTTTTGGATCTGGATCTTTCTTCGTGTTTTGGATCTGGATTGGTTTTGCCAAAACCACCCTTCCGTGTTTTGGGTTCTGGGTTTTGTGTTTTGGATCTGTATTTTTTTGAAAAAAAGCATAAAAACAGCTAAAATCACAGAATTTGTAGGTTTTTCTGCTCCTATGCTATTATTAACCTCAATAACCTTAATTTCCACTCATTTCCAGTCTATTCTGAACACCTCACACCTCACAATAGTGTTTTTATGTCCAAAAGGTTGCACCGAGGTAGCTGGATGACTATGCTAAGCGACACGAGTGGGCGGCACAAACACGTGACCCATCTAGGAGTGACACTGCAGTGGCAGGCAGGATGGCAGTTAGAAAAACTAGGCCCCAAACTGTACATAATGCAAAGAAAAAAAGAGGTGCAAGATGGAATTGTCCTTGGGCCCTCCCACCCACCCTTATGTTGTATAAACAGGACATGCACACTTTAACAAATCAATCATTTCAGCGCCAGGGTCTGCCACACAACTGTGGCTGAAATGATTGGTTCGTTTGGGCCCCCACAAAACAAGCTGGCAATTAATGTGTCCCTGCACAAACTGGCTCTACGGAGGCAAGATGTCATCCTCATCCTCCTCATCCACCGATTCCTCACCCTCTTCAGTGTGTACATCCTCATCCTCACAAAGTATTAACTCGTCCCCACTTGAATCCACCACCACAGGTCCCTCTGTACCTTCTGGAGGCTGGTCTCCCTGGAAGAGCTGATAATTCATTTTGATGAACATCATCTTCTCCACATTCTGTGGAAGCAACCTCCTACGCCTTTCACTGACAAGGTTCCCGGCTGCACTAAACACTCTTTCGGAGTACACACTGGAGGGGGGGCAACTCAGGTAAAATAGAGCCAGTTTGTACAGGGGCCTCCAAATTGCCTCTTTTTCCTGCCAGTACAGGTATGGACTGTCTGACATGCCTACTTGGATGCTGTCACCGATGTAATCCTCCACCATTCTGTCAATGGTGACAGTATCATATGCAGTGACAGTAGACATGTCAGAAATTGTTGCCAGGTCCTTCAGTCCGGACCAGATGTCCAAACTTGGTCCTGCCTGCCCTGCATCACCGCCAGCGGGTTGCTTAGGATACCTAAGTTTTTTCCTGGCAGCCCCAGTTGCGGGAGAAAATGAAGAAGGAGCCGTTGACGTGTCACGTTCCGCTTCAGCTGACAGTGTGTTCACCAGCAGGTCTTTGCACCTCTGCAGGCTTGTGTCGGCCGGAAAGAGAGACACCACATAGGCTTTAAACCTAGGATCGAGCACGGTGGCCAAAATGTAGTGGTCTGATTTCAACAGATTGACCACCCTGGAATCCTGGCAAAGCGAATGAAGGGCTTCATCCACAAGTCCCACATGCCGAGCGGAATCGCTCCGTCTTAGCTCCTCCTTCACTTTCTCCAGCTGCTTCTGCAAAAGCCTGATGAGGGGAATGACCTGACTCAAGCTGGCAGTGTCTGAACTGACTTCACGTGTGGCAAGTTCGAAGGGCTGAAGAACCTTGCACAACACGGAAATCATTCTCCACTGCGCTTGAGTCAGGTGCATACCCCCTCCTTTGCCTATGTCATAGGTGGATGTATAGGCTTGTATGGCCTTTTGCTGCTCCTCCATCCTCTGAAGCATATAGAGGGTTGAGTTCCACCGCGTCACAACCTCTTGCTTCAGGTGATGGCGGGGCAGGTTCAAGAGTGTTTGCTGGCGCTCCAGTCTTCAGCACGCAGTCGCTGAATGGCGAAAGTGGCCAGAAATTTTTCGGGCCACCCAAAGCGTCTCCTGCACGCCCCTGTCGCTTTTCAGAAAATTCTGCACCACCAAGTTTATTGTGTGAGCAAAACATGGGACGTGCTGGAATTTGCCCAGATGTAATGCCCGCACAATATTGGTGGCGTTGTCAGATATCACAAATCCCCAGGAGAGTCTAAGTGGGGTAAGCCACTGGGCGATGATTTCCCTCAGTTTCTCTAAGAGGTTGTCGGCGGTGTGCCTCTTACTGAAACCGGTGATACACAGCGTAGCCTGCCTTGTAACGAGCTGGCGTTTCTGAGATGCTGCTACTGGTGACGCTGCTGCTGTTGCTGCGTAAGGTGATACATCTACCCAGTGGGCTGTCACAGTCATATAGTCCTTAGTCTGCCCTGTTCCACTTGTCCACATGTCCGTGGTTAAGTGGACATTGTGTACAACGGCATTTTTCAGGACACTGAGGACACTTTTTCTGACGTTTCTGTACAGTCTCGGTATCGCCTGCCTAGTGAAGTGGAATCTAGACGGGATTTGGAACCGGGGACACACTACCTCCATCAATTGTCTAAATCCCACTGCACTAATGGCGGATACCGGACGCACGTCTAACACCAACATAGCAGTCAAGGCCTCAGTTATACGTTTTGCTTCAGGATGACTGCTGTCGTACTTCATCCTCCTCGCTAAGGACTGTTGGAGGGTCAATTGTTTAGTAAAAGTAGTGGTGTTCCTACTTCCTCTCTGGGATGATGAACGACTCCCAGCAGCAGCAGCAACAGCAGCAGCGGCAGCAGTAGGCGTAGCAATGCAGGATCCTCCGGAGGAATCCCGGATAGGAGAGTCAGTCATGCCAGTGATATGGCCTGCAGGACTACTTCCGATCCTGACTAAGGAGGAAATTGACGAGGAGGGAGTTGACGGTGTGGTTTGCAGGCGCTTGGATACAACAGGACAACGGGATTTAGGTGTCCCTGGACTGCTTACGGTCTGAGCCAAAGTTTCTGAACTTGACAGTAACTTTTTATGAACGCGCTGCAGGTGCCGTATAAGGGAGGATGTTCCTAGGTGGTTGACGTCCCTACCCCTACTTATTTCACCTTTACATATGGTACATATGGCAAGACAGTTGTTGTCCGGATTTGGATAGAAATATTGCCAGACCAAAGAGGTGGAATGTTTGGTCTTCTGCCCAGGCATGACCGTGATGGGCTTTTTCATCCCACGGACAACAACTGTCTCCCCCGGAGCCTGATTTAAACAAACCACATCACCATCAGAATCCTCCTCGCCAACTTCCTCCTCAGCGCCAGCTACACCAGTATCCTCATCCTGTTGTACTTCAACAGTGACATCTTCAATTTGCATATCAGCAAGTGGACTGTGGGTGCTCCTTTCAGCACTTGCAGGGGGCGTGCAAATGGTGGAAAGAGCCACCTCTTCCCGTCCAGTGCTGGGAAGGTCAGGCATCGCAACCACCACCACACTTGGACTCTCTTTGGGGATTTGTGATATCTTCTTAGAAAGCACAGTTCTTCGCTGTGCTTTTGCCAGCTTAACTCTTTTGATTTTTTTAGTGGGAGGAGTGCTTCCATCGTCATGTGAAGCTGAACCACTAGTCATGAACATACTAGGGATCGACCTTAGCCGTTCCTTGCCACTCCGTGTCGTAAATGGCATATTGGCAAGTTTACGTTTCTCTTCAGCTGATTTAAATGTCTTTTTCAAGGTCATTTTCCTGAACTTTGCCATTTGGGATTGTATGTGCCCTCTACTATGACATTGGGCATCGGCCTTGGCAGACGACGTTGATGGCATGTTATCGTCTATGTCATGACTAGTGGCAGCAGCTTCAGCACTAGGAGGAAGTGGTTCTTGATCTTTCTCTATTTTATTTTTATCGGAGAAAGTTTGGTCCTCCATTTATGTTATATCGATTTGATATATACGTGCGGCTAAACACAGAAAATAAATTTTTTTTTGGTTCGGACTGGAGTGTACTTTGTGGGTTACAGCACCCTTTAACGGTCAAGCCAGCCGGCCCTTTACTTATGACACAGGCGCACTCTTGGCACTACTTTGTTGATGCACGTGCGGCTACTGCGCACACAATTCACAAACACAGAAAATAATTTTTTTTTGGTTTGGACTGGAGTGTACTTTGGGGGTTACAGCACCCTTTAACGGTCAAGCCAGCCGGCCCTTTACTTATGACGCAGGCGCACGCTTGGCACTACTTTGTTGATGCACGTGCGGCTACTGCGCACACAATTCACAAACACAGAAAATAATTTTTTTTTGGTTTGGACTGGAGTGTACTTTCGGGGGTTACAGCACCCTTAACGGTCAAGCCAGCCGGCCCTTTACTTATGACACAGGCGCACGCTTGGCACTACTTTGTTGATGCACGTGCGGCTACTGCGCACACAATTCACAAACACAGAAAATTATTTTTTTTTGGTTTGGACTGGAGTGTACTTTCGGGGGTTACAGCACCCTTTAACGGTCAAGCCAGCCGGCCCTTTACTTATGACACAGGCGCACGCTTGGCACTACTTTGTTGATGCACGTGCGGCTACTGCGCACACAATTCACAAACACAGAAAATAATTTTTTTTTAGGTTTGGACTGGAGTGTACTTTCGGGGGTTACAGCACCCTTAACGGTCAAGCCAGCCGGCCCTTTACTTATGACACAGGCGCACGCTTGGCACTACTTTGTTGATGCACGTGCGGCTACTGCGCACACAATTCACAAACACAGAAAATAATTTTTTTTTTGGTTTGGACTGGAGTGTACTTTCGGGGGTTACAGCACCCTTAACGGTCAAGCCAGCCGGCCCTTTACTTATGACACAGGCGCACGCTTGGCACTACTTTGTTGATGCACGTGCGGCTACTGCGCACACAATTCACAAACACAGAAAATAATTTTTTTTTTGGTTTGGACTGGAGTGTACTTTCGGGGGTTACAGCACCCTTAACGGTCAAGCCAGCCGGCCCTTTACTTATGACACAGGCGCACGCTTGACACTACTTTGTTGATGCACGTGCGGCTACTGCGCACACAATTCACAAACACAGAAAATAATTTTTTTTTGGTTTGGACTGGAGTGTACTTTCAGGGGTTACAGCACCCTTTAACGGTCAAGCCAGCCGGCCCTTTACTTATGACACAGGCGCACGCTTGGCACTACTTTGTTGATGCACGTGCGGCTACTGCGCACACAATTCACAAACACAGAAAATAATTTTTTTTTTGGTTTGGACTGGAGTGTACTTTCGGGGGTTACAGCACCCTTTAACGGTCAAGCCAGCCGGCCCTTTACTTATGACACAGGGGCACTCTTGGCACTACTTTGTTGATGCACGTGCGGCTACTGCGCACACAATTCACAAACACAGAAAATAATTTTTTTTTAGGTTTGGACTGGAGTGTACTTTCGGGGGTTACAGCACCCTTAACGGTCAAGCCAGCCGGCCCTTTACTTATGACACAGGCGCACGCTTGGCACTACTTTGTTGATGCACGTGCGGCTACTGCGCACACAATTCACAAACACAGAAAATAATTTTTTTTTGGTTTGGACTGGAGTGTACTTTCGGGGGTTACAGCACCCTTTAACGGTCAAGCCAGCCGGCCCTTTACTTATGACACAGGCGCACGCTTGGCACTACTTTGTTGATGCACGTGCGGCTACTGCGCACACAATTCACAAACACAGAAAATAATTTTTTTTTAGGTTTGGACTGGAGTGTACTTTCGGGGGTTACAGCACCCTTAACGGTCAAGCCAGCCGGCCCTTTACTTATGACACAGGCGCACGCTTGGCACTACTTTGTTGATGCACGTGCGGCTACTGCGCACACAATTCACAAACACAGAAAATAATTTTTTTTTTGGTTTGGACTGGAGTGTACTTTCGGGGGTTACAGCACCCTTAACGGTCAAGCCAGCCGGCCCTTTACTTATGACACAGGCGCACGCTTGGCACTACTTTGTTGATGCACGTGCGGCTACTGCGCACACAATTCACAAACACAGAAAATAATTTTTTTTTTGGTTTGGACTGGAGTGTACTTTCGGGGGTTACAGCACCCTTAACGGTCAAGCCAGCCGGCCCTTTACTTATGACACAGGCGAACGCTTGACACTACTTTGTTGATGCACGTGCGGCTACTGCGCACACAATTCACAAACACAGAAAATAATTTTTTTTTGGTTTGGACTGGAGTGTACTTTCAGGGGTTACAGCACCCTTTAACGGTCAAGCCAGCCGGCCCTTTACTTATGACACAGGCGCACGCTTGGCACTACTTTGTTGATGCACGTGCGGCTACTGCGCACACAATTCACAAACACAGAAAATAATTTTTTTTTGGTTTGGACTGGAGTGTACTTTCGGGGGTTACAGCACCCTTTAACGGTCAAGCCAGCCGGCCCTTTACTTATGACACAGGGGCACTCTTGGCACTACTTTGTTGATGCACGTGCGGCTACTGCGCACACAATTCACAAACACAGAAAATAATTTTTTTTTAGGTTTGGACTGGAGTGTACTTTCGGGGGTTACAGCACCCTTAACGGTCAAGCCAGCCGGCCCTTTACTTATGACACAGGCGCACGCTTGGCACTACTTTGTTGATGCACGTGCGGCTACTGCGCACACAATTCACAAACACAGAAAATAATTTTTTTTTGGTTTGGACTGGAGTGTACTTTCGGGGGTTACAGCACCCTTTAACGGTCAAGCCAGCCGGCCCTTTACTTATGACACAGGCGCACGCTTGGCACTACTTTGTTGATGCACGTGCGGCTACTGCGCACACAATTCACAAACACAGAAAATAATTTTTTTTTAGGTTTGGACTGGAGTGTACTTTCGGGGGTTACAGCACCCTTAACGGTCAAGCCAGCCGGCCCTTTACTTATGACACAGGCGCACGCTTGGCACTACTTTGTTGATGCACGTGCGGCTACTGCGCACACAATTCACAAACACAGAAAATAATTTTTTTTTTGGTTTGGACTGGAGTGTACTTTCGGGGGTTACAGCACCCTTAACGGTCAAGCCAGCCGGCCCTTTACTTATGACACAGGCGCACGCTTGGCACTACTTTGTTGATGCACGTGCGGCTACTGCGCACACAATTCACAAACACAGAAAATAATTTTTTTTTTGGTTTGGACTGGAGTGTACTTTCGGGGGTTACAGCACCCTTAACGGTCAAGCCAGCCGGCCCTTTACTTATGACACAGGCGCACGCTTGGCACTACTTTGTTGATGCACGTGCGGCTACTGCGCACACAATTCACAAACACAGAAAATATATTATTTTTTTAGCACTTGGGGGGAGCACCCCTGATGGACAGAGCACCCCCTGGACAACACTACAGCACCCCTTTAGGACTGGGACACTGCACAGGACTTTGGAGTGGACACAGCCCCTATGGAGAACTGACTGCACAACACAGTCCAGCCAGCCCCTATGGACTTTGAAGTAGTGGACACAGCCCCTATTAACAACAGCAGCACAGCACAACACAGCCAGCCCCTATGGACTTTGAAGTAGTGGACAACAGCAGCACTACACTACACTACACTACACAGCACTAACTCCCACCCTCCCTCTTCACTGTCCACAGCCGAGTGAGAAAATGGCGCCGACGCGGGTACCTTATATAGGATCCAAAACCCGCGAGACTCGGAAGGCGGGATGATGACGTTTTGCCTCGATGTCAGATCCGAGTCAGGCGGGAAAAGTCGAGCCTGACTCGGATCGGACTCGGATCGGGGGGGCTCGGGGGGGTTCGGATTTCAGAAATCCGAACCCGCTCACCCCTAGTTTTTATATGTATGCTTTTAATGTTTATGTGTAATCGGAGCCGTATCCGTGCTTTACAGATATATCGTGGCAATAGGTCCTATGAATGATTCCATCTGTGTATTTTGAGTAAATGAATAGGTCTTAATTCGAAATGTGCAATAAATTATAGTTGTCCTATAGTTGTGAGGTATTGAACCTGTTGCACGACAGGTGCAGCATCACCTAGCAACAGCGGCAGGGGAAGAAACACGTGAATTGCTTAAGCGTGCCCACCGCACACGTTGTGCTAATGGCAGGGCGTAGGTGTGACCCAGCGTTGAATGACCCCCACCAGTGGCAAATGAAAGATTTCTAGAGAGGGGGGGGGTACCCAATGCTTGATTTTAGAGTGAGTGTGGCTAATCGCTGAATAAGTAATAATTAGAACTTATCCCGCTTTAATATGTGTCATACAAAATATTTTAAGTGTGCATTAACTCCAGTATATACAACAATCTCAATGAGCCATTAGATTGGGCAGTAGGGCCATCCTGCCTGAGCTGAATGTTTTTATTTCAGATGTGGGCACCATTCCAGGGCATTGGAGCAAGTCCAGGGTTCTGGGGGAACAGCATAAGGACCTAGCACTGCCCTGGACATATATCTACATATTGAGCTCTATAGCAGCACATCCCTAACAGTGCATGGTTTGCAGATCTCCCTGTTGGTGCACAGGTCACCCATCACTGGCTGACACATTGCTAACTATGTAATCCGTGACACTGAGAAGAAAATGCAGTACTGGCAAACTTCTAATAATACTATATTCTATTGTATTGGGCATCATATCCCCTGTACAGCAGCCACGCACTGCAACTGATCTACAGGGACATTCAAAGCAGTTCCCCTACTCTCTCAGGCCCAGGGCCCCTGAGCATTTGCCTGGCCGGAACGCCGCTGACCCACGCCGGGGACAGCAGTGACCCTGGACCCAGCACTATGCCCGCAGCAGCAGCAAGAGCCAGTAGAGATGGCTAGTGAGTGAGTGTCTCAACACACTGACTCGAATCATTCAGATGAGTGAATGATTCGAGTCACTCAGTGTTTGGTGAATCGATACACCCACCTCCCCCAGCCTCTCTGTCACCTCCCCTAGCCTCTCTGTCACCTCACCTAGCCTCTCTGTCACCTCCCCTAGCCTCTCTGTCACCTCCCCTAGCCTCTCTGTCACCTCACCTAGCCTCTCTGTCACCTCCCCTAGCCTCTCTGTCACCTCCCCTAGCCTCTCTGTCACCTCCACAGCCTCTCTGTCACCTCCCCTAGCCTCTCTGTCACCTCCCCAGCCTCTCTGTCACCTCCCCTAACCTCTCTGTCACCTCCCCAGCCTCTTTGTCTCCTCTCCCAGCCTCTTTGTCACCTCCCCCAGCCTCTCTGTCAGCGTTAGCTAGTGAATGGCAGCTCCGCCCCCTACACTGCTGATCCAACGTGATTATACTTCTCCACTGTGTCAGATCGGTAGTGTAGATGGCGGAGCTGTCAGTGACTCACTCTGAGTCAACTCAGTGCAGTGAATTGATCTGCCCATCCCTAAGAGCCAAGAGGTAGGGGGTGACATACATTAGGGACCGACGCCTGAGTGGCAAGCAGATTCACAGGTGGGAGGGGGGTAAGGGAAACCTACTCCCTCTAGCAGGCCTAGCAACCCTGGACTCCTGAGCGACAGTGCGCGGGAGCCACGCCCCCCGACCAGAACGTCGCTGACTCCGTCCGGAGCCAGCAGCGACTACCAGCCCCGTCAGTATCCCCGCACCATCAGCGGGGGGGAGCGGAGGCACCGCTAACCCCACCGCCGCCATATTAGGGAAGCCTAGAGACGCGCCCGCAGCGGCCATGCGGGCCGCGTCTCTCAACATTGTGCGCCACGACAGGGCCCGCCGGAACTGCGCTAAGCCGCCGATAGCAGGGGCTGCTGTTGCAGCCTCTAACCCTGGCATTGTCATAACAAGCGGTGACCCGAGCCACGACCCGCAGTCGCGGCGGGCCACATGACCGCCAGCCGCGCAGCTCCTGTGTGACCTCGCTCCAGCAGTAGAAGCGGAGCGGGCTGACCTCTTAAGGGGGCGGTGGGGCATGGCAGCACTTATACACTATACGAGGAGAGAAGGAGAGGAAATTAAGTTCCGAAAATTGTGTGAAGAAAAAGACAAAGTAGGAGACAAAAGGGGGGAAGAAGGAACTAACAAGAGTCGTAAATAGAAAGAAAGGACAGGAAAGAGCAATATGCAGTGATCTAATATCAACACACAGACCACTGCCTGACTCCTTCAGCTGGAAACTTCCAGAAACAAAGAGGCGTCGTCTTTGGCTAACAGACCTAATATACCAGCAAGGCCACACCCCCAAGGATCCCTATGAGGTAACACTAATGACTGACACTTAACAACAAAAGTCTTTACAGGTATACTGCTCCCACAACCAACGGGGTTTACACTGGCTCAGTCACATTGCACCTGCCTTACACTGTCCTTCCAGTAGTCCCAGCAAACATCACAGATGCTGGGAGTGCTAGTTCAGCTGGAGAACTACAGGCTGCTTTCCTCTCATGTAAACAGCAAGTCTTGGTCCCATTCTCCCTAACAACCTCCCTGAGTACAAAAGAAACGTCTGTTTACAGTATGTTCTAGCAGCACCTCCACAAGCAAGGCCACCTCATTTATATTAGATGTATAAGAAAATTAAAAAAACCTCCTCCAGATCAAAGATGTCTTTTAGGAACTGAAGAACTTGATCCTAGATTGATCTTCCCTTCCACGAATCAATCCTTCCGTCCTTTGCCTGTCTTCAGTCCATAAACATATTCCAACTCCGTCGGGCCTCTGACCTAGTTAAGGAAAACATTCTTGGTTTTTAAAATTCCTAGGGGTCGTATAGTTTATGAAACTGCCATCCTGTCTGCGACTGCAATGCCACTCTGTGCCATGTTGGAAGCTGAACTGCCATATGTTAATGCTGCCCACTGCTGTCGCTTAGCTTAGTCAGGCAGCTAGCTGGATGCCACCTTTTGGCCTTATACTAGATGAAAAAAATCAATATTGTGAGCTGTGAGGAGGTCACAATTGACTGGAAATTACTGGAAATAAATTTTATTGAGGTTAATAATACTGAAGGAACAAAAAAAGGCCCATGTGATCTTAGCTGTTTTTATGATTTTTTTAGGAAAAATACAGATCCAAAACCAAAACACGCAAGGGGCGGTTTTGGCAAAACCAAATCCAGATCCAAAAAACATGGACATACAGATCCAAAACCAAAACACAGGGGTCGGCACACATCCCTAGCAATAACTAGAGATGACTACGTGTCCCGTGACCCGGTCAGCCTGAGCAAACGGCAATTAACAATGTTACCACATGGTGCCGTGGCCTTGGGTTCATTACTGACCATGGGGGTGTTCTCTGCATGAACTTTGTATGTTCTGAGCGTGTTCACGTGGGTTTCATCGAGATGCCTTGATTTGTTTCCAGAGTCTAAAAACGGTGGTATGTTTATCAGCCCCTGATTAATATTGGCCCTTGGCTAATATTGTAGATAACATAATATATTATTAATGGTTTGTATAGAAAAAAGTTATTTTAAAGAGATTGTTAAATGTCTTAATATTCAAATGTGCTACTAGCTTTTGACTAAATTTTGTAACTTTTTTTTTTTTTTAAATAAGATTTACTGTGTTCAGTCTGGGCCAATTTTCAGGATGCTAAAATTTGGCCCAAGATGTAAAAGGGTTACCGTCTGCCGTAAGATTAAGTATCAAAGCAGAACTTGCACTGCTGTGACGTCCCTTCTGTTACTGACAACTCAGGAAGCCGACACCAGGTGAAAATCTAAGTGAATAAATATTATTTGTTGCTGTGCAAAGGTATTTTTTTTTTTTAAATTTACCTTTATGACTTAATTTTTCATTGGTAGAATAGATGGCCCACCGCCCATGACTGAGCCCGAATGCGCAAATCCACAGAGGCTGACCCAAAGACCGGGTACATTAACCCCTACTTCTCCGCCCATGTATTTGTAGGCAGCTGAGAAGTTAAGTTTTGCTAAATTACTGCAATCAGGTATTTTATTACATATAGAATACCTTATTGCAATATTTATCGCTGGAGAAAAAAAACTAATGGTAAACAGGCCATGATAATTCAAATTGTTTATATTCAGAAATCCAAAAACATTTCTACAGTACTGTCGTGTACACACACACACACACACACGTACACACACACACACACGTACACACACGTACACACACACACACACACACACACACACACACACGTACACACACACACACACACACACACGTACACACACACACACACACACACACACGTACACACACACACACACGTACACACACGTACACACACACACACACACACACACACGTACACACACACACACACACACACGTACACACACACACACACACACACACGTACACACACGTACACACACACACACACACACACACACACACACACGTACACACACACACACGTACACACACGTACACACACACACACACACACACGTACACACACACACACACGTACACACACGTACACACACACACACACACACGTACACACACGTACACACACACACACACACACGTACACACACACACACACACACACACACACACACACGTACACACACGTACACACACACACACACACACACACACACACGTACACACACGTACACACACACACACACACACACACACACACACGTACACACACGTACACACACACACACACACACACACACACACGTACACACACGTACACACACACACACACGTACACACACGTACACACACACACACACACACACACACACACACACACACGTACACACACGTACACACACACACACACACACACACACACACACACGTACACACACGTACACACACACACACACACACGTACACACACGTACACACACACACACACACACACACACACACACGTACACACACGTACACACACACACACACACACACACACACACACACACGTTAAACTTTGCTTAAAACGTCCAAAGCCAAAATTAGGTTTTTTTTTTTGTTTGTTTTTTAAATGTTTTATATTTTATATTTAATCTATATAAATATATCCAGAACTAAGCAATATACAATGGGAGAGAGTAATACAGCAAATGCGATTTTACCAGTCATCCTACGCTTTATCCCAGCTCAGATCGCTCCTTGTCTGACGGAATATGGGGAGGGTGATTTCCAACGCACAGTAGGGTGTAGGTGGCAGAGCTGTCACTTTTTGTTCTGTTCTAGTGCATATGCCACTAAACTCTTACCCACAAGACTACAGCTCCATCAGCACAGAAAATGAGGAGGAAAGGATGTTATTGGTAACAGAGACACAACGCACAGATATAATGGGATTTCATTCCGCTAAATCCCCTCATGTGCCCTTCACCACTCAATAACATCACATCCCAGCTTTAATCCATCCCAGCAGCTATTAGCGGAGCAGTGTCTGTGCTCAGGCTGAACGGCAGTGTTTAATTATACAGATAATGAGAGGCAGGTGAGCAGCATTTATCCCCCCTCCCCCTCCCTCCCACCATAAAATAGCACCCTGGTTGCCTGCTGCCCGGTGCTGAGTGACTGACAATGCCGTGCAGCTGCAAACTGACAGCCGAGCTGAAGGGATGAGAGATTAAATCAGCTGAAGTAGAACTAGTGCGCGGCAGAACCTCCATTTTCCTTTGAATTGCTTCATTTTTGCCATGGTATTCGGCACAGGGCAAGGCACTATATTTGTGGCATGGTATGTACTGTGCTATCACAGTATATATTGCTTTAGGAAATACTGTACAAACTGTAGTAGCGCACATTGTATAATATGAGGCTGATGTACATGGATATAAATATAGATACCCGGCAGAGTTGTACTTATCTCTGTCCGCGCACGCAGCTTTGTAACAGTCATCGATACCGGTTTGCGCTTGCATCGGCCCTATCCTTGGCCCTAGAGATAACTAACACCCCTTGGTTGGAGATTATGACCCTGCCCCTCCAATGCCTCCCCTGTGTTTTCTCTTCCCTTTCTATACCCAACTTATCAAAGCCGGCCCTTGGCATAGGCATTCTAAGCAAATTTCTGGGGCATCTGGAATGCCTTAGGGGCATCAAACGGCTCTGCGCCTGCACCATAGTGACAGTGCCGCTGGCCAGGGGCAGTGCCTGCCGGCTCCCTGCCTGCGTTTGGAACTCAGCGGTGATCAGGCAGCACAGCGTTCAGGATGAGCTTCTGCACAATTGCAGAAGCTCATTCTTGCTACAAGTAAGATGGCCGTGGGAGGGCATGATGTGCATGCCCAGCCGCGGCCACTCCTCTAATGCCTTTGCAGAGCATCCATTAGCCGCCTCCACCCAGCGTCCATCATCCAGGAAAAGCCACTGCACTGCAGCAGGGATGGTCACTCTCCCCTAGCCCTGGCTGAAGGAGAGACAGACAGACTGACAGATGGTAGGTAGACCAGAGTCACTATGTCTCCCATCATAGTGGGGGGTGCAGGCCCATTGGTGACACCAAAATAGCACCGCCCTAGTGAGGCCACAGCCGGACCCTACCTCTAACCCAAACCGTAGCCTAACTCTAACCGGTATCCGGTCATTAGGTCTACAGTAAAAAGGTATACAATGTTTGGGTAGACAATGGAAGTTAGACAGGCAATAGGTCGATAGGGTCTGAAGGTCGACACACTAAAGGTCGACTAGTAAGAAGGTCGACAGGGACAGAAGGTTGACAGGGTCATTTGTCTACCCAAACATTGTCTACCTTTTTATTGTAGACCTAATGATCCACACCCATTCTAACCACAGCCTAACCCTGACTCTAACCCTAACCACAGCTTTACCCTAACTATTACCACAGCCTAACCCTAAATATAACCGCAGCCTAACCCTAACTATCACCGCAGCCTAACCCTAACTTTAACCCTAACCCCAGCCTTACCCTAACCCTAAGAACAGCGTAACCCTAACTCTAACTACAGTCTAACCGTAACTGCAGCCTAACCTTAACTATAACACAAACCGCAGCCTAACCCTAACTCTAACCCTAACCACAGCCTTACCCTAAGCACAGCGTAACCCTAACTCTAACTACAGCCTAACCGTAACTGTAACTCAAAACCGCAGCCTGACCCTACCTCTAACCCTAACCACAACCTGACCCTACCTCTAACCCTAACCACAGCCTTACCCTAACCCTAAGCACAGCCTAACCCTAACTATAACTCAAATCACAGCCTAACCCTAACTGCAGCCTAACCCAAACCGCAGCCTAACCCTAACTGACAGTAGCCTAACCCTAACTCTAACCCAAACTGCTGCCAACCCAAACTCTAACCCAAACCGCTGCCAACCATAACTCTAACCTTAACCGCAGCCTAATGCTAATAGTACCCTAACCGCAGCCTAACTCTAATCCTAAACCTAACTCTAACTGCAGCCTAACCCTAATCCTAAACCTTACACTAACACGGACTGTCAAAAGTGTGTCTGTCAATATTAACAATGTTAACGTCATGACAATGTCGACATTATATCCATGTAAAAATTTTCACTGTTGACATTTTGTCCATGTCGGTATTCTGTTGTCGACATTCTGAATGCCAAACATAACGACTATATACCTATTACATTTATCACACAATATACCAGGGTGCAGGAAATGAAAAGACGTTAGATGTGATGGACATTCGTACCTCCCAGCATAAACCAAAGTGAAAAATAGGGACAATTGCCAGTGATTCACCAAGGCCAGCATTCTAACTTTTTTTTTTTTCAGAAGCTTGGGAGGCTATGATCGGCTATGTGGTTTTGTGGCTATGGATTTTCAGACACTTGGGAGGCTATGGTTGGCTATATGGTTTTGTGGCTATGGATTTTCAGAAGCTTGGGAGGCAACGATCGGCTATGTGGTTTTGTGGCTATGGATTTTCAGACACTTGGGAGGCTATGATCGGCTATGTGGTTTTGTGGCTATGGATTTTCAGAAGCTTGGGAGGCTATGATCGGCTATGTGGTTTTGTGGCTATGGATTTTCAGAAGCTTGGGAGGCTAGGATCGGCTATGTGGTTTTGTGGCTATGGATTTTCAGAAGCTTGGGAGGCTATGATCGGCTATGTGGTTTTGTGGCTATGGATTTTCAGAAGCTTGGGAGGCTACGATCGGCTATGTGGTTTTGTGGCTATGAATTTTCAGACGCTTGGGAGACGATGATCGGCTATGTGGTTTTGTGGCTATGGATTTTCAGACGCTTGGGAGGCTACGATCGGCTATGTGGTTTTGTGGCTATGGATTTTCAGACACTTGGGAGGCTATGGTTGGCTATATGGTTTTGTGGCTATGGATTTTCAGAAGCTTGGGAGGCAACGATCGGCTATGTGGTTTTGTGGCTATGGATTTTCAGACACTTGGGAGGCTATGATCGGCTATGTGGTTTTGTGGCTATGGATTTTCAGAAGCTTGGGAGGCTATGATCGGCTATGTGGTTTTGTGGCTATGGATTTTCAGAAGCTTGGGAGGCTAGGATCGGCTATGTGGTTTTGTGGCTATGGATTTTCAGAAGCTTGGGAGGCTATGATCGGCTATGTGGTTTTGTGGCTATGGATTTTCAGAAGCTTGGGAGGCTACGATCGGCTATGTGGTTTTGTGGCTATGAATTTTCAGACGCTTGGGAGACGATGATCGGCTATGTGGTTTTGTGGCTATGGATTTTCAGACGCTTGGGAGGCTACGATCGGCTATGTGGTTTTGTGGCTATGGATTTTCAGAAGCTTGGGAGGCTACGATCGGCTATGTGGTTTTGTGGCTATGGATTTTCAGACGCTTGGGAGACGATGATCGGCTTTGTGGTTTTGTGGCTATGGATTTTCAGACGCTTGGGAGACGATGATCGGCTATGTGGTTTTGTGGCTATGGATTTATTTTTAATAACATTGGTTCAAGCTAGAAGCAGTGGAACTGTTAAGTATTAACTTAGGGATTTTTTTTCCTGGTGGCAATTTTTTGGGGAGCTACTGTATATTATAGGAATAAATTGCTAATATTATTATTTAATTATAAGGAGGCAATACTGTATTTTATTATTTCTTTTAATAGGAGAACCTACATTTATTTTTTAATTGAGTCACTGATTTGTTATTATAACCAAGGGCGTTTCAAGAGAGGAGGGGGCTCGTGTGCAGTCTCCGTCACGGGCCCCCTCCTCTCAGTCCGGCGACCAGCAGCGCATTAAGCGCAGCATGGCCAGCACCGCACTGACAGACTCTGGGCACTAGAGTGTGCCCAGAGCCTATAGCACATGCACAGGTCACTGGGAAAATGGCCACGGTGGCCATTTTCCCAGTACTGGGCATGCGCAAAACGATGGGGAAATGGCCACGGTGGCTATTTTCCAGGCATTTTTACTGCGCTGACACCGACGCCGACTTGGGACTCCAGAGAGGTAAGTATAATATAGGGTGTGGTGCAGGCCCCCCTGAACCCCGGTGCCTGTGTGCACCACACACCCTGCACCCATTATAAATACGCCCCTGACTGTAACATTTATTAAAAACACCAGAAGATATTATTAATTTTAAAGGGGCACAATTTACATTTTAATTTCCTTGGTATCCATAGATCCTCCAAGATGGGCTGGGCACAATGCTAAAGTATCTCTTACTCTTGTTGTTTCCTACTGAGCAACATCTCCAGGATCAGGCCCTTTCTCATCCCTGATCCCACTAAGACTCGTGTCCACGCACTCATCATCTCCCACCTCGACTATTGGAACCTCATTCTCTATGGCCTCAGCTGTTCTCCCTTTTGCCCAATTCCAACCATACCGAACACTGTTGACTGTCTATTTTTCCTCTGTCACTGCTCAGCATTGCCCTCCTCCCTCTACAACCTGTTTCATTGGCACCCTATCCCCCTTATAGCCCAGTTCAAGCTCCTCACCTAAAAAGTCCAAAATCACTTCACCCCTCACAGATCCCCAACCTATTTTCTGTCCACACACTCCCGTCCCCTCCACTATTGAACTGATAATGGCCTCACATCCGCTCCCCTCTTCTGGAACTTACAGTACTCCCTAAGTCAGTCTTCCTAGCAGTATCGCCAGCTTCAAACGTGCACTCAAAGCACAACGTTTTGTCAAAGCCTACCACCCCCCTCCCTCCTAATCTCCTCTTACTGCTCTGTCCTGGCCTGTTCCCCAGTACACCCTCCAACTGTTCTCCCCTCCTTTTAGTTACAATTCAGTCACAGGTAAAATGTACCATGGTCCTTGTGACAGGGAAGTGGACTCTGAAGGCTGGCAGCAGATGGCACATGTTGAGAACTGTGGAGCAAACAAATGCAGAATACAGTTCACAGGAAACTCTGGAGCGAGTTAGTGTATAGAAAATCTGGAACACTGAGAAGATGTATAGAAGCATGGCACAGTAGAAGGGTAATCCAATAGCAGGTCAGATATACAAGTAGTGGTTGGCACTTGGTAAGACTGAAGAAGCAAGCTACAGTAGAAGGTTAATTGTTCAAGAGAAGTCCAAAGCTGTCAAATAAGCAAGCAGCGGTCGGAACATGCGACACTAAAGTAGGAAGGCACAGTTCAAGAGAAATCCAAACACAGGTCAAATCCTCAGACAGAGGTCAGTACATGGCAAACTAAGGACAGCGATTGGTGCGGTGTCCGTCGATGGTTATCACCGATGGGTTCATCAGTGATCGCGATCGATGGCACAAACATCATGTATTGTGAACCATCGATGGTTTGCCCCCCTCATTGGCCACCGCTGCCTGGGGCTTGGCAGGCTGTGTGATGATCAAATATGGGGGTGAGGCTTAGTTGCCACTGGGGGGCAGAACTAAGCTCCGTCAAGTCAAGGAAAGAAAAAAAACATTAGCTCCCACTCATCCATCAATAGTGGAGAACCACTGGACAAAACTAGTAAACATCGGTCAGCCACCATTGATGAATTGAAATCGTCGATGGTCAATGGCCATCCCAATGGCAAACTAGATTGGAACAAGATGTAGGAAACAAGATCCATGAACTCCAGGAGCTTGTAGCAATAACCAAGTGTCGTGGTTTAGGGCTAACTGCCCTAAATTGTGAGCCGCAGGTGACATCATCAGTGGAGGGAGCGGGAGGCCTGTGGAATGCTGAAAGATTACGAATTGTGGGACCAAGATGTCGGCAGCACCCCAGAGTTCATGAACCCTACCTATGAATCAGGCGCCGATAACATGCACACAACAGCTGCCAAGAGACTGCCACCCCCAGGACCACCAGAGCAGACACCAATCTGCGATGCTCTGGTGACTTGTGACACTCCGTCATGGATTCTTCAGGAAGGGAAAGTTCTCTTATGGGTACTCCCAATGCTATGGCTACGGTCATTAATGGAAAAGAACATTGCAGCAAAAGTGCAGAAAACAATAGTCCCTTAAGCCAGTGGGTAACCTGTTGACCCAAAAGAGGCTCCGTGTGACAGCATCTTCCATATATTTGAATTCCTCTATAGAAAATGAAAAGTTGTGTAACAGCTTGTGGGCGTGGCTACAGCCAGAGCCGTAGCTAGACATTTTGGTGCCCTGTGCCTGAGAGAGCATTGGCGCCCCCCCTCCCAATTTTTAACAAGGGACATAAAATAGTGCACCTGAAATAGGGCCATTGTCTCATGGGGAAGGGCCAGGGCAGAGATAGGGGAGGCCAGGAGATGCTGGGGATAAATAGGGACATAATATTGTGCACCTGAAAAAGGGCCATTGCCTCATGGAGAAGGGCCAGGGAAAAGATAGGGGAGGCCAGGAGATGCTGGGGATATATAGGGACATAATATATTGCACCTGAGAGAGGGCCATGACCTCATGGGGAAGGAACAGGGAAGAGATAGGGGAGGCCAGGAGATGCTGGGGATTAATAGGGACATAATATAGGGCACCTGAGAGAGGGCCATGGCCTCATGGGGAAGGGCCAGGGAAGAGATAGGGGAGGCCAGGAGATGCTGGGGATAAATAGGGACATAATATTGTGCACCTGAAAAAGGGCCATGGCCTCATGGGGAAGGGCCAGGGAAGAGATAGGGGAGGCCAGGAACTGCTGGGGATAAATAGGGACATAGTATAGTGCACCTGAGAGGGCCATGGCCTCATGGGGAAGGGCCAGGGAAGAGATAGGAGAGGCCAGGAGATGCTGGGGATAAATAGGGACATAATATAGGGCACCTGAGAGAGGGCCATGTCCTCATGGGGAAGGGCCAGGGAAGAGATAGGGGAGGCCAGGAAATGCTGGGGATAAATAGGGACATAATATTGTGCACCTGAAAAAGGGCCATTGCCTCATGGGGAAGGGCCAGGGAAGATATAGGGGAGACCAGGAGATGCTGGGGATAAATAGGGATATAATATAGTGCACCTGAGAAAGGGCCATGGCCTCATGGGGAGGGCCAGCGAAGAGATAGGGGAGGCCAGGAGATGCTGGGGATAAATAGGGACATAATATAGTGCACCTGAGAGAGGGCCATGGCCTCATGGGGAAGGACCAGGGAAGAGATAGGGGAGGCCAGGAGATACTGGGGATAAATAGGGATATAATATAGTGCACCTGAGAGAGGGCCATGGCCTCATGGGGAAGGACCAGGGAAGAGATAGGGGAGGCCAGGAGATGCTGGGGATAAATAGGGACATAATATAGTGCACCTGAGAGAGGACCATGGCCTCATGGGGAAGGACCAGGGAAGAGATAGGGGAGGCGAGGAGATGCTGGGGATAAATAGGGACGTCATATAGTGCACCTGAGAGAGGGCCATGGCCTCATAGGGAAGGGCCAGGGAAGAGATAGGGGAGGCCAGGAGATGCTGGGGATAAATAGGGACATAATATAGTGCACCTGAGAGAGGGCCATGGCCTCATGGGGAAGGGCCAGGGAAGAGATAGGGGAGGCCAGGAGATGCTGGGGATAAATAGGGACATAGTATAGTGCACCTGAGAGAGGGCCATGGCCTCATGGGGAAGGGCCAGGGAAGAGATAGGGGAGGCCAGGAGATGCTGGGGATAAAAGAAGTGGAAGCTACAAGTGAGAATGATAATAAACAGGAAAATTGACAGGCCCAAACAGCGCCCCCTGCCCTGCCCTGTGCCATGGCACTGGTCGCACTACTCTAGTTACGGTGGCTACAGCAATGTGCGGGTGTGTTTTCAAGGTCCTAGGGGTCGATGTACTAAGCCTTTGCACGAGATAAAGTGGACGGAGATAAAGTACCAGCCCATCAGCTCCTAACTGTCATTTTTCAAACACAGCTTGTAATTTGACAGGAGCTGATCGGTTGGTGCGTTATCTCTCTCCATTTCATCTCTCTCCAACGCTTAGTACGTATACCCCATGGTCTACTTTGTCTTGGACCAGAATACTAGCAGTTACCTTTACTGGAATACTCCAAGTCAGTTCTCAGTAATTATATCCCAGCAGGACTACATGCCCAGTCTTCCATTCTAGAGCAACAGCTGTTGGGGGAGATGTATCAAACCATTTGAGAGAGTTATTGTGGAGAAGTTGACCATAACAGCCAATCAGCTTCTAGCTATCATTTATCCATGCCCCTGTCCCGCCTCCTCTGCACTATGCCTCAGTCCTGCCTCCCCTGCTTTCGTGTTCCCATCCTGCCTCCCCTGATCTGTGGCCCCTTGGTCATTATACCGGACCCTATGACATCCCCATATTTACATACTTAGGGGTAAATTTACTAAAGTGAGAGTTTTTAGAAGTGTGTTTTAAAAGTGATGTTGCCCATAGCAACCAATCAGATTCTACTTAACAATTAAATAGCATCTTCTAGAAGATAATAGGTAGAATCTGATTGGTTGCTATGGGCAACATCACTTTTAAAACTCACTTCTAAAAATTCTCACTTTAGTAAATTTACCCCTTACTCCTAATGACTTTCTAAGTATCACTGTCCAGGCCTAAACGGAGGAGACAGCCGCTCTTGCCCCTGGTCAGTTGTTACAAATATGACAGCGCTGAGACCACGAGAAAGCGCTATTGTCTTATCATCTATGGATCGCTTTCAGTGTAGAACACTTTGAGTAATGGGGGCGCGATGCACGAGCGTGCATTTTAATTAGAACTTGATGCTGAATCTGTACAAACTCTCTTGTATTCTGTAAGTGGCTCCATTATTTGATTTATTTTCACTGCCCTAATTTGTAAAATTGCTTCAAGATAAAGTCAACATCATTCGCCTCCCCGTCCTGCTTTGCTGAATATTAAACCCACGTACTCGCGGCCGAGCGTTTCCCTGGAATAAAATATTTAAGAGGCTGCTTATTGTAATTCTTCACTTAAAGGTTCATTGTAAAAAGAAAAAAAAATATATAAACAGATCTTTGCTTGGCTGGAGATGATTATAAGTTTCAGCCTAAGTTTTGCTGAAGCTGGAAAACGAACGTTTTCTTCTGTGGCAATCATGCTTATTTATCAGACACACTTGTCCAGTTCTACAGCCTATCTTTTAATTGTAAAATAGTAAGCAAATTTAAAATCTACGTGCATAGAGCAACAGCTGAACTGTAACCCAAGGAGTCCACTCTGCACCTGATTTATTTCCCTGAGGGTTGCAATAAAGTTTGCAGCTTTCTCCATGGTGTTAGGTAAGTTCTGTTCAGAGACAGGCACATACATACTGGGGGATATTAATGAACACAGGTGCCACGGTAGTCCACAAAATTTTGGGAAGGGCCATTTACAGGAAACTTAAGCCCAGGTACAGTGGCTTGTTGTCTCTTCCCTTAGCTGTGTGTGCACCCATCGCAAAAGCCATTGCTGTGTGTGCAACATTGTGGGGGAAGATTATGGGGAGCAATAGGAAATTATCATATTTAATTGTAAGCTAATTGTTCCATTTGTCTTAACTACTACCATTATGGGCGGTATTCAATTAGTTTCGCACCCGCGAAAAAGTTTTGCCTGCCTGACTTTCCGCCGACATCGCGTGTTTTGGAGGCGTAAACTTATCTAGCACGTCCACGCTATTCGCCGTATTCAGTTACAAATGATGCAAAAACGGCAAGTGGCGAATGCAGAACAGGTGGAAAGTGCTGTCAGAATCGGGGAAACCAGCCTGAACCCCCCAAAGAGATGCACTAACATTGTGGATCAATGTAGATGTGTCAGAATGTCCCTAATTAAACTGTTTGGGGTACTGTAGTTGTTTCAATGGCTTCTTATTAGTGTCTGTGCACAAGTGGTGGAGAATGGCAGTAAGCAGTATTTTTTGGTAAAAATTAGTAGTCCTATCAAATTTGGGGTACTTGAAAATGGGTTCTAGCGTGTTTTAAAGTCTGTAAAGTGATGTAAACGTGAAAAGCGCAACTGTTGCAATCACCTGCAATCATAAAAACACCTGACCCATCCTTGCAGACCCCCAAGAAGTCTATTTAGCTAGTTTTTATATTTGTCCCCTCACTTTGTGCTTTTTCGCCTTTTACACTTTTTGGGAGGGGGGGGGCAAATCTTTTTCGCCTATTACACTGGATTGACTTTCCGCATAGGCGAAAGCCGACCATGTGAAAAGCCGCAATCGGCGATACTTTTTCACGGAAAACGGCTTTTTGCTTCTAATTGAATATGGCCCTAAGAGTAAAAATTTCCAAAATAGTCAAAATTTGGAGACTGAAGTCCTATCTCCATGTCAGGAGTTATTCTGTACTAGTGATCAGCAGTGGATGCATTCAATTTGTAGGAAGTGCTAGTAGCAGCCAATCAGGATGTGAGGAACCTATGACATCACTGTGGCGAATATTCCTGTGGCCTGGACCTCTAGGCTGAGACAATTGGACTTGTTTCAAAGTGGTTCATCAAATCAGTGTGCAAAGGACCTCATTCAGAGCCGGACGCTATCAGCCGTTCGCTCGTATGCATTCGATTGTTTTAAACCACGCATGCGTCCGGTTCTCATTGCGCATGTGCGGCCGGATCATTGCGGTCATTTTTCGTTTGCTCGTATACACAGCGAACAGGAAGTGACCTATGTCATTTGATTGACTGAATGTTCCGTTTATGGGTGGTAACGGGGGTGGAGATGAGAAAACACAGGCGTGGCAAGGCGTTTTTTGGGCGTACATGTATTATCTTGTGCGAGCGTCCAATGTGGACGATATTTTGTACACGTCACTGTGTGATCCAATTTCCATTAAGACTGCTCACTCAGCTTGTGGTCTGGTATAGTCTAACGCAATGACGATGGTCTCCTCGTTCTTCCCCGGACTCATCGATGGTGTTGCGATTAATCAAGTGAGGCAACAAAAACAATTAACTTTTAATAGCTAAACAGCTTGTAAGGTGTTTAGCAAATAGGTCTTTTTTAGTAGCTAAAAACCGAACGCAGGTGAACTACTCAGCTGCTAATTTCTGGGGCATACAATCAATTAGCTAACAAATTTTTTTGTTTTTTGTGTGCATTTGGCATATTTGTAAGTGTTTATTTTTAATGCAAACAATATTGTACGCATGTTTGGTTTTTTTCTATTTTATTTTTTGACCAAGAAAACTTGTCCTTTTTTTTGGGATAATTGTTAATAAAAACTCATAAATTGTTTTTAACCCTTTTTTTGACCAAAAAATATTAAATATGTCTATTTCCATTGTATTGTTTGTAAGTTTGTTAGAGGGATTACCTTTTAACCAGTTTGTGAATAAATCAACAATAGAATTTGGCAAATTCGGTTCCAAAGTTTTTTTTTTTTTTTTTTTTTTGGGTTTAAAGTTTTTTTTAAAGTAAACATATTTTTGTTCAGGAAACAAAATGTAGAAATCATTTTGGCCACACCCCAACAAAATAAGTGGCATTTGAACACAAATAAAACAAATAAAAACAATTCACAAGAAAGGATAGGGAGGTTTTTGGCATGCAGGAATATGGGGCAAACACAGAGATGTATTGTGGGGAAATTAGCCAGTGCTGTCATCGCCTTTTAGGCCGTTTGGCCGGGGGTTGGAGGGAGCCTGAACGGGTCCGGGAAGTCCTTCGGCTGGCCTGGCCAGAGGCAGATGTTGTGGCCTCTGGACTAGGCATAGGGCTAGGCACATTTGGAGGGATGGCTGTTGTTGTGCCAGAGGTGGAGGGTCCTGATGTTTAGGCAGGAAGGGAGGCCAGCTCCAACATGTGCTGGCGAACGAGCTGCTCCAGAGCATTTGCTATTCGCACGTTGGCACCAGTATGTTCCACCAGGGCCTTAGCAATGGTCACGTTGGCCGCAGCACTTTGCTCCAGGGTGTCCGCCACCCATAGCAGATTGGCGTCCATCCTCAGCAGAATCTCGGTCTGCTGATCTGATTTAACATTGAGATCAGTGAGGAGGGCCACTGCCTGCGAGGGGGAATGCCCTGGACTGTTTGCCACGGGTCCCCAGCCGGATCTACTGCTTCCTCCCCTGCAGAGCCAGAAGAAATTCTGCGGCCAAAGCTCACCTCTGGAGCAGACTCATCTGCCTGTGTCTCTGTGAGAAAAAAAAAGAGAAAAGAGTAAAATTATAACCTAGATATTGTCAAAAACACATTTCTGAGTTGTTAACATTACAACATTTACCTGGGGCAACATGAGGAGCTGCAAAGACTGGCATGTCGGTATCCATGTTCGACACGCCAAACACCTCCTCATCCTGCACACACCCCTGGGCCAGCTCCTCCAAATCTGTGAGCTCAAGTGACACAGGGGTGGGACCCCCACCTGTCCCCCCTGCATGCCTAACCCTATCAGCCAGTTTTTGTTTAAGCCAATATTTGAAGTCGCTCCATCTGTTGGTTTATAATTTGGCATTATTCCTGCAGTATTTTGACCTGCACTTTTTACTAAAATGTAGTTTTTACGTACCGACGTTTGACCTCCCGGGTTGAACGTTAAAACTCACCCACACCATTGACAGCACTGGCTATGTCGTCCCACAGTTTTCATCTCTGGGTTGCACCCATATTCCTTGATGCCTGTGCCAGGTTGTCATTGCACATTTGCACCAAAACCTCCATCTCCTTCCTTGTGAATTGTGGCTGCCTTTTTTTTTGGCCCTAGTTTCCCTACTAGGGCCAGAAGCCTCTTCCATGGCATCCTCCACACCTTTTTTTTAAAATGTTAAAAAATTATTTTAGTAAACTGTTTTAAAATGTAATGTTAAACATACGCTTTTTCCTTTCAAAAATAAAAACACTTACATGGTGCCTGTTGGCTAGTACTTTGCTGCTCTGTACACATTGTTTTTTCTCAATGTAGCAGACCGATTTGGACCTTCAGTGACGTTTTTAGACATGCGTCAGCATTATTCGGCGCTCCTATTGTCCGTCCTTAATTTGAGCAGGAAAATAAAGCCTATTTATGGCTTGGTGTGACTCAAGTCGATGTGGCATTTTATGATTGTTGGAGGTTTTGCGTTGTAGTGGATTGTTGGTGATTTGTGGTTGTGTAGAAGGAGTAGTTTTTTTTTTTAATATTTTTGCTATTTTTCTTACTTGTTTTTTTTCCGTTATCATTTTTGATTTTTTTATTGCTTTTTTTATTTGAATTTTTGAGTAAGTATTTAAAAAATCCACCTAGAAAAATAATAGTAAATAGTTTCCAAATTGTTAAAATAATTTTTTTTTTTTACAGTTATTTTGGCAGTGACCCAGTGACGTTTTGTAACTTTGGGATATTTGTCTGTTTTTGGTAAGTGTTTTTGGTTTCATGAATTTACAAATTCAATGTGTTGGTCTTAGCATATGTTTCGCTAAGTAATGTTTTTTGTTTTTCTGTGAACAATCATGTCTTACCACTATATGTAGCGTACTATTTAGCAAATTAATGTGTTTTTTTAACTGTAAAAGTAGCATACTATTTAGCGAACTAATGTATCCTTATTTAACTGTAAAAGTATAGTTTTCAATCATAGTTTATTAAATTATTCTTAAAAATATTTTCTACTTTTGAAATGTAGGTTGGTTTGCACATGACACGTCCCAGGCCTGTAAGCATCTTTGGTTTGCTTGGAAAAGATAAGTATATTTTTCTTAACACATTTGTCTAAAACAATAACTATCTGGCTTAACATTTCAGGTTGATGTTGGTCGTATTATATTGGCCATGGTTCCAGAACCCGACCAACCTCAACTTCGTCCCAGGCGTAGGCCTCTTAGGCATGCAAGGCCCCAGATATATAGAACACGTGTCACCCTTTTTGGAATGCCAGATGATGAGGTGTTAAGGCGATACCGTCTTCCACCACAAATCATCATAGACACTCTCTCATTAATAGAGAGTGATCTTGAACGTGAAATTGACAGTCCTACAGCAATACCACCACTTACGCAATTAATGTCGGTGTTATATTTTTGTGCCTCAGGATCCTTTCAAACCACTGTGGGAATAGTCACTGGAATATCCCAATCCTCCTTTTGAAGGATCCTGAGGGCAGTGATGGAAGCACTTTTTAAACACCTCCATCATTATATTAAAATGACATTGGATATGGGTTCCCTTAATGTGGTGAAGGCTAATTTTTACCAAATTGCTGGCTTCCCACACATCATAGGGGTTGTGGATGGCACTCACATACCACTTCAGCCTCCAGCAAGGCTGGAGGCTATATTTAGGAACCAAAAGCACTTTCACTCGATGAATGTAAAGGGTGGTATGTGATGCCTCCCTCCAGATCCTGTCCCTGAATGCCAAATTCCCCGGCAGTGCACATGATTCCTTCATCATCCGGCAATCAGGGATTTGGCACAAATTAAACAACCTACAAGCTGGTGATGCATGGCTTCTGGGTAAGTTGACACCTTCTGTTGAAACTAATCCAAAGCTTGTTACACAATGGTCCTGATGTTTTTTTTATATTTTCACAGGAGACAGTGGTTACCCTTGTACGCCCTGGCTGCTCACTCCTTATTTGGCTCCCACACCAGGGCCACAAAGTCAGTATAATTCCGCACTTACAGCCACCAGGCAGGTGGTGGAGCACTGTATCAGCCTTTTAAAAGGCCGATTCAGATGCCTCCACCACTCTGGTTTCGACCTCATGTATTTGCCGGCTATGGTTTCGAAAATTGTGGTCCTGTGTGGGATATTTCACAACATCACCATAAGGAGTGGTGTCCCAATGCAGCCAGAGGATGCCTTGCCTGAGGACGGCCCCCCCGAGGCTGGTCGGAGGTCAGTATGTGGGGGGGCCATACGCGATGAAGTTGTGGCCAGATTTTTTAGGTAATTATTTCCACAAATTGTTTTTATTGCCACAATGTAGACATGTAATATTTTAAAGTACACTTTTAACGGCTTTTTTTTTTGTTTGTTTTTAATCCTTCAAATGACCCTAAAAATCCATGCCTACTACCTGATCAACACAAATGACTTTATGTGGACACATTGGATATAACTTCGGGAACAATGATTTCTTCTCCTCATTTGTGGATTCATGTTGGCATGCTACTTCTTCAAACAGTTCCTGATTCTTGATTTAATTTTGGGGGTTTTGTGGACTTGTGTGTGTGTTTTCAATGTTTGATTTTGTTGTGTCAATTCACTTGGTGTTTATTATTTGTGTGCATTAAAAAATTTTTTTACATTAAACAAACATTTCCTTGGTAAATTACAAGCAAGTGTAACCTGGTCCAAAAAATAAAAACTTGCTTAATGGCTAATCCTGTAATTTCTTAAATTGTAAACGTTTTTACCCTGCTTTGTGGCTAAAAACAAACACCAAAGGTATTATGGTGAATCAGTATGTTTTCTAATCTAGACCTAAGCAGGTTTGTTTGAATTTTTACATTACCCCCAAAAAAGAAAAAAATATTTTTGCCGTTAATTCTACAAACCTATTGGTATTGTTAGGTGTTTAATGTGCCAGCTTACATACTTACTTGAGCTTTCTAAAATCAAATTTACATTTCTTAAAAACTCAGGGTAAAAGAGTAGACTTATGTAAGGTTCAACAATCTAAGATTTACAGACAAGGAATGAGACTTAAATAAATCAAAATACATTTTTTTTTTTTTTCAAATTTTTGGCCTAAATAAAAGAAATTAGTGGTGCAGGAGTGCCAAAATATGGTCCAATGCCACAAGCATGGCAACGACATGGCCCCTCAGAATCACCAAGCCATCAGAAATTTCAGTGTTACGCCTCTGGTCCTCTGTGGGTTTAAAAAAATGTGTGGATTACTAAAATGACACCTTAATTTAGATGTTAAAAAACCACTTAAAAATCAAACTATACAAAAAATAAATAAAAAACATGACCAAAACAAAAGGAAGGCAAAACGAAAAGATTCTAACAAAAAAAATGTACAAAAAATAAGAAACAAAATAAAAAGAACTAGATTTCCAAATACGCAAAAAAACCTCATTTGTTGGTACCGTAAACAAGAAAGACACAAGTATGAGTATTTGGATATGTGTCATATGTGTAAGGGGAAAACATCCTGGACATTGTTTCACAAAGATATATATAAAAATCTTTAGAAATACTTTACAATTTTGAACTGCACAGGCAAAAGTACAACATCAACCAAAATTAAAATAATGAAAAAACAACCATAGTTTAAAAGGGAAACATACCGGTCAAAATGCTGACTGGGCCTGTAGCCCCGAAATCCTCCTCATCAGAGGTGGGCCAGTGGATCACGGATAGAGGAGGGGTAATTTGGGGGAAGTTGAGGGTGGGGAAAAGAGGGGGGGTGGAGGGGAGGGTGAAGTGGGAAGGATGTGAATGTGAGGAAAGGGAGGGGACTCATGGTCGGCCAGGTCTGGGGTGGAGGGGGAATTTGGGGAAGAGTGGGCAGAGGATGTTTGGATGGGAGTGGGGGATAGGGGATGAGCCCGATGTCTGCGCCGTCGGAGTCTGCGCTCAGCCCCTAAATGATGTTGAAAAAATTATTTTTAATTAACTTTTCAATTTTAGTGCAAAAATTTTAGACACCAAAAAAAAAAAGGGCTATACTGTAAACATGCACATGCAGGTAGGTCCAAAATAAAGAAACAGGGCTATACTGTAAACATGCACACGCAGGTAGGTCCAAAATAAAGAAACAGGGCTATACGGTAAACATGCACACGCAGGTAGGTCCAAAATAAAGAAACAGGGCTATACTGTAAACATGCACACGCAGGTAGGTCCAAAATAAAGAAACAGGGCTATACGGTAAACATGCACACGCAGGTAGGGCCAAAATAAAGAAACAGGGCTATACGGTAAACATGCACAGGTATGCTTACATTTTAAAATTACCAAAAAAAACACTTACTTTGATGTATCTGCAGACGCAAATTGGCCAACAGGCTTGGGGATCTGCGCCTCAGATCCGACCACCTGCGCTCCAGTTGGCCGATATTTCAGCGATAGCCGATGGAACGCAGGCGGCGGCGCACCTCCGCGTAGGCCAGACGCTTGCGGAGGTTGGTGATGAGGGGCGGATGGTCGGTGATTCTCTGGTCCATCACCTCAGTGAGGACCAGGAGCTCACGCCTACAAAACGCGGAGGCTCTCATGATGGCAATGATTTTTTTTACACAAAACAGTTTTAATAAAGGTCCTAGAAAAATTTTGATTGGCTAATGTACTTTGTAAATTAACAGGAACCATTCTATTGGTTATTGTATGAGTCATGTGACCTACACCCTCAAAAATATAATGCGAGTTATGATATGATAGGCTGGATGCAGTGACATGCGTAAGCTAATTTAAATATAAAAAATTAATTTGTAAAATCGGCCTAAAAAAAAAATGCTAAACAATAGCAGCATTCAAACAAACTTTTAGTTTTGAACAACCATCCCCTTGGTCCAACCGTAGGTATTCTGTGGAAGCAATGACACACACTAACAATAATAAAGTTTATTGACATTGAAAAAAAAAACGGATTGCAAACATGTGAATAACAATTAAGGTAATTAATATAGTGATTGCCATTAATCGATTCAAGTATGTTTGCTGAATGAAATAGCAGGCAATCTAAAACTGAAAGGGCCACTTCCGGAAGTGACTTGTGCGAGCGTTCCCTGCAACCAAAGAGGAGACGGACGGTCGCTATTTTGAACGTTCACTAGCTAGAGAAGGGGTTGGGAGACTATGGGGCGGAAAATTAGCTACGAGCGAACATACAACCCAACGCTTGAATATAAATATTTCCGCTCGTACGGCGGACGAGTGAACGGCCACTTGCGTCCGGGTCTGAATCAGGCCCAAAGTTTGCAATAAATCTTTAGATTCTTAGATTAGATGAGACAAAACTATTGTGGTGGTGTTTTATCTCATTCAGGAGCATTCAGCCTGTGGCACCCCATCTTCTGTGGAGTACCGGGTACGCTGCAGGGTTACCACCTATTCAGATTCAGATTCCTGGACAGGGGGTGTGGCTAAAACAGCAGCAGGGGTACAGACATTTTATTTCTCAGCTTTCAGACCCCCACACGCTCTTTTATATGTCATTTGCTTCATATGCCTCTTTATGTGTCATCAGAGACCCCTCAGAGGAGCCTGGATGGGGCAATGAACAGTGGAGGGGGGATGGGGGTACGGAGCAGAGGAGGTGAGATGGGGGTACGGAGCAGAGGAGGGGGGATGGGAGTACGGAGCAGAGGAGGTGGGCTGGGGGTGCGGAGCAGAGGCGGGGGATGGGGTACGGAGCAGAGGAGATGGGATGGGGGTATGGAGCAGAGGAGCTGGGATGGTGTATGGAGCAGAGGAGATGGGATGGGGGTATGGAGCAGAGGAGGTGGGATGGGGATACGGAGCAGAGGAGGTGGGATGGGAGTATGGAGCAGAGGAGGTTGGATGGGGTATGGAGCAGAGGAGGTGTGATGGGAGTATGGAGCAGAGGAGGTGGGATGGGGTATGGAGCAGAGGAGGTGGGATGGGGGTACGGAGCAGAGGAGGTGGGATGGGGGTACGGAGCAGAGGAGGTGGGATGGGGGTACGGAGCAGAGGAGGTGGGATGGGGGTACGGAGCAGAGGAGGTGGGATGGGGGTATGGAGCTGAGGAGGTGGGATGGGGTATGGAGCAGAGGAGGTGGGATGGAGTATGGAGCAGAGGAGGTGGGATGGGGGTACGGAGCAGAGGAGGTGGGATGGGGGTACGGAGCAGAGGAGGTGGGATGGGGATACGGAGCAGAGGAGGTGGGATGGGGGTATGGAGCAGAGGAGGTGGGATGGGGTATGGAGCAGAGGAGGTGGGATGGGGTATGGAGCAGAGGAGGTGGGATGGGGGTACGGAGCAGAGGAGGTGGGATGGGGGTACGGAGCAGAGGAGGTGGGATGGGGGTATGGAGCAGAGGAGGTGGGATGGGGTATGGAGCAGAGGAGGTGGGATAGGGATACGGAGCATAGGAGGTGGGATGGGGATACCGAGCAGAGGAGGTGGGATGGGGGTACGGAGCAGTGGAGGTGGGATGGGGTATGGAGCAGAGGAGGTGGGATGGGGATACGGAGCATAGGAGGTGGGATGGGAATACGTAGCAGAGGAGGTGGGATGGGGGTACGGAGCAGAGGAGGTGGGATGGGGGTTCAGAGCAGAGGAGACATGAAGGAGGCACAGAGCAGTTTGGGTAGGAAAGGAACAACAAACAGAGGAGGCAGGATGTGGGCACAGAGCAGAGGAGGCAGGATGGAGACATGGAGCATATGAGTCAGGATAAGTCACTGAGAAGTGGAGATGGGACCATAATGAAGGGCAGAGGAGGTGTGATGGGGCATGTAGCAGAGGAGGTAAGACGGGCATGAAGCAAAGGAGGCAGGATGGGAACATGGAGAAGAGAATGCGGTACAAGGGCATGGAGCAGAGGAGGTGAGGCAGGGGCACAGATCAGATGAGGAAGTGCAGAGGCATGGAGCAGAGGAGGCAGGATGAGCTCCACCTTCCGGTTTCTGCAGCGGGTGATGGGAGAGAGCACTACTGAGGGCACTGTATAAGGGGCACTACTGGGGGCATTACATAGGGGGACCACTACTGGGGGCACTGCATAGGGGGACCACTACTGGGGGCACTGTATAAGGGGCACTACTGGGGGCACTGTATAAGGGGCACTACTGGGGGCTTTGCATAGGGGGGACCTCTACTGGGGCACTGTATAAGGGGCACTACTGGGGACACTGCATAGGGGGACCACTACTGGGGGCACTACATAGGGGGGGACCACTACTGGGGGCACTGTATAAAGGGCACTACTGAGGGCACTGTATAAGCAGCATTACTGGGGGCACTGCATAGGGGGACAACTACTGGGGGCACTGTATAAGGGGCAGAGCAGTACTGAGGGCACTGTATAAGGGGCTCTACTGGGGGCACTGCATAGGAGGGACCACTACTGGGGGCACTATATAAGGGGCACTGCTAAGGGCACTGTATAAGGGGCACTACTGGGGTCACTGAATAGGGGAGCCACTACATAGGGGGACCACTACTGGGGGCACTGTATAAGGGGCAGAGCACTACTGAGGGCACTGTATAAGGGGTTCTTCTGGGGGCACTGCATATGAAGGACCACTACTGGAGGCACTGTATAACGGGCACTACTAAGGGCACTGTATAAGGGGCACTACTGAGGGCACTGTATAAGGGGCACTACTGGGGGACACTGCATAGGAGGACCACTTCTACAGGTGAGAGGAGGTGGGATGGGAATGCAGAGCAGATGGGGAATGCAGCGTAGTAGGGACAGAGGCGGAGGAGGTGGGATAGGGGCATGGAGCAAAGGATGGAGGCACAGAGCAGAGTATGCAGGACAGATACATTGAAGTGTGAAGGTGGGACGGGCACAAAGCAATGGAAGCAGGATGGGGCACATAGCAGAGGAGGTGAGAAAGGGGCACATAACAGAGGGGACGGGATGGAGCCACAGAGCATACACCAGGGTCCTCTCTTCGCCTGGTTCTTCTGACTGCATCTTCAAGCTGCTTGCTGGACCATCTGTGTGATCTCTAATGGGGGCGCTTCTTGCTCTTCCACTATCACAGCCTCATGCCAGGGACATTCACTGACTTAATGTCCCAGTCACTGACATGTCTTGCGGGGGGTCACAGCAGCTCTTGTACTGGCACATCTGGGGATGGTTCCGCTCCGGAGCCGTCCGAAGTGGGGATGTTCCACATTGTGTGTGCTGTCCGTGATCCTGATGACTATGCCAAAATGTAAGAGGGGTGCGGTGCCTGTTGCCGTGCAGGTGTACTCCCATAGCTCACCTTGCATCGCACCCTTTCACCTTCAGGCCATATGGTTAACAGACTGTCCTGGTATGCCAAACTGGACACAGAAACAATGAGTACCCAGAAACCCCCTTGCCTGCCGAACAGTAAGTGTAGTGCGGACCGCAGTGAGTGCGGTCCGCACCTCACAGTAACAAGTTCATGCACCTGGTAGTACACTCGTACTATACGGCGGTGGTGTGTTTGTTTTAGCAGCCAATGAGAGTCAGACAGACTCTCACTGGTTGCTGTGCCCACTGCCAGAGCCGGCCTGGAGCTCACTCTTGAGCTTCACCTTCCGGCAGCAGTGGGTGATGAGAGAGATGTCATGACGTCTCTCCCATAGTGCAGAGCGGCCTGGGAGGACAGAGGAGCAGACAGTAGCAGGTGCAGGGATTCAGGTAAGTGTTTTTTTTATTGTGTTTTTGTCCTACATATGTAAGGGGCACTGCATAGGGGGGACTGCTACTGGGGGCACTATATAAGGGCACTACTGGGGGCACTATATAAGAGGCACTACTGGGGGCACTACTACTGGAGGCACTATATAAGGGCACTACTGGGGGTACTGCATAGGGGGGCACTACTGGGGGCACTGTATAAGGGGCACTACTGGGGGCACTGCATAGGGGAGACCATTACTGGAGGCACTGCATAGGGGAGACCATTACTGGGGGCACTGCATAGGGGGGACTACTACTGGGGGCACCATATAAGGGGCACTACTACTGGAGGCACTATATAAGGGGCACTACTGGGGGTATTGCATAGGAGGACACTTCTGGAGGCACTTTATAAGGGGCACTACTGGGGGCACTGCATAGGGGGGACCTTTACTGGGGGCACTACATAGAGGGGGCTACTACTAGGCGCACTGTATAAGGGGCAATACTGAGGGCACTGTCTAAGGGGCACTCCATAGGGGGATCACTGCTGGGGCACTGCATAGAGGGGACTACTACTGGGGCACTTTATAAGGGGCACTACTGGGGGGAGGGGGTCTTTAATATATCATGCTGGCTGTATTTATTTGCCTGCTGCTTTCATGTTTTTTAGTGATAGGGGTGTGTGTGTCTGTGTCAGTCAGTGTGTGTCTGTCTCAGTCAGTGTGTGTGTGTCAGTCAGTGTGTGTGTGTCAGTCAGTGAGTGTGTGTGTGTCAGTCAGTGTGTGTGTGTCAGTCAGTGTGTGTGTCTGTCTGTGTGTATGTGTCAGTCAGTGTGTGTGTGTGTGTGTGTCTGTGTCAGTCAGTGTGTGTCAGTCAGTGTGTATGTGTCAGTCAGTGTATGTGTCTGTCTGTGTGTATGTGTCAGTCAGTGTGTGTGTCTGTCTGTGTGTATGTGTCAGTCAGTGTGTGTGTCAGTCAGTGTGTGTGTCTGTCTGTGTGTATGTGTCAGTCAGTGTGTGTGTCTGTCTGTGTGTATGTGTCAGTCAGTGTGTGTGTCTGTCTGTGTGTATGTGTCAGTCAGTGTGTGTGTACCCTGTCATAGGCTGAGTGTTATCTTAACTGTAGTGGTCCCAAATCCTGTGTAAGCCGTTTCTATCTATAAACTGTATATATTTATTTGTGGCTAGATGTTTTTTCATTGGTTCGATAACCAAGGATTTGGAAACCCCCCTTCTTGTGTTTGCCACTGACCTAGGAGGAAGGAGGTGTGGTGAGAGACGGTCTTCCTCAATGCCGACCGATACGCTCTACCGACTGAGGACCACACAAAACTGGTATTCGGGTGTTACAGTAAGTGAGGATCATCACTGGCACTTTTGGCCTCAGATCCCGAGTTTCACCTATAGGTACTCACGCCCCAGGTGAAAACTCGACCTTGTACCAAAGTGCAAAGCCCACTGTACGCCCTGAAGGAAGATCAGGGTCGCCTACCTTTAACATTCTCTTCCCGGGAGAAGCCCGGGTAAGAGAAGCAGCAGGGGGCCGACGGGGGAGGGGCTTGGCGATTCGCGTCATTAAGCCCCGCCCCCTCACGATAAAATTGCCGCAATTGGGCACAATTTACATAGGGGGCGGGGCCAAATGCTGTGATTCATGCAGAATCACAGCTTAAGCCCCGCCCCCTTCACGGAGACCCGCGATTGCCGCGGGTATTCTCCTAATTCTGCCCACTTCACTAGGAAGTGGGCAGAATGCGGGAGAAATGCCTACCCTTCCGGGGGTGCGGGGGGTTACCCGAAAAATCGGGAGCCTCCTGCGAAAACCGGGAGGGTAGGCATGTATGAGGAAGATAGACAGACAGAAGTACAGACAGGCACAGAGGTTCTCATCAGTTGCACTCCTGAAACTTCGTCCCGCTCGATCCCTCACAGGTCCCTGTGCAGGGCCCTATCCTGCTTTAATGGTGTGTCACACTAATACACCTTACTACATTAATAATGGCCCTAACTCACAGACAACAAAATGCAACAACTGGTAACAGGGCTAAAGCAATCTACCCTGCATGGTACAACAATTCAATATACATGTTAAGGACAGATACCTGTATACAGTTCCAAGATAACCACAGACCAATAAACTCAGTGCTGCCCTTTTAACACTTCCTAGTACAGCTGACAAAAGAAACATTGCTCCAGTGGGAGCCGGACAATTCTCCACAGGAAACCTGGAGGATGAGTGTTGCACAACTGCTCACACCTCTATATACTAACACAGGGGCTGCCTATTTATTATACCAGTGGTCTGGCCCTAATGCCCACAGCTACTCTCAATGAGCTCAGTGCCCTGGACCTAATGCCCAGGGTCTTACAGGTGGCTCAGGATTACAAGCCTGCCTAATGGTGGGCAAAGGGAGCTTTGGGCCTATTGCACAAAGGCCATTATTATCAGAGGGCTCAAATAGTGACCCATGCCTATCGGTGACACATGTTGGTGACCTGGGCCTTATGCCCAGGCCACTCACACCTAACTGTGGCAATTACAATCTACAGGGCCCAGTGCCCGCCTAATTACCCACAGGCCTAATGGCTGACTGTGGCCACGGGCCCAGTACCTCATTACCCTGGTGGTCTAGGGGGAATTAAATGATACCGGTGGCCCAAGCCGCCTATGGGTATGTTGGGAGAGGCTGCAGTGAGGAGCTTCGTTAGCTCTTTCACTTCCCACCACTGCAGCACTCTACAGTCCTCAACTTCTTTCTTCTGCTGCTGGCCCTTCCTGGCCAGAGGCGCCACCAGAAGATTGATAGTGTCTTGACACACACTCAATATGTTGACAACAGATAGTAGACAGACAATAGGTCGATAGGGACAAAAGCTCAACAAGGACAAATGGTCGACACACAAACGTTTGACAGTGCAATTGTCAACAAGGCCAAATGGTCGACACATATGGTCAACACAAAAATGGTTGACACATTGTTTTTTAAAATTTAAGCCTAATCTTCACTCTAACCCTCTTCCTAGTGCCTAACCCTCCCTCAAATGCCTAAGCCTAACCCAAGCCTAACCCTAACCCTCCCCCTACTGGCTGGCCCTAACCACCCCTTCCGCAGCCTAACCCTCTCCCTACTGTCTGACCCTAACCATCCCTTCCGCAGCCTAACCCTAACCCTCCGTCAAGTGCCTAAACCTAACCCAAGCCTAACCCTAACCCTCCCCTTACTGGCTGACCCTAACCACCCCTTCCGCAGCCTAACCCTAACCCTCCCCCTACTGGCTGACCCTAACCACCCCTTTCGCAGCCTAACCCTCCCCCTACTGTCTGATCCTAACCACCCCTTCCACAGCCTAACCCTAACCCTCCCCCTACTGTCTGACCCTAACCATCCCTTCCGCAGCCTAACACTCCCCCTACTGGCTGACCCTAACCACCCCTTTCGCAGCCTAACCCTCCCCCTACTGTCTGACCCTAACCACCCCTTCCGCAGCCTAACCCTAACCCTCCCCCTACTGGCTCACCCTAACCACCCATTCCGCAGCCTAACCCTCCCCCTACTGTCTGACCCTAACCATCCCTTCCGCAGCCTAACCCTAACCCTCCCCCTACTGTCTGACCCTAACCACCCCTTCCGCAGCCTAACCCTAACCCTCCCCCTACTGGCTCACCCTAACCACCCATTCCGCAGCCTAACCCTCCCCCTACTGTCTGACCCTAACCACCCCTTCCACAGCCTAACCCTAACCCTCCCCCTACTGTCTGACCCTAACCATCCCTTCCGCAGCCTAACACTCCCCCTACTGGCTGACCCTAACCACCCCTTTCGCAGCCTAACCCTCCCCCTACTGTCTGACCCTAACCACCCCTTCCGCAGCCTAACCCTAACCCTCCCCCTACTGGCTCACCCTAACCACCCATTCCGCAGCCTAACCCTCCCCCTACTGTCTGACCCTAACCATCCCTTCCGCAGCCTAACCCTAACCCTCCGTCAAGTGCCTAAACCTAACCCAAGCCTAACCCTAACCCTCCCCTTACTGGCTGACCCTAACCACCCCTTCCGCAGCCTAACCCTAACCCTCCCCCTACTGGCTGACCCTAACCACCCCTTTCGCAGCCTAACCCTCCCCCTACTGTCTGATCCTAACCACCCCTTCCACAGCCTAACCCTAACCCTCCCCCTACTGTCTGACCCTAACCATCCCTTCCGCAGCCTAACACTCCCCCTACTGGCTGACCCTAACCACCCCTTTCGCAGCCTAACCCTCCCCCTACTGTCTGACCCTAACCACCCCTTCCGCAGCCTAACCCTAACCCTCCCCCTACTGGCTCACCCTAACCACCCATTCCGCAGCCTAACCCTCCCCCTACTGTCTGACCCTAACCATCCCTTCCGCAGCCTAACCCTAACCCTCCCCCTACTGTCTGACCCTAACCACCCCTTCCGCAGCCTAACCCTAACCCTCCCCCTACTGGCTCACCCTAACCACCCATTCCGCAGCCTAACCCTCCCCCTACTGTCTGACCCTAACCACCCCTTCCACAGCCTAACCCTAACCCTCCCCCTACTGTCTGACCCTAACCATCCCTTCCGCAGCCTAACACTCCCCCTACTGGCTGACCCTAACCACCCCTTTCGCAGCCTAACCCTCCCCCTACTGTCTGACCCTAACCACCCCTTCCGCAGCCTAACCCTAACCCTCCCCCTACTGGCTCACCCTAACCACCCATTCCGCAGCCTAACCCTCCCCCTACTGTCTGACCCTAACCATCCCTTCCGCAGCCTAACCCTAACCCTCCGTCAAGTGCCTAACCCTAACCTTAAAAATGTACAAAAAAACCATGAAAAAACAAGTGTCAACCATTTTATATTATCCATATGTGTGTCGACCATTTGTCAGTGTCATCAATTTGGCCATGTCGTCCTTTTGCACTGTTGAACATTTGTCAGTCGATCTTTTGGCCCTGTCGATCTATTGCCTATCGACCATCTGGTGTCGACCTATTGAGTGTCTATCTAGATACTGTCGATCTGTAGGTCCTCCGATCATGCGGCCGGCGGTATTTCATACCAATTCCGTGCTGAACGGTATGTACATGACGGATTTTGGCAAACGGCGAACAATGAACGATATCGCATGACATCATTCAGGGAGTGGATTTTTTTCTCTCCAGCGCTCTGTAGCTGCTGCTAATATCTTTACCGCATATAAACTGCACGATATTGCTAATATCGTACAGCTATATGCGATAATTGACCAACATGTTGGAGAGATGATAGATGCGATTTATCGGCTGCGGTAGTGCGCTTCTGTCATCGTTCAGGGCCTATCCATTAGCACATATACTGAATGATTGAACGATATATTGTTCAATCGTTCATTTTATCTGCTAATGGATAGGCCCCTTCAGACGCTGGAGCTATCTTATGTACGTAGGGGATCACAGATGCCTGCTGCAACCCACCCCCAAATTGGCTTTCTGTCAATCACACTGCAATCCTTGACGGTATGCGTGCGGGATCACAGAGGGGGTTTGGCGCATGTGCATTGTGATTTCACCAATAATTGCTCTATTGCATAACAATGGGAACACCATACATCTCTGAATGAGGCCCAGAGTAAAGACAGGATAGCCCCTGCACATGCTCAGTAGTAATTTCGACGGACATCTTGGAACAGGGCATGAAGCTTCCCTGGAGGGACAGGAAGTTGGAGTCTGTGTAGTAGCGCACTCCACTTTTAGCAACAAGATGGCACCGCGCATGCACAGTACTGATCTCAGTTGCCATCTTGGATAAGGGTATGAAGCCTCACTGGAGGTACTTTAAGCATGGAGTCTGCGCAGTAGCACACTCTTTAATCGACAAGCCCCCCTGTGTTTATCAAAATAGGGTTAATGTGGCCTTAAAAATAGTGATGATCTTTATTTCACTGTAGAGTTATAATGTTACTGGCAACTTTAAAGAGTGTTTCCACCTAACACTATGAGTGGTTTATACTATGGTCCTGGCTTCCCTCTGTGTTTTCTTCTGTTATGTTATGTTTATTTTGTTACCCCTTGGGTACGGCATGGATCAGCTCTGCTCTGCTCCATGCAGTTTTGTCGTTTGAGCACAGTCTTAAACTAAGTGATCTAAAGCTTCAGGTAAAAAGCACAAATGGACACCAAATCCTATAGGTGGTGAATGTTGCAGGAGCAGATGTGCAGACCAGTACATGTATGCAAAAATATTAAAGTTATCTGAAGGTACAAACCCCTCATTAAGCACAAATGATATCCTATAATAAACTCTCCGTGCACTGATTTGGCACAGCACTTCCCCATGCCTCTGAAGACGCTTGCTCTGCAGTAGTTCTGTCCTGTTAAAATATGAATTTACAACAACATGGTTTGGCACTGGCTCAGGACATGGTTTGCTATCTCTTTCTGAGCTTTTGGCTCCCGTTCTGCCTGCTTTCCCTGCACTCTGTCCCACCTGCACTGTCCCCAGAGATCCAATTAATGTAGTTGCACGGAATGGGCTCTAGGTGCAAACTACGCAGCCGGGCGCATTGTTTAATCTCCGAGCTCAAGTGCACTCAGCCATCAGATAACGCCTTCTCAGATCTAAGCCAAGATTTCTCAGCTACGAGAGAAAACAGCGAGGGGATTGTTCACAGCATTATCCACCGGGAACAATCCTGCCCATTATCTTCTAAGCACATTGGCATTGAAATGCACTCACCGTATTTCAAATGTTAATAGACATTTGTGTCATTCATTCATATAGTGCAACACAGTACACTGCATTTCCCAAATAGCTTACGCTTCAGTCAGAAGAGTATAAACTGGTAGCACTCAAAGGATAAGGACAGCCACTGCCCAAAGAGCTTACACTCTAAGGGCCTGATTCAGAGACATCAGCCACGTTAAGATATGCCGATCGCACAGGAGGCATCTCGTCTAAATACACGCCTCCCGCCCGACTTCTGTGATCTGCAGCCACGTCCAAAGCGCAGCTGAAGCAGGTGAAGCTGCGTACAAGGATGCAGCCACTGGCTTCAGCACACCCAGAAAACTGGGTTGACACCGATTGCTGGGACATGTCTGCTGCTACCCACCACTATGTCCCTATACGGCAGCATCCTGTCAATCAGGCTGCGGCTTCAGGGTACTGATTGCGAGCTCGCAGAAGGAGATCTGTGCATGCACAGTACATCGGAGCTGTATGCAAACTACTGGGTTTGCATACCACTCTGAATAAGCCCCTAAATGATGTCACTTATACCCCTTTTACTCCAGAGCGAAAACCTGGGTTATTGCCGCGTCTACCCGGGTCACAGCTCAGTGTAAAAGGGTCCCTGAAAAATAACCTTGGTCAAGCGACCCAGCAATCCAACCCAGGTAGCTACCAGGGTTAGACCCAGGATGGACCTGGGTAATGGTGCAGTGTAAACGGCGCAACCCGGGTTATCTGACCTGGGTCATGCCTAAAATTAGCTGATTGGTGGTTGTGGAGCAGTCACCTCCCACTTTTTATGACCTCACAAATTTAGCAGGGCAGACCCAGGTTCAGTGTGAACGGGGCTGACCTGAGAATAACCCAGATCGATGGTGCTGTGTAAACAGTGTCTGACCTGGGTTAGCACCATGTCTGTAAACCCAGGTCGGACCCAGGTTTTTGGTGGAAAAGAGGTATTAGAGAAGGTAAATAGAAGTGTTTGCAGTGTAACATAGTAATAAACTATATATATATATATATGGTGACACTTGATGGGGGTGGTGAGCTACTTCTCCTTTATGTTGCATCTTATACAAAAAATATGATGTAATGAGGAACTTTTATTAAACTGTTGTCTAATAAAACTCATTAATACCTCTTTTCCACCAAAAACCCAGGTCCGACCTGGGTTTTTGTACATGGTTCCAACCCTGGTCAGACCCAGGTCAGACCCATTTACACTGCACCTTTGATCTGGGTTACTCCCAGGTCAGCCCTGTTCACACTGAACTCAGGTCTGCCCTGCTAAACCTGTGAGGTCATAAAAAGTGGGAGGTGACTGCTACACAGGTCAGATAACCCGGGTTGCACCGTTTACACTGCCCCATTACCCAGGTCCATCCTGGGTCTAACCCTGGTAGCTACCTGGGTTGGATTGCTGGGTCGCTCGACCTAGGTTTATTTTTCAGGGACCCTTTTACACTGTGCTGCGACCCGGGTCCAACCATGGTATCTACCTGGGTTGGATTGCAGGGTCACGTGACCCAGGTTATTTTTCAGGGACCCTTTTACACTGAGCTGCGACCCGGGTAGACCCAACAAAAACCCAGGTTTTTGCTCTGGTGTAAAAGGGGTATAAGTTATTTTTCTCAAGTTCGCAATAATTTAGCTGGAGTCTACTGTGATATAATATCACAGTAATAATTAGAGATGTGCGGTTTGGTTCTCCAGAAATCCGAATCCACCCGAATTTTGTGAATCTGGGTAAATCAGAGTCGCGGTTCTCATCTCCTGAGGAGATCCAGGTAAATCTGAGTCGCGGTTCTGATCTCTGGCAGAGATCCGGGTAAGTCCGGGTCGTGGATCTGATCTTTTTACGGTTTGGAATTTGGATTTTAAATCCGAATTTCGGGTTTTGAATTGTGTAAATGACATGATTTTAGCTGTTTTTAAAACTATTTTTTATTTAAAAAATCCAGATCCAAAACCAAAACACTTGTGGGTGGATTGCAAAACCAAATCCAGATCCAAAACCAAAACACGGGGGTCAGAACACATCCCTAGTAATAATTCACTTTATTTATAATAGATTTCTGTCTGCAGGAAAAGTTAGACAACATATTTCCAGCTCCAGCAAAACTGTGCAATATCCATGAGATTAAATGTAACAGCGTTGGCTTTTACCGGGTGTGCATAATATTTGCGTTAATATTTGTATGCTCATAAATCCATAGCAGAATCGTGGTCTCTCTCTCCTAGGGCTGCGTGAAATTCAGTTTGATAAAAACGGAGCCTGGTGCTCTGATTAATGATCTGTTAGTCTTACAGCTGCAGATATTCACACTTGTGTTCTAGGTATATTGTTTGCAAGCCTACACCACAGTCCATTCTGCATGGAAAGATTTGTAAAGATCCAGGCAGCGCATTTTGTTTGGTACAGGCCAATATTTTTTCTGCACATTAGTATAATTTTCTTATTATGGTTTTTAGAGAACTATAAAGATAACAAAAATTCAGGCGCTAAAGTATATATAAATAATTATTCTTAAAATTAAATTTTTTAAATTGATGAACCCCTTTACATCTAAGCAGCTCCTATAGGGCTCTATTTACTACAATCCGCATATTGACTGCAGATTGTAGTGTGATATTAACGACTGAATTCGCATTGCGAATTCAGGCAATATCACAGGGATTTACTACAAATCCCTTGCAGGGACAGAGCTTGCGATAAAGCTCTGTCCCTGCGAATCCCCTTCGGAGCCTTATCACGGTACTTTCGCAAAAAATACCATGACAAAGTGCTTGCGCATGCGTCGACCGGCCACCGCTGCTAACCCCCCAGCGCTAAGACCCGCCCCCCGCAATCGCAAACCCCCCGTGCCCCCCCCCCCTTAATTACACTGACCTGCATCATCCGGGCCTCCGGTGATGTTCTCCATGCCTCCGGTCAGGTGAGTGCACTGGGACCCGATCACCTGATGACCGGGCAGCAGTGCACTATGGGAGACCAGCTGACCGGAGGGGAGTCATCACCGGAGACCCGATCACCGGTCCCTGGAGTCAGGTTAGTGAATTTTTTTTTTTACCAATTTTTTTTTCTTTTTTTTACAGTAGTCAGCTTGCGGTCTGTTTAGACCACACAGCTGATTACTGGGACCGACTCCCGGCCCCCCATAGGGCTCTACTTATTATCATTATGTTTACTAAAATAAAGTGAAAAAGGCTGTTTTGTGTTGTCACACCCTTTTCACATTATTTTAGTATCACCTATTATTACTACAGGGCAATTGGAGTAGAATTAGTAAAATTCTACTCCAACCCCTAATTATCACTTATTTTTAGTAATCAGATCGCATTTCCCATAATTGTAATGGGAAATGTGATCTGGCCAAAGTTACTAAAAATAAAATGTGAAAAAATACCGGGGAAAGCCCTGTGATAATAACGCCACCTGGAGGTGGCTTTATCCAGGGTCTAACCCAGTTACCGGACTCCTGCTCCGCTCTAACGAGGAGAGCAGAGCCGGGAGCCGGCCCCAGTAATCAGCTGTGTGGTCTAAACAGACCGCAAGCTGATCTCTGCTAAATAGAGAATCCGAACCGCTCCGAACATTGGGGATCCGAGTCCACCCGAACCCTGTTCGGGTGTTCACCGCCTGACTCGGATCCGACATCAGGTCTCCTCGCGTGTAGGGCAGAGCGCAGTGATAGCGCTCTGCCCTACACAGACACAGACACACAGCCGCCAGCTGCAGCTGTGTGTTTGTTACAGCAGCCAATGAGAGTCACACAGACTCTCATTGGCTGCTGCACGGAGGGAGCCGGCTGGAGCTCACACATGAGCTCCGTCTTCCGGCTCCCTCCTCAGCGTGTGACAGAGCAGACGGCGCGGGAGCGGGGATACAGGTAAGTTTTTATTTTTTAATTTGTGCAAGGGCCGGGGGCGCTACTGGGGGGGGGGTCTGCTACTGGGGGTGCGGGGGGCCATACTACTGGGGGGTCTGCACTACTGGGGGGGATCTGCTACTGGGGGGGCTATACTACTGGGGGGCCATACTACAGAGGGGCCTGCTACTGGGGGGGGCTATACTACGGGGGGGGTCTGCTACTGGGGGGGCCATACTACTGAGGGGCCTGCTACTGGGGGGGGCCATACTACTGGGGGGGATCTGCTACTGGGGGGGCTATACTACTGGGGGGCCATACTACAGAGGGGCCTGCTACTGGGGGGGGCTATACTACGGGGGGGGTCTGCTACTGGGGGGGCCATACTACTGAGGGGCCTGCTACTGGGGGGGGCCATACTACTGGGGGGCTTACTACTACTGGGGGGGGGCTGCTACTGGGGCAGCCTACTACAGGGGGGCCATTCTACAGGGGGGGCCCATACTACAGGGGGGGCTACTACTGGGGCAGCCTACTACTGGGGGGGGCCTGCTACTGGGGCAGCCTACTACTGGGGGGGCCATACTACTGGGGGGGCATACTACTGGGTGGCATGCTAATGGGGGGCATACTACTGGGGGGGCCTGCTAATGGGGGGCATACTACTGGGTGGCATGCTAATGGGGGGGCCTGCTAATGGGGGGCATACTACTGGGGGGCATTCTACTGGGGGTACTGCATAGTGGACCCCACTACTAAGGGGGCTGCATAGGGGGCACCACTGCTGGGGGACATTGTGTAAGGGACACCGCTACTGTGGGCATTGTGTAAAAAGGGCACTACTGTGGGCATTGTGTAAAAGGGGCACTACTGTGTGTCGTAACATAAATAAGAGACACTACTTTATGGTGTAATGTGAATCAGGCCCTATGTGCGGTGTAATGCGAATAAGATTGTGCACTGTGACTCCTAGGGCCGTAGCCCACTTTGTAAACAAGTACTGTGACTCTGCTGGCCGTACCCCACTGGGTGGGTGCACTACTTTTCATTTCTGCCACTGCTGTGTGGCAATGTGTCATAGATGTGCTTTATACTGTGGTGTCTGTGTCGTTGTGCCGCTGCTTTGTCGCTTAGTAACCAGTCAGCTCACTGCAACCTTTGGCCAATAATGTTGAAAACAATATTATAAGCTGTGATATGGTCTAAATTGACTGGAAATTAATGTTATTGAGGTTAATAATACTCTAGGAAGAAAAAAAAGACCAATTTATGTGATTTTAGCTTTTTTGTCAATTTTTGTAAAAAAATCCAAATCCAAATCCAAATCCAAAGCCAGTCACCACAGTTTGGCAAATCCAAATCCAAATCCAAAGCCGGACGACGAATTAGAACCAAATCCAAATCCAAATCCGGCAAAAATGGTCCGGCGCACATCCCTACTGCTAAACAGACCGCACAGTAAAAAAAAGTAAAAAAAAACAACCTTACCTGACTACAGGGACCGGAGTTCCCATGCTGCACTGCAGCCCGGTCATCACCTGACAGGGTCCCAGTGCAGTATGGGATGTCAGCTGACCGGAGGACATGGAGGACATCACCGGAGCCCGGATCATGCAGGTAAGTGTAATTAAGGGAGAGGGGGGGTCGCAGGCGGGGCTTGGAGACGGGGGCAGATCCTAGCGCCGGGAGGGGTAGCAGCGGCGGCCGGTCAGCGCATGCGCGGAGCACTAGTCACGGTATTTTTTTGCAAAAATACCGTGACTACAGTGCACAGGGGATTCGCAGGGACAGAGGGCCTGATTCAGAGCCGGACGCTATTTGCACTCGCTCGTTCAGAAAAAGGAGCCGGCTATTTAAATTGAGTGCTCACTCTTTGCGGTCTGTTGACGCCTCTATGTCTGAGCGAGCGAACGAAACATGCGCTCACTATTTTGTAAAGACGCCCCCTGGCCGTTCGAATCATACGTCATCTCCGCTATTTATTAGATTAATCGAGTACATCGAAAGGCGTATGAACTGCTCGCAGTGCTTGTGGTTGGATTTTCCTACCGCAATCATGCGAATAGTTCAGGCTAAGAGACAATCAAGTGACGTGGTCGATGACGCTGCTTTGTTAATTATGCACACCCTTAAAACGCCCCGTTTTGACCATTTGGCACGTCTGCGTTTGGATCTCCACTCCCCGTTTTCAAGCACCTTCCCCTGTTACCACCCACAAACGCCTCATCCTGTCACTCAAATTAGCAGACACTCGCTATTTTGCGAACACACGATCTCCGACTGCACTGACTGGTTGGCGCATGCGTATTACGACCCATACGCATGCGCAGATGTGCGAACATCACTCGGAGCGAACGAGCGGCTCTGAAATAGGCCCCGAGCTTTCTGGCAAGCTCTGTCCCTGCAAGGGATTTGTAGTAAATAGAGCCCATAGAGTGACTCTGTAACACCAAAGTTATATAGAACAAAAGTATTTAGTAAACGCATAAAGAGCGCTATATTCGGTATCAAATAATTTTAATTATGCATAGAAGATCAACAATACCATAAAAAAATATATAAAAATTATTCACATATGTGACATATTTAAAAAGCTTTAATATACTGTATATCACTGCATTAGGCACCTGTCCAGTTTGACGAGCACAATAGTCTGTATCAATATGACTCCAATACAGAGAGTTCTATTGTAATGAAATGCCCAGTCCTAGAATAAAGCTCACTTGAATTTACTTAGCCAGCTTGTAAAACTCTCCGCTGCGAGTGCTTGTCCCAACCTCCCCCTGGATTTCCAAACACATTATTCAGTAGGTGTCCTTACCCATATGTTCTGCTGTAGCTCCGAATCTTAGTCCTTCTCCTGTGATGCGGGGGAGGGAGAGCGCGGCCAGGAAGCGGCGACTTACACAAGCAGCAGGCAGCAAGGATCGGCTTCAAGTGTAAAGGTGAGTGTGGACACCGGGCAAATGGTCAGCAAGTTATTCCACAAAAAGTGCCATATGCAGGAACAGCCCTAACATGTTTCCCCCGCTGTTTACCGGTAGCGGTTAACCTCTAAGGGCCTGTTTCAGCAGCGGAGACCATGACAATATTTACGCAGATTGAGCGATTATTTGCCATGGTGCGTGCATACTGTACGCGAAAGGGGATCCATTCGCAAAGCAACTGTCATGTGATCAGCATTTGGTGGAGTTAACGTGGGGGTGGTTAGGCAAACGTAGGCGTGTGTGATTGTTTAAACGCTGTTTCGTTGGCGTGCATAAATTAGCCATTGTGACTGCGTTCGCAGCATGTGTCTCTGTGTATGAGGAGAGCTGCAGTGTTTGCGGCTGGTCAGATTTGCCGTACATGCTGCATGACTGCTTGATATGCGTTGATGGTAGGGGTGTGCACCGGCCACTTTTCGTGTTTTGTGTTTTGGTTTTGGATCTGGATCTTTCTTCGTGTTTTGGATCTGGATTGGTTTTGCCAAAACCACCCTTCCGTGTATTGGGTTCTGGGTTTTGTGTTTTGGATCTGTATTTTTTTTTAAAAAAGCATAAAAACTGCTAAAATCACAGAATTTGTTGGTTTTTCTGCTCCTATGCTATTATTAACCTCAATAACCTTAATTTCCACTCATTTCCAGTCTATTCTGAACACCTCACAATAGTGTTTTTATGTCCAAAAGGTTGCACCGAGGTAGCTGGATGACTATGCTAAGCGACACGAGTGGGCGGCACAAACACGTGGCCCATCTAGGAGTGACACTGCAGTGGCAGACAGGATGGCAGTTTGAAAAACTAGGCCACAAACAGTACATAATGCAAAGAAAACAAAGAGGTGCGAGATGGAATTGTCCTTGGGCCCTCCCACCCACCCTTATGTTGTATAAACAGGACATGCACACTTTAACAAAGCAATTATTTCAGCGCCAGGGTCTGCCACACAACTGTGGCTGAAATGATTGGTTCGTTTGGGCCCCCACAAAACAAGCTGGCAATTAATCTGTCCCTGCACAAACTGGCTCTACGAAGGCAAGATGTCGTCCTCATCCTCCTCATCCACCGATTCCTCACCCTCTTCAGTGTTGTGTACATTCTCATCCTCACAGAGTATTAACTCGTCCCCACTGGAATCCACCACCACAGGTCCCTCTGTACGTTCTGGAGGCTGGTCTCCCTGGAAGAGTTGATAATTCATTTTTATGAACATCATCATCTCCACATTTTGTGGAAGCAACCTCCTACGCCTTTCGCTGACAAGGTTCCCAGTTGCACTAAACACTCTTTCGGAGTACACACTGGAGGGGGGGCAATTCAGGTAAAATAGAGCCAGTTTGTACAGGGGCCTCCAAATTGCCTCTTTTTCCTGCCAGTACAGGTATGGACTGTCTGACATGCCTACTTGGATGCTGTCACCGATGTAATCCTCCACCATTCTGTCAATGGTGACAGTATCATATGTTGTGACAGTAGACATGTCAGAAATTGTTGCCAGGTCCTTCAGTCCGGACCAGATGTCCAAACTTGGTCCTGCCTGCCCTGCATCACCGCCAGCGGGTTGCTTAGGATAGCTAAGTTTTTTCCTGGCAGCCCCAGTTGCGGGAGAAAATGAAGAAGGAGCTGTTGACGTGTCATGTTCCGCTTCAGCTGACAGTGTGTTCACCAGCAGGTCTTTGCACCTCTGCAGGCTTGTGTTGGCCGGAAAGAGAGACACCACAGGATCGAGCACGGTGGCCAAAATGTAGTGGTCTGATTTCAACAGATTGACCACCCTTCATCCACAAGTCCCACATGCCGAGCGGAATCGCTCTGTCTTAGCTCCTCCTTCACTTTCTCCAGCTGCTTCTGCAAAAGCCTGATGAGGGGAATGACCTGACTCAAGCTGGCAGTGTCTGAACTGACTTCACGTGTGGCAAGTTCGAAGGGCTGGAGAACCTTGCACAACACGGAAATCATTCTCCACTGCGCTTGAGTCAGGTGCATACCCCCTCCTTTGCCTATGTCATAGGTGGATGTATAGGCTTGAATGGCCTTTTGCTGCTCCTCCATCCTCTGAAGCATATAGAGGGTTGAGTTCCACCGCATCACAACCTCTTGCTTCAGGTGATGGCGGGGCAGGTTCAAGAGTGTTTGCTGGCGCTCCAGTCTTGGGCACACAGTCGCTGAATGGCGAAACTGGCCAGAAATTTTTCGGGCCACCCAAAGCGTCTCCTGCACGCCCCTGTCGCTTTTCAGAAAATTCTGCACCACCAAGTTTATTGTGTGAGCAAAACATGGGATGTGCTGGAATTTGCCCAGATGTAATGCCCGCACAATATTGGTGGCGTTGTCAGATATCACAAATCCCCAGGAGAGTCTAAGTTGCGTAAGCCACTGGGCGATGATTTCCCTCAGTTTCTCTAAGAGGTTGTCGACGGTGTGCCTCTTACTGAAACCGGTGATACACAGCGTAGCCTGCCTTGGAACGAGCTGGCATTTCTGAGATGCTGCTACTGGTGACGCTGCTGCTGTTGCTGCGTAAGGTGATACATCTACCCAGTGGGCTGTCACAGTCATATAGTCCTTAGTCTGCCCTGTTCCACTTGTCCACATGTCTGTGGTTAAGTAGACATTGGGTACAATGGCATTTTTCAGGACACTGAGGACACTTTTTCTGACGTTTCTGTACAGTCTCGGTATCGCCTGCCTAGTGAAGTGGAATCTAGACGGGATTTGGAACTGGGGACACACTACCTCCATCAATTGTCTAAATCCCACTGCACTAATGGCGGATACCAGATGCACGTCTAACACCAACATAGCAGTCAAGGCCTCAGTTATACATTTTGCTTCAGGATGACTGCTGTCGTACTTCATCCTCCTCGCTAAGGACTGTTGGAGGGTCAATTGTTTAGTAAAAGTAGTGGTGTTCCTACTTCCTCTCTGGGATTATGAACGACTCCCAGCAGCAGCAACAGCAGCAGCGGCAGCAGGAGGCGTAGCAATGCAGGATCCTCCGGAGGAATCCCGGACAGGAGTGTCAGTCATGCCAGTGACATGGCCTGCAGGACTACTTCCCATCCTGACTAAGGAGGAAATTTACGAGGAGGGAGTTGACGGTGTGGTTTGCAGGCGCTTGGATACAACAGGACAACGGGAATTAGGTGTCCCTGGACTGCTTACGGTCTTAGCCAAAGTTTCTGAACTTGACAGTAACTTTTTATGAACGCGCTGCAGGTGCCGTATAAGGGAGGATGTTCCTAGGTGGTTAACGTCCCTACCCCTACTTATTCCACCTTTACATATGGTACATATGGCAAGACAGTTGTTGTCCGGATTTGGATAGAAATATTGCCAGACCAAAGAGGTGGAATGTTTGGTCTTCTGCCCAGGCATGACCGTGATGGGCTTTTTCATCCCACGGACAACAACTGTCTCCCCCGGAGCCTGATTTAAACAAACCACACCACCATCAGAATCCTCCTCGCCAACTTCCTCCTCAGCGCCAGATACATCAGTATCCTCATCCTGTTGTACTTCAACAGTGACATCTTCAATTTGCATATCACCAAGTGGACTGTGGGTACTCCTTTCAGCACTTGCAGGGGGCGTGCAAATGGTGGAAAGAGCCACCTCTTCCCGTCCAGTGCTGGGAAGGTCAGGCATCGCAACCACCACCACACTTGGACTCTCCTTGGAGATTTGTGATATCTTCTTAGAACGCACAGTTCTTCGCTGTGCTTTTGCCAGCTTAACTCGTTTGATTTTTTAAGTGGGAGGGCTTCCATCGTCATGTGAAGCTGAACCACTAGTCATGAACATAGGGAAAGACCTTAGCCATTCCTTGCCACTCCGTGTCGTAAATGGCATATTGCCAAGTTTACGTTTCTCTTCAGATGATTTAAATGTTTTTTTCAAGGTCATTTTCCTGAACTTTGTCATTTGGGATTGTATGTGCCCTCTACTATGACATTGGGCATCGGCCTTGGCAGACGACGTTGATGGCATGTTATCATCTATGTCATAACTAGTGGCAGCAGCTTCAGCACTAGGAGGAAGTGGTTCTTGATCTTTCCCTATTTTATTTTTATCGGAGAAAGTTTGGTCCTCCATTTATGTTATATTGATATATACGTGCGGCTAAGGCGCACACAAACACAGAAAATTATTTTTTATTTTTGTTGGAGACTAGTGCACTTTGTGGGTTACACCACCCTTTAAGAAATGAGCCAGCCGGCCCTTTACTTATGGGTCACAGGCGCACGCTTGGCGCTGCTCCTTTGTTGATGCACATGCAGCCACAGTGTACACAATTCACAAACACAAAAAAATATATCTTTTTATTTTGTTTGGAGTGCCCTTTGGGGGTTACAGCACCCTTTAATGGACAAGCCAGCCGGCCTTTTACTTATGGGACACAGGCGCACGCATGGCACTACTTTGTTGATGCACGTGCGGCTACTGCGCACACAATTCACAAACACAAAAAATATATTTTTTTATTTTGTTTGGAGTGCCCTTTGGGGGTTACAGCACCCTTTAACGGACAAGCCAGCTGGCCTTTTACTTATGGGACACAGGCGCACGCTTGGTGCTGCTCCTTCGTTGATGCACGTGCAGCCAACGTGCACACAATTCACAAACACAGAAAAATATATTTTTTTATTTTGTTTGGAGTGCCCTTTTGGGGTTACAGCACCCTTTAATGGACAAGCCAGCCGGCCTTTTACTTATGGGACACAGGCGCACGCTTGGCGCTGCTCCTTCGTTGAAGCCGTGCAGCCACAGAGCACACAATTCACAAACACAGAAAAATATATTTTTTTATTTTGTTTGGAGTGCCCTTTGGCGGTTACAGCACCCTTTAACGGACAAACCAGCCGGCTTTTTACTTATGGGACACAGGCGCACGCTTGGCGCTGCTCCTTCGTTGATGCACGTGCAGCCACAGTGCACACAATTCACAAACACAGAAAAATATATTTTTTTATTTTGTTTGGAGTGCCCTTTGGGGGTTACAGCACCCTTTAGCGGTCAATCCAGCCGGGCCTTTATTTATGGGACACAGGCGCATGCTTGGCACTACTTTGTTGATGCACCTGCGGCTACTACGCACACAATTCACACACACAGAAAATATTTTTTTATTTTGTTTGGAGTGTACTTCGGGGGTTACAGCACCCTTTAGCGGACAAGCCAGCCGGCCCTTTACTTATGACACAGGCGCACGCTTGGCACTACTTTGTTGATGCACGTGCGGCTACTGCGCACATAATTCACAAACAAAAAAATATATTTTTTTATTTTGTTTGGAGTGCCCTTTGGAGGTTACAGCACCCTTTAACGGACAAGCCAACAGGCCTTTAACTTATGGGACACAGGCGCATGCTTGGCACTACTTTGTTGATGCACGTGCAGCCACAGTGCACACAATTCACAAACACAAAAAAATATATTTTTTTATTTTGTGTGGAGTGTACTTTGGGGGTTGCAGCACCCTTTTGCGGTCAAGCCAGCCGGCCTTTTATTTATGGGACACAGGCGCACGCTTGGCACTACTTTGTTGATGCACGTGCGGCTACTGCTCACACAATTCACAAACACAGAAAATATTTTTTTATTTTGTTTGGAGTGTACTTTGGGGGTTACAGCACCCTTTAACGGACAAGCCAGCCGGCCCTTTATTTATGACACAGGCGCACACTTGGCTCTACTTTGTTGATGCACGTGCGGCTACTGAGCATACAATTCACAAACACAGAAAATATTTTTTTATTTTGTTTGGAGTGTACTTTGGGGGTTACAGCACCCTTTAACGGACAAGCCAGCCGGCCCTTTACTTATGACACAGGCGCACGCTTGGCGCTGCTCCTTTGTTGATGCACGTGCAGCCACAGTGCACACAATTCACAAACACAGAAAAAATATTTTTTTTAGCACTTGGGGGCAGCACCCCTGATGGACAGAGCACCCCCTGGACAACACTACAGCACCCCTTTAGGACTGGGACACTGCACAGGACTTTGGAGTGGACACTGCCCATATGGACAACTGACTGCACAACACAGTCCAGTCAGCCCCTATGGACTTTGAAGTAGTGGACACAGCCCCTATGGACAACAGCAGCACAGCACAGCACAACACTACACTGCACTACACTACACTACACTACAACACTACACTACACAGCCCAGCCAGCCCTAACTCCCACCCTCCCTCTTCACTGTCCACAGCCGAGTGAGAAAATGGCGCCGACGCGGGTACCTTATATAGGATCCAAAACCCGCGAGACCCGGAAGGCGGGATGATGACGTTTTGCCTCGATTTCAGATCCGAGTCAGGCAGGAAAAGTCGAGCCTGACTCGGATCGGCCTCGGATCGGGGGGGCTCGGGGGGGTTCGGATTTCAGAAATCCGAACCCGCTCACCCCTAGTTGATGGTACCAATGTTTATGCCCGAGAGCAAGTTTGGACGGATATGAGAAGGCAGCAGTGGGCGTTTATAGGCCGGCTGTGCTTTGGAAGACATTAGCAAATATACGCTGCTGCGTCCCATGCGAAATCCCAGTTGCGATCGCACTAATGTCAAATGCAGGATCAGGAACAGGGATTTGTCTACAATAGCAGACCCAGATAAATTCTGCCTTACTTGTAATAGTCAAAGCTGTGTGTTTGGTCTTTCATACTTTGTGCCAAGCCATACTGTCCTGTTATACTTTATGCTACGCCAGTACCATCTTAACATATGGGCACTCTGGGCAGCTACCCAGGGCCCCACAACTCTAGGGGCATTTGAGCAGGGGAGGGCTGTGCCAGGGGGCATTAGCCACCCAGGCAGGTGCCTAAGGAGATTCTTGGGAGGCAGGTAGACAGTACTGCCCAGCTACTCAGATTCTTCATAATCCACAATCAGAGGGGCCGGGGAGCATCTCTCTCTGCCTGCCTCTCAGACGGCAGCCTTATGCATGGAGCGAGCGGCCGCACGTACAATCAGAGCAGCCGGGGAGCATGTTTCTCTGCCTGCCTCTCAGATGGCAACCTTATGCATGGAGCGAGTGGCTGCATGAACTATCAGAGCACCCGGGGAGCATCTTTCTCTGTCTGCCTCTCAGACGGCAGCCTTATGCATGGAGCGAGCAGGCTGCACGAACAATCAGAGCAGCCGGGGAGCATGTTTCTCTACCTGCCTCTCAGACGGCAGCCTTATGCATGGAGCGAGCGGCCGCACGTACAATTAGAGCAGCCGGGGAGCATCTTTCTCTACCTGCCTCTCAGATGGCAGCCTTATGCATGGAGTGAGAGGCCACACGTACAATTAGAGCAGCCGGGGAGCATCTCTCTCTGCCTGCCTCTCAGACGGCAGCCTTATACATGGAGCGAGCGGCCGCACGTACAATCAGAGCAGCCGGGGAGCATGTTTCTCTGCCTGCCTCTCAGATGGCAACCTTATGCATGGAGCGAGCGGCCGCATGAACTATCAGAGCACCCGGGGAGCATCTTTCTCTGTCTGCCTCTCAGACAGCAGCCTTATGCATGGAGCGAGCGGCTGCACATACAATCAGAGCAGCCGGGGAGCATCTTTCTCTGCCTGCCTCTCAGACGGCTGCCTTATGCATGGAGCGAGCGGCCACACGTACAATTAGAGCAGCCAGGGAGCATGTTTCTCTGCCTGCCTCTCAGACGGCAGCCTTATGCATGGAGCGAGTGGGCGCATGTACAATCAGAGCAGCCCGGGAGCATCTTTCTCTGCCTGCCTCTCAGATGGCAACCTTATGCATGGAGCGAGCGGCCACACGTACAATCAGAGCAGCTGTGGAGCATCTTTCTCTGCCTGCCTCTCAGACGGCAGCCTTATACATGGAGCGAGCGGCCGCACGTACAATTAGAGCAGCCGGGTAGCATCATTCTCTGCCTACCTCTCTGACGGCAGCCTTATACATGGAGCGAGCAGCCGCACGTACAATTAGAGCAGCCCGGGAGCATGTTTCTCTGCCTCCCTCTCAGACGGCAACCTTATACATGGAGCGAGCGGCCGCAAGTACAATCAGAGCAGCCGGGGAGCATCTTTCTCTGCCTGCCTCTCAGACGGCAGCCTTATACATGGAGCGAGCGGCCGCACGTACAATTAGAGCAGCCGGGGAGCATGTTTCTCTGCCTCCCTCTCAGACGGCAACCTTATACATGGAGCGAGCGGCCGCAAGTACAATAAGAGCAGCCAGGGAGCTTCATTCTCTGCCTGCCTCTCAGATGGCAGACTTATGCATGGAGCTAGTGGCCACACGTACAATCAGAGCAGCCGGAGAGCATCTTTCTCTGCCTGCCTCTCAGACGGCAGCCTTATACATGGAGAGAGCGGCCACACGTACAATCAGAGCAGCTGGGGAGCATCTTTCTCTGCCTACCTCTCAGACGGCAGCCTTATACATAGAGCGAGCGGCCACACATACAATTAGAGCAGCCGGGGAGCATCTTTCTCTGCCTACCTCTCAGACGGCAGCCTTATACATGGAGCGAGCGGCCGCACATACAATTAGAGCAGCCGGGGAACATCTTTCTCTGCCTACCTCTCAGACGGCAGCCTTATACATGGAGCGAGCGGCCGCACGTACAATTAGAGCAGCCGGGGAGCATGTTTCTCTGCCTCCCTCTCAGATGGCAACCTTATACATGGAGCGAGCGGCCGCAAGTACAATCAGAGCAGCCGGGGAGCATCTTTCTCTGCCTGCCTCTCAGACTGCAGCCTTATACATGGAGCGAGCGGCCGCACGTACGATTAGAGCAGCCGGGGAGCATGTTTCTCTGCCTCCCTCTCAGACGGTAACCTTATACATGGAGCGAGCGGCCGCAAGTACAATCAGAGCAGCCGGGAAGCATCTTTCTCTGCCTGCCTCTCAGACGGCAGCCTTATACATGGAGCGAGCGGCCGCACGTACAATTAGAGCAGCCGGGGAGCATGTTTCTCTGCCTGCCTCTCAGAATGTAGCCTTATGCATAGAGCGAGCGGCTGCACGTACAATTAGAGCAGTCGGGGAGCATGTTTCACTGCCTGCCTCTCTGACGGCAGCCTTATACATGGAGCGAGCGGCCACACGTACAATTAGAGCAGCCGGGGAGCATCTTTCTCTGCCTGCTTCTCAGACGGCAGCCTTATACATGGAGCGAGCGGCCACACGTACAATTAGAGCAGCCGGGGAGCATGTTTCTCTGCCTCCATCTCAGACGGCAACCTTATACATGGAGCGAGCGGCCGCAAGTACAATCAGAGAAGCCGGGGAGCATCTTTCTCTGCCTGCCTCTCAGACGGCAGCCTTATACATGGAGCGAGTGGCCACACGTACAATCAGAGCACCCGGGGAGCATCTTTCTCTGCCTGCCTCTCAGACGGCAGCCTTATGCATGCAGTGAGCGGCCACACGTACAATCAGAGCAGCCGGGGAGCATGTTTCTCTGCCTGCCTCTCAGATGGCAGCCTTATGCATGGAGCGAGCGGCCACACATACAATTAGAGCAGCCGGAGAGCATGTTTCTCTGCCTGCCTCTCAGTCGGCAGCCTTATGCATGGAGCGAGCGGCCGCACGTACAATCAGAGCAGCCGGGGAGCATGTTTCTCTGCCTGCCTCTCAGATGGCAGCCTTATGCATGGAGCGAGCGGCCACACGTACAATTAGAGCAACCGGAGAGCATGTTTCTCTGCCTGCCTCTCAGACGGCAGCCTTATACATGGAGCGAGCGGCCGCAAGTACAATCAGAGCAGCCGGGGAGCATGTTTCTCTGCCTGCCTCTCAGATGGCAGCATTATGCATGGAGCGAGCGGCCACACGTACAGTCAGAGCAGCCGGGTAGCATCTTTCTCTGCCTGCCTCTAAGACGGCATCCTTATGACTGGAGCGAGCGGCCACACGTACAATTAGAGCAACCGGAGAGCATGTTTCTCTGCCTGCCTCTCAGATGGCAGCCTTATACATGGAGCGAGCGGCTGCACATACAATCAGAGCAGCCGGGGAGCATGTTTCTCTGCCTGCCTCTCAGATGGCAGCCTTATACATGGAGCGAGCGGCCGCACGTACAATTAGAGCAGCCGGGAAGCATGTTTCTCTGCCTCCCTCTCAGACGGCAGCCTTAGACATGGAGCGAGCGGCCGCAAGTACAATCAGAGCAGCCGGGGACCATGTTTCTCTGCCTGCCTTTCAGACGGCAGCCTTATACATGGAGCGAGCGGCCGCACGTACAATCTGAGCAGCCAGGGAGCATGTTTCTCTGCCTGCCTCTCAGATGGCAGCCTTATACATGGAGCGAGCGGTCGCACGTACAATCAGAGCAGCCGGGGAGCATGTTTCTCTGCCTGCCTCTCAGACGGCAGCCATATGCATGGAGCGAGCGGCCACACGTACAATTAGAGCAGCCGGGGAGCATCTTTCTCTGCCTGCCTCTCAGACGGCAACCTTATGCATGGAGCGAGCGGCCACACGTACAATTAGAGCAGCCGGGGAGCAGGTTTCTCTGCCTGCCTCTCAGACGGCAGCGTTATGCATGGAGCGAGCGGCCGCACGTACAATTAGAGCAGCCGGGGAGCATCTTTCTCTACCTGCCTCTCAGAAGGCAGCCTTATGCATGGAGTGAGCGGCCACACGTACAATTAGAGCAGCCGGGGAGCATCTCTCTCTGCCTGCCTCTCAGATGGCAGCCTTATACATGGAGCGAGCGGCCGCAAGTACAATCAGAGCAGCCGGGGAGCATGTTTTGCTGCCTGCCTCTCATACGGCAGCCTTATACATGGAGCGAGCGGCCGCATGTACAATCAGAGCAGCCAGGGAGCTTCATTCTCTGCCTGCCTCTCAGACGGCAGCCTTATGCATGGAGCTAGTGGCCACATGTACAATCAGAGCAGCCGGAGAGCATCTTTCTCTGCCTGCCTCTCAGATGGCAGCCTTATACATGGAGCGAGCGGCCACACGTACAATCAGAGCAGCTGGGGAGCATCTTTCTCTACCTACCTCTCAGACGGCAGCCTTATACAAGGAGTGAGCGGCCACACATACAATTAGAGCAGCCGGGGAGCATCTTTCTCTGCCTACCTCTCAGACGGCAGCCTTATACATGGAGCGAGCGGCAACACGTACAATTAGAGCAGCCGGGGAACATCTTTCTCTGCCTACCTCTCAGACGGCAGCCTTATACATGGAGCAAGCGGCCGCACGTACAATTAGAGCAGCCGGGGAGCATGTTTCTCTGCCTCCCTCTCAGACGGCAACCTTATACATAGAGCGAGCGGCCGCAAATAGAATCAGAGCAGTCGGGGAGCATCTTTCTCTGCCTGCCTCTCAGACTGCAGCCGTATACATGGAGCGATTGGCCGCACGTACGATTAGAGCAGCCGGGGAGCATGTTTCTCTGCCTGCCTCTCAGAATGTAGCCTTATGCATAGAGCGAGCGGCTGCACGTACAATTAGAGCAGTCGGGGAGTATGTTTCACTGCCTGCCTCTCTGACGGCAGCCTTATACATGGAGCGAGCGGCCACACGTACAATTAGAGCAGCCGGAGAGCATGTTTCTCTGCCTGCCTCTCAGACGGCAGCCTTATACATGGAGCGAGCGGCCGGACGTACAATCAGAGCAGCCGGGGAGCATGTTTCTCTGCCTGCCTCTCAGATGGCAACCTTATACATGGAGCGAGCGGCCGCACGTACAATCAGAGCAGCCGGGGAGCATGTTTCTCTGCGTGCCTCTCAGACGGCAGCATTATGCATGGAGTGAGCGGCCACACGTACAATTAGAGCAGCCGGGGAGCATCTTTCACTACCTGCCTCTCAGATGGCAGCCTTATGCATGGAGTGAGCGGCCACACGTACAATCAGAGCAGCCAGGGAGCATCTTTCTCTGCCTGCCTCTCAGACGGCAGCCTTATACATGGAGCGAGTGGCCGCATGTACAATCACAGCAGGCAGGGAGCTTCTTTCTCTGCCTGCCTCTCAGACGGCAGCCTTATACATGGAGCGAGCGGCCACACATACAATCAGAGCAGCTGGGGAGCATCTTTCTCTGCCTACCTCTCAGACGGCAGCCTTATACATGGAGCGAGCGGCCACACGTACAATTAGAGCAGCCGGGGAGCATCTTTCTCTACCTGCCTCTCAGATGGCAGCCTTATGCATGGAGTGAGCGGCCACACGTACAATCAGAGCAGCCAGGGAGCATCTTTCTCTGCCTGCCTCTCAGACGGCAGCCTTATACATGGAGCGAGCGGCCGCATGTACAATCAGAGCAGCCGGGGAGCATGTTTCTCTGCCTGCCTCTCAGATGGCAGCCTTATACATGGAGCGAGCGGTCGCACGTACAATCAGAGCAGCCGGGGAGCATGTTTCTCTGCCTGCCTCTCAGACGGCAGCCATATGCAGGGAGCGAGCGGCCACACGTACAATTAGAGCAGCCGGGGAGCAACTTTCTCTGCCTGCCTCTCAGACGGCAACCTTATGCATGGAGCGAGCGGCCACACGTACAATTAGAGCAGCCGGGGAGCAGGTTTCTCTGCCTGCCTCTCAGACGGCAGCGTTATGCATGGAGCGAGCGGCCGCACGTACAATTAGAGCAGCCGGGGAGCATCTTTCTCTACCTGCCTCTCAGAAGGCAGCCTTATGCATGGAGTGAGCGGCCACACGTACAATTAGAGCAGCCGGGGAGCATTTCTCTCTGCCTGCCTCTCAGATGGCAGCCTTATACATGGAGCGAGCGGCCGCAAGTACAATCAGAGCAGCCGGGGAGCATGTTTTGCTGCCTGCCTCTCATACGGCAGCCTTATACATGGAGCGAGCGGCCGCATGTACAATCAGAGCAGCCAGGGAGCTTCATTCTCTGCCTGCCTCTCAGACGGCAGCCTTATGCATGGAGCTAGTGGCCAAATGTACAATCAGAGCAGCCGGAGAGCATCTTTCTCTGCCTGCCTCTCAGATGGCAGCCTTATACATGGAGCGAGTGGCCACACGTACAATCAGAGCAGCTGGGGAGCATCTTTCTCTACCTACCTCTAAGACGGCAGCCTTATACAAGGAGTGAGCGGCCACACATACAATTAGAGCAGCCGGGGAGCATCTTTCTCTGCCTACCTCTCAGACGGCAGCATTATACATGGAGCAAGCGGCAACACGTACAATTAGAGCAGCCGGGGAACATCTTTCTCTGCCTACCTCTCAGACGGCAGCCTTATACATGGAGCAAGCGGCCGCACGTACAATTAGAGCAGCCGGGGAGCATGTTTCTCTGCCTCCCTCTCAGACGGCAACCTTATACATAGAGCGAGCGGCCGCAAGTAGAATCAGAGCAGTCGGGGAGCATCTTTCTCTGCCTGCCTCTCAGACTGCAGCCGTATACATGGAGCGATTGGCCGCACGTACGATTAGAGCAGCCGGGGAGCATGTTTCTCTGCCTCCCTATCAGACGGTAACCTTATACATGGAGCGAGCGGCCGCAAGTACAATCAGAGCAGCCGGGGAGCATCTTTCTCTGCCTGCCACTCAGACGGCAGCCTTATACATGGAGCGAGCGGCCGCACGTACAATTAGAGCAGCCGGGGAGCATGTTTCTCTGCCTGCCTCTCAGAATGTAGCCTTATGCATAGAGCGAGCGGCTGCACGTACAATTAGAGCAGTCGGGGAGTATGTTTCACTGCCTGCCTCTCTGACGGCAGCCTTATACATGGAGCGAGCGGCCACACGTACAATTACAGCAGCCGGAGAGCATGTTTCTCTGCCTGCCTCTCAGACGGCAGCCTTATACATGGAGCGAGCGGCCGCACGTACAATCAGAGCAGCCGGGGAGCATGTTTCTCTGCCTGCCTCTCAGATGGCAACCTTATACATGGAGCGAGCGGCCGCACGTACAATCAGAGCAGCCGGGGAGCATGTTTCTCTGCGTGCCTCTCAGACGGCAGCATTATGCATGGAGTGAGCGGCCACACGTACAATTAGAGCAGCCGGGGAGCATCTTTCACTACCTGCCTCTCAGATGGCAGCCTTATGCATGGAGTGAGCGGCCACACGTACAATCAGAGCAGCCATGGAGCATCTTTCTCTGCCTGCCTCTCAGACGGCAGCCTTATACATGGAGCGAGTGGCCGCATGTACAATCAGAGCAGGCAGGGAGCTTCTTTCTCTGCCTGCCTCTCAGACGGCAGCCTTATACATGGAGCGAGCGGCCACACATACAATCAGAGCAGCTGGGGAGCATCTTTCTCTGCCTACCTCTCAGACGGCAGCCTTATACATGGAGCGAGCGGCCACACATACAATTAGAGCAGCCGGGGAGCATCTTTCTCTACCTGCCTCTCAGAAGGCAGCCTTATGCATGGAGTGAGCGGCCACACGTACAATCAGAGCAGCCAGGGAGCATCTTTCTCTGCCTGCCTCTCAGACGGCAGCCTTATACATGGAGCGAGCGGCCGCATGTACAATCAGAGCAGCCAGGGAGCTTCTTTCTCTGCCTGCCTCTAAGACGGCAGCCTTATACATGGAGCGAGCGGCCACACGTACAATCAGAGCAGCTGGGGAGCATCTTTCTCTGCCTACCTCTCAGACGGCAGCCTTATACATGGAGCGAGCGGCCACACGTACAATTAGAGCAGCCGTGGAGCATCTTTCTCTGCCTGCCTCTCAGACGGCAACCAAATGCATGGAGCGAGTGGCCACACGTACAATTAGAGCAGTCGGGGAGCATCTTTCTCTGCCTGCTTCTCAGATGGCAGCCTCATACATGGAGCGAGCGGCCACACGTACAATTAGAGCAGCTGGGGAGCATGTTTCTCTGCCTGCCTCTTAGACGGCAACCATATGCATGGAGCGAATGGCCACACGTACAATTAGAGCAGCCGGGGAGCATCTTTCTCTGCCTGCCTCTCAGAATGTAGCCTTATGCATGGAGCGAGCGGCTATACGTACAATTAGAGCAGTCGGGGAGCATGTTTCTCTGCCTGCCTCTCAGATGGCAGCCTTATACATGGAGCGAGCGGCCACACGTACAATTAGAGCAGCCGGGGAGCATCTTTCTCTGCCTGCCTCTCAGACGGCAGCCTTATACATGGAGCGAGCGGCCGCACGTACAATCAGAGCAGCCGGGGAGCATGTTTCTCTGCCTGCCTCTCAGATGGCAACCTTATACATGGAGCGAGCGGCCGCAAGTACAATCAGAGCAGCCGGGGACCATGTTTCTCTGCCTGCCTTTCAGACGGCAGCCTTATACATGGAGCGAGCGGCCGCACGTACAATCAGAGCAGCCAGGGAGCATGTTTCTCTGCCTGCCTCTCAGATGGCAGCCTTATACATGGAGCGAGCGGTCGCACGTACAATCAGAGCAGCCGGGGAGCATGTTTCTCTGCCTGCCTCTCAGACGGCAGCCATATGCATGGAGCGAGCGGCCACACGTACAATTAGAGCAGCCGGGGAGCATCTTTCTCTGCCTGCCTCTCAGACGGCAACCTTATGCATGGAGCGAGCGGCCACACGTACAATTAGAGCAGCCGGGGAGCAGGTTTCTCTGCCTGCCTCTCAGACGGCAGCGTTATGCATGGAGCGAGCGGCCGCACGTACAATTAGAGCAGCCGGGGAGCATCTTTCTCTACCTGCCTCTCAGAAGGCAGCCTTATGCATGGAGTGAGCGGCCACACGTACAATTAGAGCAGCCGGGGAGCATCTCTCTCTGCCTGCCTCTCAGATGGCAGCCTTATACATGGAGCGAGCGGCCGCAAGTACAATCAGAGCAGCCGGGGAGCATGTTTTGCTGCCTGCCTCTCATACGGCAGCCTTATACATGGAGCGAGCGGCCGCATGTACAATCAGAGCAGCCAGGGAGCTTCATTCTCTGCCTGCCTCTCAGACGGCAGCCTTATGCATGGAGCTAGTGGCCACATGTACAATCAGAGCAGCCGGAGAGCATCTTTCTCTGCCTGCCTCTCAGATGGCAGCCTTATACATGGAGCGAGCGGCCACACGTACAATCAGAGCAGCTGGGGAGCATCTTTCTCTACCTACCTCTCAGACGGCAGCCTTATACAAGGAGTGAGCGGCCACACATACAATTAGAGCAGCCGGGGAGCATCTTTCTCTGCCTACCTCTCAGACGGCAGCCTTATACATGGAGCGAGCGGCAACACGTACAATTAGAGCAGCCGGGGAACATCTTTCTCTGCCTACCTCTCAGACGGCAGCCTTATACATGGAGCAAGCGGCCGCACGTACAATTAGAGCAGCCGGGGAGCATGTTTCTCTGCCTCCCTCTCAGACGGCAACCTTATACATAGAGCGAGCGGCCGCAAATAGAATCAGAGCAGTCGGGGAGCATCTTTCTCTGCCTGCCTCTCAGACTGCAGCCGTATACATGGAGCGATTGGCCGCACGTACGATTAGAGCAGCCGGGGAGCATGTTTCTCTGCCTGCCTCTCAGAATGTAGCCTTATGCATAGAGCGAGCGGCTGCACGTACAATTAGAGCAGTCGGGGAGTATGTTTCACTGCCTGCCTCTCTGACGGCAGCCTTATACATGGAGCGAGCGGCCACACGTACAATTAGAGCAGCCGGAGAGCATGTTTCTCTGCCTGCCTCTCAGACGGCAGCCTTATACATGGAGCGAGCGGCCGCACGTACAATCAGAGCAGCCGGGGAGCATGTTTCTCTGCCTGCCTCTCAGATGGCAACCTTATACATGGAGCGAGCGGCCGCACGTACAATCAGAGCAGCCGGGGAGCATGTTTCTCTGCGTGCCTCTCAGACGGCAGCATTATGCATGGAGTGAGCGGCCACACGTACAATTAGAGCAGCCGGGGAGCATCTTTCACTACCTGCCTCTCAGATGGCAGCCTTATGCATGGAGTGAGCGGCCACACGTACAATCAGAGCAGCCAGGGAGCATCTTTCTCTGCCTGCCTCTCAGACGGCAGCCTTATACATGGAGCGAGTGGCCGCATGTACAATCAGAGCAGGCATGGAGCTTCTTTCTCTGCCTGCCTCTCAGACGGCAGCCTTATACATGGAGCGAGCGGCCACACATACAATCAGAGCAGCTGGGGAGCATCTTTCTCTGCCTACCTCTCAGACGGCAGCCTTATACATGGAGCGAGCGGCCACACGTACAATTAGAGCAGCCGGGGAGCATCTTTCTCTACCTGCCTCTCAGATGGCAGCCTTATGCATGGAGTGAGCGGCCACACGTACAATCAGAGCAGCCAGGGAGCATCTTTCTCTGCCTGCCTCTCAGATGGCAGCCTTATACATGGAGCGAGCGGCCGCATGTACAATCAGAGCAGCCGGGGAGCATGTTTCTCTGCCTGCCTCTCAGATGGCAGCCTTATACATGGAGCGAGCGGTCGCACGTACAATCAGAGCAGCCGGGGAGCATGTTTCTCTGCCTGCCTCTCAGACGGCAGCCATATGCAGGGAGCGAGCGGCCACACGTACAATTAGAGCAGCCGGGGAGCAACTTTCTCTGCCTGCCTCTCAGACGGCAACCTTATGCATGGAGCGAGCGGCCACACGTACAATTAGAGCAGCCGGGGAGCAGGTTTCTCTGCCTGCCTCTCAGACGGCAGCGTTATGCATGGAGCGAGCGGCCGCACGTACAATTAGAGCAGCCGGGGAGCATCTTTCTCTACCTGCCTCTCAGAAGGCAGCCTTATGCATGGAGTGAGCGGCCACACGTACAATTAGAGCAGCCGGGGAGCATTTCTCTCTGCCTGCCTCTCAGATGGCAGCCTTATACATGGAGCGAGCGGCCGCAAGTACAATCAGAGCAGCCGGGGAGCATGTTTTGCTGCCTGCCTCTCATACGGCAGCCTTATACATGGAGCGAGCGGCCGCATGTACAATCAGAGCAGCCAGGGAGCTTCATTCTCTGCCTGCCTCTCAGACGGCAGCCTTATGCATGGAGCTAGTGGCCAAATGTACAATCAGAGCAGCCGGAGAGCATCTTTCTCTGCCTGCCTCTCAGATGGCAGCCTTATACATGGAGCGAGTGGCCACACGTACAATCAGAGCAGCTGGGGAGCATCTTTCTCTACCTACCTCTAAGACGGCAGCCTTATACAAGGAGTGAGCGGCCACACATACAATTAGAGCAGCCGGGGAGCATCTTTCTCTGCCTACCTCTCAGACGGCAGCATTATACATGGAGCAAGCGGCAACACGTACAATTAGAGCAGCCGGGGAACATCTTTCTCTGCCTACCTCTCAGACGGCAGCCTTATACATGGAGCAAGCGGCCGCACGTACAATTAGAGCAGCCGGGGAGCATGTTTCTCTGCCTCCCTCTCAGACGGCAACCTTATACATAGAGCGAGCGGCCGCAAGTAGAATCAGAGCAGTCGGGGAGCATCTTTCTCTGCCTGCCTCTCAGACTGCAGCCGTATACATGGAGCGATTGGCCGCACGTACGATTAGAGCAGCCGGGGAGCATGTTTCTCTGCCTCCCTATCAGACGGTAACCTTATACATGGAGCGAGCGGCCGCAAGTACAATCAGAGCAGCCGGGGAGCATCTTTCTCTGCCTGCCACTCAGACGGCAGCCTTATACATGGAGCGAGCGGCCGCACGTACAATTAGAGCAGCCGGGGAGCATGTTTCTCTGCCTGCCTCTCAGAATGTAGCCTTATGCATAGAGCGAGCGGCTGCACGTACAATTAGAGCAGTCGGGGAGTATGTTTCACTGCCTGCCTCTCTGACGGCAGCCTTATACATGGAGCGAGCGGCCACACGTACAATTACAGCAGCCGGAGAGCATGTTTCTCTGCCTGCCTCTCAGGCGGCAGCCTTATACATGGAGCGAGCGGCCGCACGTACAATCAGAGCAGCCGGGGAGCATGTTTCTCTGCCTGCCTCTCAGATGGCAACCTTATACATGGAGCGAGCGGCCGCACGTACAATCAGAGCAGCCGGGGAGCATGTTTCTCTGCGTGCCTCTCAGACGGCAGCATTATGCATGGAGTGAGCGGCCACACGTACAATTAGAGCAGCCGGGGAGCATCTTTCACTACCTGCCTCTCAGATGGCAGCCTTATGCATGGAGTGAGCGGCCACACGTACAATCAGAGCAGCCATGGAGCATCTTTCTCTGCCTGCCTCTCAGACGGCAGCCTTATACATGGAGCGAGTGGCCGCATGTACAATCAGAGCAGGCAGGGAGCTTCTTTCTCTGCCTGCCTCTCAGACGGCAGCCTTATACATGGAGCGAGCGGCCACACATACAATCAGAGCAGCTGGGGAGCATCTTTCTCTGCCTACCTCTCAGACGGCAGCCTTATACATGGAGCGAGCGGCCACACATACAATTAGAGCAGCCGGGGAGCATCTTTCTCTACCTGCCTCTCAGAAGGCAGCCTTATGCATGGAGTGAGCGGCCACACGTACAATCAGAGCAGCCAGGGAGCATCTTTCTCTGCCTGCCTCTCAGACGGCAGCCTTATACATGGAGCGAGCGGCCGCATGTACAATCAGAGCAGCCAGGGAGCTTCTTTCTCTGCCTGCCTCTAAGACGGCAGCCTTATACATGGAGCGAGCGGCCACACGTACAATCAGAGCAGCTGGGGAGCATCTTTCTCTGCCTACCTCTCAGACGGCAGCCTTATACATGGAGCGAGCGGCCACACTTACAATTAGAGCAGCCGTGGAGCATCTTTCTCTGCCTGCCTCTCAGACGGCAACCAAATGCATGGAGCGAGTGGCCACACGTACAATTAGAGCAGTCGGGGAGCATCTTTCTCTGCCTGCTTCTCAGATGGCAGCCTCATACATGGAGCGAGCGGCCACACGTACAATTAGAGCAGCTGGGGAGCATGTTTCTCTGCCTGCCTCTTAGACGGCAACCATATGCATGGAGCGAATGGCCACACGTACAATTAGAGCAGCCGGGGAGCATCTTTCTCTGCCTGCCTCTCAGAATGTAGCCTTATGCATGGAGCGAGCGGCTATACGTACAATTAGAGCAGTCGGGGAGCATGTTTCTCTGCCTGCCTCTCAGATGGCAGCCTTATACATGGAGCGAGCGGCCACACGTACAATTAGAGCAGCCGGGGAGCATCTTTCTCTGCCTGCCTCTCAGACGGCAGCCTTATACATGGAGCGAGCGGCCGCACGTACAATCAGAGCAGCCGGGGAGCATGTTTCTCTGCCTGCCTCTCAGATGGCAACCTTATACATGGAGCGAGCGGCCGCACGTACAATCAGAGCAGCCGGGGAGCATGTTTCTCTGCCTGCCTCTCAGACGGCAGCGTTATGCATGGAGTGAGCGGCCACACGTACAATTAGAGCAGCCGGGGAGCATCTTTCACTTCCTGCCTCTCAGATGGCAGCCTTATGCATGGAGTGAGCGGCCACACGTACAATCAGAGCAGCCAGGGAGCATCTTTCTCTGCCTGCCTCTCAGACAGCAGCCTTATACATGGAGCGAGCGGCCGCATGTACAATCAGAGCAGGCAGGGAGCTTCTTTCTCTGCCTGCCTCTCAGACGGCAGCCTTATACATGGAGCGAGCGGCCACACATATAATCAGAGCAGCTGGGGAGCATCTTTCTCTGCCTACCTCTCAGACGGCAGCCTTATACATGGAGCGAGCGGCCGCATGTACAATCAGAGCAGGCAGGGAGCTTCTTTCTCTGCCTGCCACTAAGACGGCAGCCTTATACATGGAGCAAGCGGCCACACGTACAATCAGAGCAGCTGGGGAGCATCTTTCTCTGCCTACCTCTCAGACGGCAGCCTTATACATGGAGCGAGCGGCCACACGTACAATTAGAGCAGTCGGGGAGCATCTTTCTCTGCCTGCTTCTCAGATGGCAGCCTCATACATGGAGCGAGCGGCCACACGTACAATTAGAGCAGCTGGGGAGCATGTTTCTCTGCCTTTCTCTCAGAATGTAGCCTTATGCATGGAGCGAGCGGCTGTACGTACAATTAGAGCAGTCGGGGAGCATGTTTCTCTGCCTGCCTCTCAGATGGCAGCCTTATACATGGAGCGAGCGGCCACACGTACAATTAAAGCAGCCGGGGAGCATCTTTCTCTGCCTGCCTCTCAGACGGCAGCCTTATACATGGAGCGAGCGGCCGCACGTACAGTTAGAGCAGCCGGGGAGCATGTTTCTCTGCCTCCCTCTCAGACGGCAACCTTATATATGGAGCGAGCGGCCGCAAGTACAATCAGTGCAGGCGGGGAGCATTTTCCTCTGCCTGCCTCTCAGACGGCAGCCTTATACATGGAGCGAGCGGCCGCACGTACAATTAGAGCAGCCGGGGAGCCTGTTTCTCTGCCTCCCTCTCAGATGGCAACCTTATACATGGAGCAAGCGGCCACACGTACAATCAGAGCAGCCGGGGAGCATCTTTCTCTGCCTGCCTCTCAGACGGCAGCCTTATACATGGAGCGAGCGGCCGCACGTACAATTAGAGCAGCCGGGAAGCATGTTTCTCTGCCTCCCTCTCAGACGGCAGCCTTATACATGGAGCGAGCGGCCGCAAGTACAATCAGAGCAGCCGGGGACCATGTTTCTCTGCCTGCCTTTCAGACGGCAGCCTTATGCATGGAGCGAGTGGCCACACGTACAATCAGAGCAGCCGGGTAGCATCTTTCTCTGCCTGCCTCTCAGACGGCAGCCTTATGCATGGAGTGAGCGGCCACACGTACAATTAGAGCAGCCGGAGAGCGTGTTTCTCTGCCTGCCTCTCAGACGGCAGCCATATGCATGGAGCGAGCGGCCGCACGTACAATCAGAGCAGCCGGGGAGCATGTTTCTCTGCCTGCCTCTCAGATGGCAGCCTTATACATGGAGCGAGCGGCCACACGTACAATTAGAGCAGCCGGAGAGCATGTTTCTCTGCCTGCCTCTCAGACGGCAGCCTTATACATGGAGCGAGCGGCCGCACGTACAATCAGAGCAGCCGGGGAGCATGTTTCTCTGCCTGCCTCTTAGATGGCAGCCTTATACATGGAGCGAGCGGTCGCACGAACAATCAGAGCAGCCGGGGAGCATGTTTCTCTGCCTGCCTCTCAGACGGCAGCCTTATGCATGGAGCGAGCGGCCACACGTACAATTAGAGCAGCCGGGGAGCATCTTTCTCTGCCTGCCTCTCAGACGGCAGCCATATGCATGGAGCGAGCGGCCACACATACAATTAGAGCAGCCGGGGAGCATCTTTCTCTGCCTGCCTCTCAGACGGCAACCTTATGCATGGAGCGAGCGGCAACACGTACAATTAAAGCAGCCGGGGAGCAGGTTTCTCTGCCTGCCTCTCAGACGGCAGCGTTATGCATGGAGCGAGCGGCCGCACGTACAATTAGAGCAGCCGGGGAGCATCTTTCTCTACCTGCCTCTCAGATGGCAGCCTTATGCATGGAGTGAGCGGCCACACGTACAATTAGAGTAGCCGGGGAGCATCTCTCTCTGCCTGCCTCTCAGATGGCAGCCTTATACATGGAGCGAGCGGCCGCAAGTACAATCAGAGCAGCCGGGGAGCATGTTTTGCTGCCTGCCTCTCATACGGCAGCCTTATACATGGAGCGAGCGGCCGCATGTACAATCAGAGCAGCCAGGGAGCTTCATTCTCTGCCTGCCTCTCAGACGGCAGCCTTATGCATGGAGCTAGTGGCCACATGTACAATCAGAGCAGCCGGAGAGCATCTTTCTCTGCCTGCCTCTCAGATGGCAGCCTTATACATGGAGCGAGCGGCCACACGTACAATCAGAGCAGCTGGGGAGCATCTTTCTCTACCTACCTCTCAGACGGCAGCCTTATACATGGAGTGAGTGGCCACACATACAATTAGAGCAGCCGGGGAGCATCTTTCTCTGCCTACCTCTCAGACGGCAGCCTTATACATGGAACGAGCGGCAACACGTACAATTAGAGCAGCCGGGGAACATCTTTCTCTGCCTACCTCTCAGACAGCAGCCTTATACATGGAGCGAGCGGCCGCACGTACAATTAGAGCAGCCGGGGAGCATGTTTCTCTGCCTCCCTCTCAGACGGCAACCTTATACATAGAGCGAGCGGCTGCAAGTAGAATCAGAGCAGTCGGTGGAGCATCTTTCTCTGCCTGCCTCTCAGACTGCAGCCGTATACATGGAGCGATTGGCCGCACATACGATTAGAGCAGCCGGGGAGCATGTTTCTCTGCCTCCCTATCAGACGGTAACCTTATACATGGAGCGAGCGGCCGCAAGTACAATCAGAGCAGCCGGGGAGCATCTTTCTCTGCCTGCCACTCAGACGGCAGCCTTATACATGGAGCGAGCGGCCGCACGTACAATTAGAGCAGCCGGGGAGCATGTTTCTCTGCCTGCCTCTCAGAATGTAGCCTTATGCATAGAGCGAGCGGCTGCACGTACAATTAGAGCAGTCGGGGAGTATGTTTCACTGCCTGCCTCTCTGACGGCAGCCTCATACATCGAGCGAGTGGCCACACGTACAATTAGAGCTGCCGGGGAGCATCTATCTCAGCCTACCTCTCAGACGGCAGCCTTATACATGGAGCGAGAGGCCACACATACAATTAGAGCAGCTGGGGAGCATCTTTCTCTGCCTGCCTCTTAGACGGCAACCATATGCATGGAGCGAATGGCCACACGTACAATTAGAGCAGCCGGGGAGCATCTTTCTCTGCCTGCCTCTCAGAATGTAGCCTTATGCATGGAGCGAGCGGCTATACGTACAATTAGAGCAGTCGGGGAGCATGTTTCTCTGCCTGCCTCTCAGACGGCAGCCTTATACATGGAGCGAGCGGCCACACGTACAATTAGAGCAGCCTGGGAGCATGTTTCTCTCTGCCTCTCAGATGGCAACCTTATACATGGAGCGAGCGGCCGCACGTACAATCAGAGCAGCCGGGGAGCATGTTTCTCTGCCTGCCTCTCAGACGGCAGCCTTATGCATGGAGCGAGCGGCCACACGTACAATTAGAGCAGCCGGGGAGCATCTTTCTCTGCCTGCCTCTCAGACGGCAGCCATATGCATGGAGCGAGCGGCCACACGTACAATTAGAGCAGCCGGGGAGCATCTTTCTCTGCCTGCCTCTCAGACGGCAACCTTATGCATGGAGCGAGCGGCAACACGTACAATTAAAGCAGCCGGGGAGCAGGTTTCTCTGCCTGCCTCTCAGACGGCAGCGTTATGCATGGAGCGAGCGGCCGCACGTACAATTAGAGCAGCCGGGGAGCATCTTTCTCTACCTGCCTCTCAGATGGCAGCCTTATGCATGGAGTGAGCGGCCACACGTACAATTAGAGTAGCCGGGGAGCATCTCTCTCTGCCTGCCTCTCAGATGGCAGCCTTATACATGGAGCGAGCGGCCGCAAGTACAATCAGAGCAGCCGGGGAGCATGTTTTGCTGCCTGCCTCTCATACGGCAGCCTTATACATGGAGCGAGCGGCCGCATGTACAATCAGAGCAGCCAGGGAGCTTCATTCTCTGCCTGCCTCTCAGACGGCAGCCTTATGCATGGAGCTAGTGGCCACATGTACAATCAGAGCAGCCGGAGAGCATCTTTCTCTGCCTGCCTCTCAGATGGCAGCCTTATACATGGAGCGAGCGGCCACACGTACAATCAGAGCAGCTGGGGAGCATCTTTCTCTACCTACCTCTCAGACGGCAGCCTTATACATGGAGTGAGCGGCCACACATACAATTAGAGCAGCCGGGGAGCATCTTTCTCTGCCTACCTCTCAGACGGCAGCCTTATACATGGAACGAGCGGCAACACGTACAACTAGAGCAGCCGGGGAACATCTTTCTCTGCCTACCTCTCAGACAGCAGCCTTATACATGGAGCGAGCGGCCGCACGTACAATTAGAGCAGCCGGGGAGCATGTTTCTCTGCCTCCCTCTCACACGGCAACCTTATACATAGAGCGAGCGGCCGCAAGTAGAATCAGAGCAGTCGGGGAGCATCTTTCTCTGCCTGCCTCTCAGACTGCAGCCGTATACATGGAGCGATTGGCCGCACATACGATTAGAGCAGCCGGGGAGCATGTTTCTCTGCCTCCCTATCAGACGGCAGCCTTATACATGGAGCGAGCGGCCGCACGTACAATTAGAGCAGCCGCGGAGCATGTTTCTCTGCCTGCCTCTCAGAATGTAGCCTTATGCATAGAGCGAGCGGCTGCACGTACAATTAGAGCAGTCGGGGAGTATGTTTCACTGCCTGCCTCTCTGACGGCAGCCTTATACATCGAGCGAGCGGCCACACGTACAATTAGAGCAGCCGGGGAGCATCTATCTCAGCCTACCTCTCAGACGGCAGCCTTATACATGGAGCGAGAGGCCACACGTAGAATTAGAGCAGCTGGGGAGCATCTTTCTCTGCCTGCCTCTTAGACGGCAACCATATGCATGGAGCGAATGGCCACACGTACAATTAGAGCAGCCGGGGAGCATCTTTCTCTGCCTGCCTCTCAGAATGTAGCCTTATGCATGGAGCGAGCGGCTATACGTACAATTAGAGCAGTCGGGGAGCATGTTTCTCTGCCTGCCTCTCAGACGGCAGCCTTATACATGGAGCGAGCGGCCACACGTACAATTAGAGCAGCCTGGGAGCATGTTTCTCTCTGCCTCTCAGATGGCAACCTTATACATGGAGCGAGCGGCCGCACGTACAATCAGAGCAGCCGGGGAGCATGTTTCTCTGCCTGCCTCTCAGACGGCAGCGTTATGCATGGAGTGAGCGGCCACACGTACAATTAGAGCAGCCGGGGAGCATCTTTCACTTCCTGCCTCTCAGATGGCAGCCTTATGCATGGAGTGAGCGACCACACGTACAATCAGAGCAGCCAGGGAGCATCTTTCTCTGCCTGCCTCTCAGACGGCAGCCTTATACATGGAGCGAGCGGCCGCATGTACAATCAGAGCAGGCAGGGAGCTTCTTTCTCTGCCTGCCTCTCAGGCGGCAGCCTTATACATGGAGCGAGCGGCCACACATACAATCAGAGCAGCTGGGGAGCATCTATCTCTGCCTACCTCTCAGACGGCAGCCTTATACATGGAGCGAGCGGCCACACGTACAATTAGAGCAGCCGGGGAGCATCTTTCTCTGATTGCCTCTCAGACGGCAACCAAATGCATGGAGCGAGTGGCCACATGTACAATTAGAGCAGTCGGGGAGCATCTTTCTCTGCCTGCTTCTCAGATGGCAGCCTCATACATAGAGCGAGCGGCCACACGTACAATTAGAGCAGCTGGGGAGCATGTTTCTCTGCCTGTCTCTCAGAATGTAGCCTTATGCATGGAGCGAGCGGCTGTACGTACAATTAGAGCAGTCGGGGAGCATGTTTCTCTGCCTGCCTCTCAGATGGCAGCCTTATACATGGAGCGAGCGGCCACACGTACAATTAGAGCAGCCGGGGAGCATCTTTCTCTGCCTGCCTCTCAGACGGCAGCCTTATACATGGAGCGAGCGGCCACACGTACAGTTAGAGCAGCCGGGGAGCATCTTTCTCTGCCTGCCTCTCAGACGGCAGCCTTATACATGGAGCGAGCGGCCACACGTACAATTAGAGCAGCCGGGGAGCATCTTTCTCTGCCTGCCTCTCAGACGGCAGCCTTATACATGGAGCGAGCGGCCACACGTACAGTTAGAGCAGCCGGGGAGCATGTTTCTCTGCCTCCCTCTCAGACGGCAACCTTATACATGGAGCGAGCGGCCGCTCGTACAATCAGTGCAGGCGGGGAGCATTTTCCTCTGCCTGCCTCTCAGACGGCAGCCTTATACATGGAGCGAGCGGCCGCACGTACAATTAGAGCAGCCGGGGAGCATGTTTCTCTGCCTCCCTCTCAGATGGGAACCTTATACATGGAGCAAGCGGCCACACGTACAATCAGAGCAGCCGGGGAGCATCTTTCTCTGCCTGCCTCTCAGACGGCAGCCTTATACATGGAGCGAGCGGCCGCATGTACAATCAGAGCAGGCAGGGAGCTTCTTTCTCTGCCTGCCTCTCAGGCGGCAGCCTTATACATGGAGCGAGCGGACACACATACAATCAGAGCAGCTGGGGAGCATCTTTCTCTGCCTACCTCTCAGACGGCAGCCTTATACATGGAGCGAGCGGCCACACGTACAATTAGAGCAGCCGGGGAGCATCTTTCTCTGCCTGCCTCTCAGACGGCAACCAAATGCATGGAGCGAGTGGCCACATGTACAATTAGAGCAGTCGGGGAGCATCTTTCTCTGCCTGCTTCTCAGATGGCAGCCTCATACATAGAGCGAGCGGCCACACGTACAATTAGAGCAGCTGGGGAGCATGTTTCTCTGCCTGTCTCTCAGAATGTAGCCTTATGCATGGAGCGAGCGGCTGTACGTACAATTAGAGCAGTCGGGGAGCATGTTTCTCTGCCTGCCTCTCAGATGGCAGCCTTATACATGGAGCGAGCGGCCACACGTACAATTAGAGCAGCCGGGGAGCATCTTTCTCTGCCTGCCTCTCAGACGGCAGCCTTATACATGGAGCGAGCGGCCGCACGTACAGTTAGAGCAGCCGGGGAGCATGTTTCTCTGCCTCCCTCTCAGACGGCAACCTTATACATGGAGCGAGCGGCCGCTCGTACAATCAGTGCAGGCGGGGAGCATTTTCCTCTGCCTGCCTCTCAGACGGCAGCCTTATACATGGAGCGAGCGGCCGCACGTACAATTAGAGCAGCCGGGGAGCATGTTTCTCTGCCTCCCTCTCAGATGGGAACCTTATACATGGAGCAAGCGGCCACACGTACAATCAGAGCAGCCGGGGAGCATCTTTCTCTGCCTGCCTCTCAGACGGCAGCCTTATACATGGAGCGAGCGGCCGCACGTACAATTAGAGCAGCCGGGAAGCATGTTTCTATGCCTGCCTCTCTGACGGCAGCCTTATACATGGAGCGAGCGGCCGCTCGTACAATTAGAGCAGCCGGGGAGCATGTTTCTCTGCCTCCCTCTCAGACGGCAACCTTATACTTGGAGCGAGCGGCCACACGTACAATCAGAGCAGCCGGAGAGTATCTTTCTCTGCCTGCCTCTCAGACGGCAGCCTTATACATGGAGCGAGCGGCCGCACGTACAATTAGAGCAGCCAGGGAGCATGTTTCTCCACCTGCCTCTAAGACGGCAGCCTTATACATGGAGCGAGTGGCCACATGTACAATCAGAGCAGCCGGGGAGCATCTTTCTCTGCCTGCCTCTCAGACGGCAGCCTTATGCATGGAGCGAGAGGCCACACGTAGAATTAGTGCAGCTGGGGAGCATCTTTCTCTGCCTGCCTCTTAGACGGCAACCATATGCATGGAGCGAATGGCCACACGTACAATTAGAGCAGCCGGGGAGCATCTTTCTCTGCCTGTCTCTCAGAATGTAGCCTTATGCATGGAGCGAGCGGCTGTACGTACAATTAGAGCAGTCGGGGAGCATGTTTCTCTGCCTGCCTCTCAGATGGCAGCCTTATACATGGAGCGAGCAGCCACACGTACAATTAGAGCAGCCGGGGAGCATCTTTCTCTGCCTGCCTCTCAGACGGCAGCCTTATACATGGAGCGAGCGGCCGCACGTACAGTTAGAGCAGCCGGGGAGCATGTTTCTCTGCCTCCCTCTCAGACGGCAACCTTATACATGGAGCGAGCGGCCGCTCGTACAATCAGTGCAGGCGGGGAGCATTTTCCTCTGCCTGCCTCTCAGACGGCAGCCTTATACATGGAGCGAGCGGCCGCACGTACAATTAGAGCAGCCGGGGAGCATGTTTCTCTGCCTCCCTCTCAGATGGGAACCTTATACATGGAGCAAGCGGCCACACGTACAATCAGAGCAGCCGGGGAGCATCTTTCTCTGCCTGCCTCTCAGACGGCAGCCTTATACATGGAGCGAGCGGCCGCACGTACAATTAGAGCAGCCGGGAAGCATGTTTCTATGCCTGCCTCTCTGACGGCAGCCTTATACATGGAGCGAGCGGCCGCTCGTACAATTAGAGCAGCCGGGGAGCATGTTTCTCTGCCTCCCTCTCAGACGGCAACCTTATACTTGGAGCGAGCGGCCACACGTACAATCAGAGCAGCCGGAGAGTATCTTTCTCTGCCTGCCTCTCAGACGGCAGCCTTATACATGGAGCGAGCGGCCGCACGTACAATTAGAGCAGCCAGGGAGCATGTTTCTCCACCTGCCTCTAAGACGGCAGCCTTATACATGGAGCGAGTGGCCACATGTACAATCAGAGCAGCCGGGGAGCATCTTTCTCTGCCTGCCTCTCAGACGGCAGCCTTATGCATGGAGTGAGCGGCCACACGTACAATCAGAGCAGCCGGGGAGCATGTTTCTCTGCCTGCCTCTCAGATGGCAGCCTTATACATGGAGCGAGCGGCCACACATACAATCAGAGCAGCCGGGGAGCATGTTTCTCTGCCTGTCTCTCAGATAGCAGCCTTATACATGGAGCGAACGGCCGCAAGTACAATCAAAGCAGCCGGGGAGCATGTTTCTCTGCCTGCCTCTCAGACGGCAGCCTTATGCATGGAGTGAGCGGCCACACGTACAATCAAAGCAGCCAGGGAGCATCTTTCTCTGCCTGCCTCTCAGACGGCAGCCTTAGACATGGAGCGAGCGGCCGCTCGTACAATCAGAGCAGCCGGGGAGCATGTTTCTCTGCCTGCCTCTCAGACGGCAGCCTTATGCATGGAGCGAGCGGCCACACGTACAATTAGAGCAGCCGGGGAGCATCTTTCTCTGCCTGCCTCTCAGACGGCAGCCTTATGCATGGAGCGAGCGGCCACACGTACAATTAGAGCAGCCGGGGAGCATCTTTCTCTGCCTGCCTCTCAGATGGCAGCCTTATGCATGGAGCGAGCGGCCGCACGTACAATTAGAGCAGCCGGGGAGCATCCTTCTCTGCCTGCCTCTCAGACGGCAACCTTATGCATGGAGCGAGCGGCAACACGTACAATTAGAGCAGCCGGGGAGCATCTTTCTCTGCCTGCCTCTCAGACGGCAACCTTATGTATGGAGCGAGCGGCCACACGTACAATTAGAGCAGCCAGGGAGCATCTTTCTCTGCCTGCCTCTCAGATGGCAGCCTTATACATGGAGCGAGCGGCCACACGTACAATTAGAGCAGCCGGGGAGCATCTTTCTCTGCCTGCCTCTCAGACGGCAGCCTTATGCATGGAGCGAGCGGCCACACGTACAATTAGAGCAGCCGGGGAGCATCTTTCTCTGCCTGCCTCTCAGATGGCAGCCTTATGCATGGAGCGAGCGGCCGCACGTACAATTAGAGCAGCCGGGGAGCATCTTTCTCTGCCTGCCTCTCAGACGGCAACCTTATGCATGGAGCGAGCGGCAACACGTACAATTAGAGCAGCCGGGGAGCATCTTTCTCTGCCTGCCTCTCAGACGGCAACCTTATGTATGGAGCGAGCGGCCACACGTACAATTAGAGCAGCCAGGGAGCATCTTTCTCTGCCTGCCTCTCAGATGGCAGCCTTATACATGGAGCGAGCGGCCACACGTACAATTAGAGCAGCCGGGGAGCATCTTTCTCTGCCTGCCTCTCAGACGGCAACCTTATGCATGGAGTGAGCGGCAACACGTACAATTAGAGCAGCCCGGGAGCATGTTTCTCTGCCTGCCTCTCAGACGGCAGCCTTATGCATGTAGCGAGCGGCCACATGTACAATTAGAGCAGCCGGGGAGCATCTTTCTCTGCCTGCCTCTCAGATGGCAGCCTTATACATGGAGCGAGCGGCTGCACGTACAATTAGAACAGCCGGGGAGCATGTTTCTCTGCCTCCCTCTCAGACGGCAACCTTATACATGGAGCGAGCGGGCGCAAGTACAATCAGAGCAGCCAGGGAACATCTTTCTCTGCCTGCCTCTCAGACGGCAGCCTTATACATGGAGCGAGCAACCGCACGTACAATTAGAGCAGCTAGGGAGCATGTTTCTCTACCTCCCTCTCAGAAGGCAACCTTATACATGGAGCGAGTGGCCACACGTACAATCAGAGCAGCCGGGGAGCATCTTTCTCTGCCTGCCTCTCAGACGACAGCCTTATACATGGAGCGAGCGGCCGCACGTACAATTAGAGCAGCCGGGGAGCATGTTTCTCTGCCTCCCTCTCAGACGGCAGCCTTATACATGGAGCGAGCGGCCGCAAGTACAATCAGAGCAGCCGGGGAGCATGTTTCTCTGCCTGCCTCTCAGATGGCAGCCTTATACATGGAGCGAGCGGCCGCACGTACAATCAGAGCAGCCGGGGAGCATGTTTCTCTGCCTGCCTCTCAGACGGCAACCTTATGCATGGAGCGAGTGGCAACACGTACAATCAGAGCAGCCGGGGAGCATGTTTCTCTACCTGCCTCTCAGACGGCAGCGTTATGCATGGAGCGAGCGGCCACACGTACAATTAGAGCAGCCGGGGAGCATCTTTCTCTACCTGCCTCTCAGATGGCAGCCTTATGCATGGAGTGAGCGGCCGCACGTACAATCAGAGCAGCCAGGGAGCATCTTTGTCTGCCTGCCTCTCAGACGGCAGCCTTATACATGGAGCGAGCGGCCTGCTTGTACAATCAGAGCAGCCAGGGAGCTTCTTTCTCTGCCTGCCTCTCAGACGGCAGCCTTATACATGGAGCGAGCGGCCACACGTACAATCAGAGCAGCTGGGGAGCATCTTCTCTCTGCCTACCTCTCAGACGGCAGCCTTATACATGGAGCGAGCGGCGACACGTACAATTAGAGAAGCCGGGGAGCATCTTTCTCTGCCTACCTCTCAGACGGCAGCCTTATACATGGAGCGAGCGGCCACACGTACAATTAGAGCAGCCGGAGAGCATCTTTCTCTGCCTACCTCTCAGACGGCAGCCTTATACATGGAGCGAGCGGCCACACGTACAATTAGAGCAGCCGGGGAGCATGTTTCTCTGCCTGTCTCTCAGAATGTAGCCTTATGCATGGAGCGAGCGGCTGTACGTACAATTAGAGCAGTCGGGGAGCATGTTTCTCTGCCTGCCTCTCAGATGGCAGCCTTATACATGGAGCTAGCGGCCACACGTACAATTAGAGCAGCCGGGGAGCATCTTTCTCTGCCTGCCTCTCAGACGGCAGCCTTATACATGGATCGAGCGGCCGCACGTACAGTTAGAGCAGCCGGGGAGCATGTTTCTCTGCCTCCCTCTCAGACGGCAACCTTATACATGGAGCTAGCGGCCGCAAGTACAATCAGTGCAGCCGGGGAGCATCTTCCTCTGCCTGCCTCTCAGACGGCAGCCTTATACATGGAGCGAGCGGCCGCACGTACAATTAGAGCAGCCGGGGAGCATGTTTCTCTGCCTCCCTCTCAGACGGCAACCTTATACATGGAGCGAGCGGCCACACGTACAATCAGAGCAGCCGGGGAGCATCTTTCTCTGCCTGCCTCTCAGACGGCAGCCTTATACATGGAGCGAGCGGCCGCACATACAATTAGAGCAGCCGGGGAGCATGTTTCTCTGCCTCCCTTTCAGACGGCAGCCTTATACATGGAGCGAGCGGCCGCAAGTTCAATCAGAGCAGCCGGGGAGCATGTTTCTCTGCCTGCCTCTCAGACGGCAGCCTTATGCATGGAGCGAGCAGCCGCACGTACAATTAGAGCAGCCGGGGAGCATGTTTCTCTGCCTCCCTCTCAGACGGCAAACTTATACATGGATCGAGCGGCCACACGTACAATTAGAGCAGCCGGGGAGCATGTTTCTCTGCCTGTCTCTCAGAATGTAGCCTTATGCATGGAGCGAGCGGCTGTACGTACAATTAGAGCAGTCGGGGAGCATGTTTCTCTGCCTGCCTCTCAGACGGCAGCCTTAAACATGGAGCTAGCGGCCACACGTACAATTAGAGCAGCCGGGGAGCATCTTTCTCTGCCTGCCTCTCAGACGGCAGCCTTATACATGGAGCGAGCGGCCGCACGTACAGTTAGAGCAGCCGGGGAGCATGTTTCTCTGCCTCCCTCTCAGACAGCAACCTTATACATGGAGCGAGCGGCCGCAAGTACAATCAGTGCAGCCGGGGAGCATCTTCCTCTGCCTGCCTCTCAGACGGCAGCCTTATACATGGAGCGAGCGGCCGCACGTACAATTAGAGCAGCCGGGGAGCATGTTTCTCTGCCGGCCTCTCAGACTGCAACCTTATACATGGAGCGAGCGGCCACACGTACAATCAGAAAAGCCGGGGAGCATCTTTCTCTGCCTGCCTCTCAGACGGCTGCCTAATACATGGAGCGAGCGGCCGCACATACAATTAGAGCAGCCGGGGAGCATGTTTCTCTGCCTCCCTGTCAGACGGCAGCCTTATACATGGAGCGAGCAGCCGCAAGTTCAATCAGAGCAGCCGGGGAGCATGTTTCTCTGCCTGCCTCTCAGACGGCAGCCTTATGCATGGAGCGAGCGGCCGCACGTACAATCAGAGCAGCCGGGGAGCATGTTTCTCTGCCTGCCTCTCAGATGGCAACCTTATACATGGAGCGAGCGGCCACACGTACAATTAGAGCAGCCGGAGAGCATGTTTCTCTGCCTGCCTCTCAGACGGCAACCTTATACATGGAGCGAGCGGCCGCACATACAATCAGAGCAGCCGGGGAGCATGTTTCTCTGCCTGCCTCTCAGATGGCAGCCTTATACATGGAGCGAGCGGTCGCACGTACAATCAGAGCAGCCGGGGAGCATGATTCTCTGCCTGCCTCTCAGACGGCAACCTTATACATGGAGCGAGCGGCAACACATACAATTAGAGCAGCCGGGGAGCATCTTTCTCTGCCTGCCTCTCAGACGGCAACCTTATACATGGAGCGAGCGGCCACACATACAATTAGAGCAGCCGGGGAGCATCTTTCTCTGCCTGCCTCTCAGACGGCAACCTTATGCATGGAGCGAGCGTCAACACGTAAAATTAGAGCAGCCGGGGAGCATGTTTCTCTGCCTGCCTCTCAGCGGCAGCCTTATGCATGGAGCGAGCGGCCACACGTACAATTAGAGCAGCCGGGGAGCATCTTTTTCTGCCTGCCTCTTAGACGGCAGCCTTATACATGGAGCGAGCGGCCGCACGTACAATTAGAGCAGCATGGGAGCATGTTTCTCTGCCTCCCTCTCAGACGGCAACCTTATACATGGAGCGAGCGGCCGCAAGTACAATCAGAGCAGCTGGGGTGCATCTTTCTCTGCCTGCCTCTCAGACGGCAGCCTTATACATGGAGCGAGCGGCCGCACGTACAATTAAAGCAGCCGGGGAGCATGTTTCTCTGCCTCCCTCTCAGATGGCAACCTTATACATGGAGCGAGCGGCCACACGTACAATCAGAGCAGCCGGGGAGCATCTTTCTCTGCCTGCCTCTCAGACGGCAGCTTTATACATGGAGCGAGCGGCCGCACATACAATTAGTGCAGCCGGGGAGCATGTTTCTCTGCCTCCCTCTCAGACGGCAGCCTTATACATGGAGCGAGCGGCCGCAAGTACAATCAGAGCAGCCGGGGAGCATGTTTCTCTGCCTGCCTCTCAGACGGCAGCCTTATGCATGGAGTGAGCGGCCACACGTACAATTAGAGCAGCCGGGGAGCATGTTTCTCTACATGCCTCTCAGACGGCAACCTTATCCATGGAGCGAGCGGCCGCACGTACAATCAGAGCAGCCGGGTAGCATCTTTCTCTGCCTGCCTCTCAGACGGCAGCCTTATGCATGGAGCGAGCGGCCACACGTACAATTAGAGCAGCCGGGGAGCATCTTTCTCTGCCTGCCTCTCAGACGGCAGCCTTATGCATGGAGCGAGTGGCCACACGTACAATTAGAGCAGCCGGGGAGCATCTTTCTCTGCCTGCCTCTCAGACGGCAACCTTATGCATGGAGCGAGCGTCAACACGTAAAATTAGAGCAGCCGGGGAGCATGTTTCTCTGCCTGCCTCTCAGACGGCAGCCTTATGCATGGAGCGAGCGGCCACACGTACAATTAGAGCAGCCGGGGAGCATCTTTTTCTGCCTGCCTCTCAGACGGCAGCCTTATACATGGAGCGAGCGGCCGCACGTACAATTAGAGCAGCATGGGAGCATGTTTCTCTGCCTCCCTCTCAGACGGCAACCTTATACATGGAGCGAGCGGCCGCAAGTACAATCAGAGCAGCTGGGGAGCATCTTTCTCTGCCTGCCTCTCAGACGGCAGCCTTATACATGGAGCGAGCGGCCGCACGTACAATTAAAGCAGCCGGGGAGCATGTTTCTCTGCCTCCCTCTCAGACGGCAACCTTATACATGGAGCGAGCGGCCACACGTACAATCAGAGCAGCCGGGGAGCATCTTTCTCTGCCTGCCTCTCAGATGGCAGCTTTATACATGGAGCGAGCGGCCGCACATACAATTAGTGCAGCCGGGGAGCATGTTTCTCTGCCTCCCTCTCAGACGGCAGCCTTATACATGGAGCGAGCGGCCGCAAGTACAATCAGAGCAGCCGGGGAGCATGTTTCTCTGCCTGCCTCTCAGACGGCAGCCTTATGCATGGAGTGAGCGGCCACACGTACAATTAGAGCAGCCGGGGAGCATGTTTCTCTACATGCCTCTCAGATGGCAACCTTATCCATGGAGCGAGCGGCCGCACGTACAATCAGAGCAGCCGGGTAGCATCTTTCTCTGCCTGCCTCTCAGACGGCAGCCTTATGCATGGAGCGAGCGGCCACACATACAATTAGAGCAGCCGGGGAGCATCTTTCTCTGCCTGCCTCTCAGACGGCAGCCTTATGCATGGAGCGAGCGGCCACACGTACAATTAGAGCAGCCAGGGAGCATCTTTCTCTGCCTGCCTCTCAGACGGCAACCTTATGCATGGAGCGAGTGGCAACACGTACAATTAAAGCAGCATGGGAGCATCTTTCTCTGCCTGCCTCTCAGACGGCAGCCTTATGCATGGAGCGAGCGGCAACACGTACAATTAGAGCAGCCGGGGAGCATGTTTCTCTGCCTGCCTCTCAGATGGCAGCCTTATACATGGAGCGAGCGGCCGCACGTACAATCAGAGCAGCCGGGGAGCATGTTTCTCTGCCTGCCTCTCAGACGGCAGCCTTATACATGGAGCGAGCAGCCACACGTACAGTTAGAGCAGCCGGGGAGCATGTTTCTCTGCCTGCCTCTCAGACGGCAACCTTATACATGGAGCGAGCAGCCACACATACAATTAGAGCAGCCGGGGAGCATCTTTCTCTGCCTGCCTATCAGACGGCAGCGTTATGCATGGAGCGAGCGGCCACACGTACAATCAGAGCAGCCGGGGAGCATCTTTCTCTGCCTGCCTCTCAGACGGCAACCTTATGCATGGAGCGAGCTGCCACACGTACAATTAGAGCAACCCGGGATCTTGTTTCTCTACCTTCCTTTGTTTAATTTATTTTGGGTCTGATTTTTTTTTCTTCATTTGTGCTGGGGAATTGTCAGATCTGGGGTCTGCTTTTATTAAGTGAGGGGGTTGCATTTTTAGGCATCTGATCTGGTGTCTGATTTTGTTAATGGGTGTCGGGGAAGTTGGATTCTGATTGTAGGGACCCCGGTGCATTGCTTTGCCCTGGACCTGCAATCCTGCTAAGTCGGCCCTGTCCTACGCTGTGATATCCTATGCCGCTAAATGAAGGTCTGTAACTTCAAAGGGCACTGCATGGGGGGGCCACTACAGGGGGCACTGCATAGGGGGGGCCACTACAGGGGGCACTGCATAGGGGGGGCCGCTACAGGAGACACTGCATAGGGGGGGCCGCTACAGGGGGGAACTGCATAGGGGGGCCACTACAGGGGACACTACATAGGGGAGCCAATACAGGGGGCACTGCATAGGGTTAGCCAATACAGGGGGCACTGCATAGGGGGGCCGCTACAGAGGACACTGCTTAGGGGGGCCGCTACAGGGGGCACTGCATAGGGGGACTGCTACTGGGGTCACTGTATAGGTGGGCCGCTTTATGGGGGTACTGGGGGGCGCTACTATGGTCAATGCATAGGGGGGGACAACTACTGGCCCCACTGTATAGGGGGGGACTACTATAAAGGGCACAACTGAGGGCACTGTATAAGGGGACCACTACTGGGAGCATTATATAAGCACTGCATAGAGGGACCACTACTGGGGACATTGCATAAGGGGCCCCCACAAGTTTGTTGCTGAGGGGCTCCCACAGACCTTAATCCGGCCCTGTAACTTTATATAGTGCTGCAGCCGGCTTATAAACTGGCAGTGACCAATCCCAGCGGAGGATCAATCAGCCCTCACAGCGGTGACATTAATGCTAAGTAGAGTACCTGAGTTTCTGTCATGGCAATCATTGGAAACAGTATAAGAAGCATTTGAACAGCTTCATCTGACACAATTTCTATCCCAGCCTCTGTTCACAATCCCAACAGGGGTTTAGGCAGTTTTTTGTTACTGGGTTTAAACTGTGTGGGGATCAGGCTGACATATATCATCTGTTGGCAATGATCAGACTTCTGCCGAGGCCGCCGATTTATAATCCTTCTTCAGTGGCCCAGCTATGAGGAGGTGCAAGGCATCTTGGGACAATAGCAGAGTTAGACTCATTTACAGAATGTGTGATTTTGCAGGGTGTGGTATAAGCCATAGACAGTAATTAGTTAGACAATGTCTAGATCACAGGTTCTCAAACTCGGTCCTCAGGACCCCAAACAGTGCATGTTTTCCAGATCTCCTGACAGAATCACAATTGAAATAATTAGCTTCACCTGTAGATCTTTTAAAATATGTCAGTGAGTAATGAGTACACCTGTGCATCTGCTGGGTGACCTGCAAAACATGAACTGTGTGGGGGTCCTGAGGACCGAGTTTGAGAACCACTGGTCTAGATAGACACCAGATGTTAGACAGTGAAAAAAGTTAGACACAAACAAAAGTCAGACACATTAAAGTTAGACAGGTACAAAAGGTCGACAGGGTCAGAAGTTCGACATGAAAATGGTCGACACAAAAATGGTCTAACCCTCCCTTCGGGACCTAACCCCAACCCTCCCTCCTGGTAATTAACCCTAACCGTGGGGGTAAGTGACTAACCCTAACCCTCCAGTAAGTGACTAAACCTAACCCTAATCCTTAAAAAAAAAAAATGTGTCGACCATTTTTGTGTCGATCTTTTTCATGTCGAACTTTTGACCCTTTCGAACTTTTTACAAGTCTTACTTTAGTGTGTCTGACTTTGGTCTGTGTCAAACTTTTATCCTTGTCTAACTATTAACTGTCTAACATCTGGTGTCTATCTAGACATTGTCTAACTAATTACTGTCTGTCTATAGTCCGGAACACGATTTTGCACTACGCTTTGTCTTCAACTGGGCATATACAATGTAGTTATGTACTGTACCATTCTGTTGCATCTTGACTTGAAACTGATGGGCTATAACAGGGATGTAACAGGGCACTCTCACATAAGGTCAGAGAGGCTGGGCTGACTAAATTGCAAGCTATGCAGCGTTGTAGAGAAAAATAAAGACGCTTATTTCCAGAAGTATCATTGACACTCAGTACAGGCTGGTGTAATTGCGCCCTGAGGATGATGACCCAAACGTACGGATAGGCGGTGAACACATCGCAATGATACATATAGTTCTGCATTCTGCGAATATACACATTTTTTCCATGCAATGCGGCAGAATTTGCGGCTGGCTGAGTTGCCTTCAACTCCACGTCAGTCTCGGTGTATCCATCCGTGCCACGCAACCAGCTTTATGCTTCTAAGTATGTGTAGGTACCGCTACCAGAGCTGTTTCTGAGGCCAACTCTATTCATTTTGAGGCATGAGGCTCTATTAGTAGTAGTGAGCAGCTGAAGAGCTTGCCATTCAAATCGCCATTGCATAGAGTAATGGCTACAGCTATAAGCAATAATATCTCACAACTATTAATACTGTAACTTTAAGAATACAATGCCAGAACCTGCCTATACAAACATAAGGGCATAACAGGATTTCTTCCTAAATATCAGGACAGCGAACTCACGCTCCTGCAGAAAAAAGGTGGAAAAATAGTGTTCACAGACACAACATATTATAAGGAACATTAGCTGCAGAATGGGAACACAAGCAGACAAAGCACGGACTCCTCCTAATGCAATAAACGGAACCATGAAACAATAAAACGAGATGACACGGTGGTTACAATGCAATTTTCTATTCATCAGACCAAATTTAATAATCCCTCAGCCACATGAAAATCAGATGGAACGGGCTGATTGCTCGCGCATGGACAGGCGGCAGAACTACATTAAAACGTTGATATTTAGTAGTTACATGCAGCAACAGCAGTTTTATTGCGTCTGATCTCAATAACTATTTTCTGATTGATAACATGAATCAGTCGATCAGATTTCTGAGTGTTGTGGACGGGGTGTGGGTTTGTGCCTCTATGGGAATTGTGGAGAATGTTTCTTTCACTTATATTATATAGAAAATTCATTGGTTTGTTTGTTTGTTTGTTTGTTTGTTTGTTTGTTTGTTTGTCAGTCTGTCCGGTTATGTATTCAGACACCCCTGTACCGATTGGTATGAAACTAATGCGAGGTGGTCCAGTTGGATCCTGGCCAGGTTTTAGGGGGGATAGGGTCACAGCCGGACCTCCCATTGGTGTATGCTGGGCAGAACTTTGACCCAGGGAGCCGGTTCTGAGCCTTCCACTAGATGGATTTGGATGAAAACTTCACAGACGGGTGGCAATTGGTCTGGGATGCCTAATGGAGTGGTTGGGGTTCCGCGGTCGAACCTCACGGTGGAGTGAGCCAGGCAGAACTGTTGGATTTATGTGGATGACATCACATAATAAACTTAATAACTTGAAGATTTAATCTCGGGCTACGCCGGGTACTTCAGTTTTATATGTACAGTATATATTAGAGATGTGCGCCCATCCCCGTGTTTTGGTTTTGGATCTGGATCTCCCCTGGTTTTGGATCTGGATTGGTTTTGCCAAAACGTCACCTCCGTGTTTTGTTTTTGTGTTTTGATTTTGGATCTGGATTTTTTCTTAAAAAATAAAAAAACAGCTAAAAATCACATAAAATGGGCCTTTTTTTGTTCCTACAGTATTAATAACCTCAATAACATTTATTTCCACTCGTTTCCAGTCTATTTTGACCACCTCACAGCTCACAATATTGATTTGTTCATCTTGTTTAAGCCCAAAATTTGCACCAAGATAGCTGGCTGACTAAGCTAAGCTGCAGCAGTGGGCGGCACAAACACATGACCGTTCATCTTTAAACATGGCACATCAGGAAACACTTTTATTATTCAAGAGAGGCCTGAGGGAGTTAGAATATGTATGTAGTTGAAGGTAGGGCAGGCACAGGAAGGGTTGATTGGTAGTAAATTTAATTTAGTTTTATGATTCAAAAGAAAATTTATGAGGGAGAAGGGATTTACCAAAAAAATGTGATACAGTATATTTACATCAGTCCTTGCCACAGAAGAATCCTTGAGCATGGCTGCTGCTGCTGGGAGTTGATTTTCTCATCCCAGAAAGGGACCAGGAAGAGTGCTTTCCCCCCCAAAAAAAAACAATTGACTTAAATAATGCTTTGCAAACCTTCTATAAAGGTATTTCCCAACCTGTACAGGGACATAAAAAAAACATAGTTAGTTAGAGGCCTCAAAGTGCCACTTAACCAGCACACATATGTGGACAAGTGTAAGATATATGATTTAAGGGCAGGGGTAGCCAAACCCTGGTCCTTGAGAGCTACCAACAGCGCATGTTTTCCAGGTCTCCTCAAAGAATCACAACTATAATAATTAACTCCACCTGTGGATCTTTCTAAATGCTTTGGTGAGTAATGAATACACCTGTGCACCAGCTAGGTCATCTGGAAAACGTTAGCTCTCCAGGACCGAGGTTGGCTACCCCTGATTTAAGGCCTTATGTTGTGTCTTTCTTGAGAATCATGTGCCTGCTTCTGTGGCTAGGTGTGGATTTTCATCCCTGAAGGGGACCATGTAGAGTGCTTCCAAAAAACAATTGACTTAAATAATCCTTTGCAAACCTTCTGTAAAGGCATTTTCCAACTTGTACAGGGACATTAAAAAAAACAGATTTAGTTAGTGGCCTTCAAACTGCCGTTGTTCCCACTGGCCACTTAACCATGTGAGATATGTGAACAAGCGGAACAGAGCATTAAATGCAACATTCAGATTTAAGGTTTAAGTCTTTAGTTGTGTATTTCTTGGAAATTCTTTTTTGATCGCCATGTCTGCTTGCTGGGGGTGGATTTTTTTCATCCCAGAAGGGGACCAGGAACAGGAAGTGTGCTTTCCAAAAATAGATAAACAATTGCCTTAAATAATCCTTTGCAAACCTTCTGTTCTGTAAAGGAATTTCCCAACCTGTACAGGGACATTAAAAAAAACAGAGTTAGTTAGTGGCCTTCAAATTGCCATTCTTCCCATTGTCCACTTCTTAGATATGTGAACAAGCGGAACAGAACATTAAATGCAACATTTCAGTTTAAGGTTTAAGTTTTACGTTGTGTTGTGTCTGGTGATCATTTAGAAAGCAGAAAAAGAGCTCCACCACAAGTGGCAGATGACTAAACTCACTCACAAAGGTTTAATAGAAATAGATACAACACCAGATCAGATGTTTACCCTGGATAATCTGTCTGATTCATCATGGTGCGCCAAGACCAAGATTGTGCAAATTCTGCCAAAAGAGAGACTGACACCATGGCTAAACATAAGAGTCACCTTCTGGATGTGAATTGTCTCATTTGCATGGGGAAAACCCAACCCTCAGATGAGATGGATCTCAGCCAGTGGACAACATTGAAATCACCATTATAAAGTCACAATTGAAGACTACAGTGTGGAGAATCATTCTTCATAGTCAGGAGAGGCCTCATAGAAAATGAAAAAGATGCTCTAGGTGCTGAACTTCAAGGGATTTCTCCAGTGTGGAGGTTTCATTCACATGTTTTCTATAAAGACATTCAAAGTTACAGCCTTCAAATTGTCTTTCTATAACACCCACATTTGCCAGGAATTACCAGAGATTATTACGAGCAAAGGATTCATCTGTCCGGAATCCATGGATCGTATTTAGCCTGAATGCACTAAGACATCCAGTGATTCTGTCACTGTGATCTGTAGCCAACTTTATTCCTACCTGAATTGCAAACTGAAATACGGAATAGTAAGCACAGACAACATGATGGCCTTTGTTATTCCGCTGCCTGCATGCCAACAAATACCTCCCAGACTACACCCAAGGGGGACCAGGTCTTGATAATGACCATCCCCATCTGTTGCTAGGCCGTCTTCTTCCAAACGATCCATCCTGGACTTTCAGTCCAAAAAGGGTGAGCAGGGTACAGAAATAATTTTTTTTTTCATCTATAACAGATGATGTGGAGAGATAAGAGCTTCAGATGTTGGAACGGGCTCCCACCTATTTGGCTTCCCTCCAGAGAACAGAGCTCTGTTCCTCAGGAAGTGTCTATGCTTGAGCTGATAGGTAGTCTCTGTCTGTTGGTAAACATTCTTCAGGAGATGGCAACCCAAAATAAAAACAACTATATTAATAATGTGTCCACTGATAATGATAACCAGCCTGATCTCTTAACAGCAACATACCCCATATGGCCAACTCATAACATGACACCCAGTTTTCAGCCTCCTCTTCCATATGACACTAATCCAGTCGCCATGGTTGACCAATCAGCCATGTGTGGTCCACCCAATTTAGGGCCTTCTCCATTCATTTCTAGCATCATAATAACACACTATAACACACTAGACTTATAATCTTTGGTTTTGTTTAAATTTTTGTATAGAACAGTTTTAGAATTTAGGATGTCAACTCAGTCTATATAGGTTTGTAAATAACTATAGGCTTTAGGTTTTTAGAGCATATAACTTTATAAGCTGTTAGGATAACATGTCTGCTATGTTTAAGATTAAAAAAACAACTTTTTGTAACCCAACAACTTAAAAAAAAGTTTTCATTGCAATATTCATGCAGCCCTTTGACAGACAACAGCACAGCACCCCTGCACAGCTACGCTGAGGACAGGTGTGGCTAACACACACAAAAAAAAATTGTTTATTTTTTGGGCAGCAGCCTCTCGACAGACAGCAGCACATCACCCCTGCACACCTACACCGATGACAGTGACAGTCAGGTGTGGCTGACACGCACACAAATAAAATTTTACAAAAAAAAGACAATGTTTATTTTTTATTTTTCAGCTCAAGAACTTGGGCCGTGAGCACAGATTGTTGACGATTGGAGTCAAGCAGCACTAGCTTGCATTGCCGACTTGCAAGATCTTGTGCTGCTAAGCCTAACACACACACACACACACACACACAGAAAAAGATTACACAAAAAAAGACACTTTTAGTATTTTTTTTTTTACAGGTCCAGACCTTGGGCCCAGAGCACCGATTGATGATGACTGGAGTCGGGCAGCACTAGGTCGCAACTTGTGTTGCTGGCTGTATCTTGTGCGGTTAAGCCTAACATGCATGCACACCCACAGAAAGTAAAAGATCAAAAAAAAGACAATTGATTTTTATTTTTTTTCAGCTCCAGAACTTGAGCCCAGAGCACCGATTGATCACGACTGGAGTCGGGCAGCACTAGGTTGCAACTTGCATTGCTGGCTGGATCTTGTACGGTTAAGCCTAACACACACTGACACACAGAAAAATATTACACAAAAAGACACTTTTATTGTTTTGGGTTTTTTTACAATTTTTTTTTTATGCCAGAACTTGGGCCCAGATGGACGCAGCAGAGCCCAGATGTATTCAGCACCAGCCCAGATGGACACAGCAGATAGCACAGCCCAGAATGGATCAGCAGCACCAGCCCAGGACACAGCAGACAGCACAGCACCACCAGCCCAGGACACAGCAGACAGCACCAGCCCAGGACACAGCAGACAGCACCAGCCCAGGATGGATCAGCAGCACCAGCCCAGGACACAGCAGACAGCACAGCACCACCAGCCCAGGACACAGCAGACAGCACCAGCCCAGGACACAGCAGACAGCACCAGCCCAGAATGGATCAGCAGCACCAGCCCAGGACACAGCAGACAGCACAGCACCACCAGCCCAGGACACAGCAGACAGCACCAGCCCAGGACACAGCAGACAGCACCAGCCCAGGACACAGCAGACAGCACAGCACCACCAGCCCAGGACAGAGCAGACAGCACCAGCCCAGGACACAGCAGACAGCACAGCACCACCAGCCCAGGACAGAGCAGACAGCACCAGCCCAGGACACAGCAGACAGCACAGCACCACCAGCCCAGGACAGAGCAGACAGCACCAACCCAGGACACAGCAGACAGCACAGCACCACCAGCCCAGGACACAGCAGACAGCACAGCACCACCAGCCCAGGACACAGCAGACAGCACAGCACCACCAGCCCAGGACACAGCAGACAGCACAGCACCACCAGCCCAGGACACAGCAGATAGCTCAACACCAAACAACACCAGCAACTCTCCCAGCCCTACACTACCAATCCTCCCTGTTCAATCTCCACAGCCGAAGTGAAATGGCGTCCGCCGCGTGGTCCCTATACATTACATTGATCATAGAGACATAAGCACGCGAACCGCGAGATTTTGGACTCTATGGTTTTGCCTCGGATTTGAGATTCGAGTCAGACGGGAAACCACCAAGCCTGCTTGGATCCGACTCGGATCTGCTAAATTCGGGTGGGTTCGGAACTCTGAAATCCGAACCCACTCGTCTCTAATATATATATATATACACTAGGGATGTGCGCCAACCACCCGTGTTTTGGTTTTGGATCTGTATCTCCTTCAAGGTTTTGGATTTGGATTTAGTTTTGCAAACAACCCTCAAGTGTTTTGGTTTTGGATCTGGATTTTTTACATAAAAAATAGATAAAAAGTTTTAAAAACAGCTAAAGTCATTTAATTTATGCAATCAAAAATCCGAAATTTGGATTTAAAATCCGAATTCTGAACCACAAAAAGATCAGAGCGGCGACCCGGATTTACCAGGATTCACAAAATTCGGGAGGATTCGGATTTCTGGAGAATCGAACCGCACATCTCTAATATATACTGGGTGAAAACAACATGTCCATGATGAAAGTTTCCCTATTCAGAGCTGTTTGCAGTATACTATTCAAAGTATAGGGAGAAGGATTCTGCGGGGGAAAAACTTGTAAAATGTGCCGATACCTAAAATTTTACAATTTTATTTTAAAACTGACCTGAACTTTTAATTCCGGAATCAAAAAATTGCTCACTTAAGATTAATGCAAATTTTCCACTCTCTTAAGTGCAGTGCGCAGTTTTTTTAATTTGGAATTAAAATTTCCGTTCACTTTAGTTTCTTTTTCAGTTTTAATAAAGAGGACTAAGTATTTTCCATTCAGATTCCCTATGTGGAGACTTGTGCAAAGATTTTTGGTCAATGCAGTATATACTGTAGGTGGTGATGTTTAGCTGCTGCTGTGCAAGATGGCTGCCACTTAGTGTAGGGTGTAGTGTAAGAGGTGTGAGAGACAAGCGGGGAATGCTGCAAATGAGTGTCCCATGCTTCTATCTTGTACTTCTTAATGTTCAGGAATAATTGTTTAATGTGTTTGTTTATGTTAAAAGAGGAGTGTGCTATGGTGCAGACTCCATGTTCTGTACCAAGATGGCCAACATAGTTAGTAGTGTGCATGTGTGGTGCCATCTTGCCACTGTGTGGAGAGAGATGGCAGGGAGATGGACTTCTCCCACTTAGCTCATAAGAGATCCTGCTATTAAATGCATTAAAGGCTGTTCCAGCGTCCTCTCGTAAGTGCCAACACTCACCAACTTGTGAGCTGTGTAAACCTCACTTTGCTTAAGCTCCGTTCCATCACCGGTGTACATGTAACAGTGAGTATGGCTGTACAAGTTATCTCTCAATAAACCAACACCACTGGTTAAGTAACTGGACTGTCCATAGTGTGAATCATCCACTGGTGTGTGCCTACATTACTCTACAATAACACAACACCTGTACACACACAGCATATATAGATTAATATAGTAGTACTGGTCAGGGGTAATGAGAAGTGTAACACCAGGATAGGGAGCAGGCAGTCACTCGCCTCCAGTGTTAGGCAGGGCCGGATTGATGGCCACATGGGCCTGGAGCTGAAAATGACCAAGGGCCTATTATGAGAAGCAGAGGAGGCGTGACCAGTGCCATGTGGGCATGTACCCCCTATACTCTCAGCCCCAGTGTCTCCCTAAATATGTAAAGGAAAAAAAATCCTTCATTTTGTGAGGTAAATAGAAATACAATTTTACTATTTATTATTTATGGCTGAGCGTGTGGAGAGCAGATGGCCAGTTAACATCATGTTGTCATGACAATGGGCCTATTTTTATGTGGAGGCCTGGAGCTGTAGCTCCATCCGCCCCATTGTTAATCTGGCCCTGGTGTTAGGTAAGACACAAATGACAGCTGTTAGGGGCACATCAGCCCCCCTTCAGCTCCGAGTCCCAGCATATCCCCGGCTTACTGCCTGCCTGTAACTTTTGTGTCTTAGGGCTGGATATTAGGTCCTTCACAAAGGGAGGGATTATTTTGTAGTAAGAGCTGGACAGGCTAGGAATAGGTTTGGCCATCAACCATCAATGGTCTGATGGTGATTAGTTTCATGACCGATGGGAGGCCACCGATGATGAGCATGAACAGTGGCTGAGCCCTGATGGTTAGTGCCAGCAACGATCTGCACATACCATCTGCGTACAGTTAAACCATTCATGGTTCAGCCATCAATGGTTTCCAATCAATTATTTCAAACCATTGACATTGGAATGCGGAGCTGTCAATGGTCAGTCCTAGCTTAGAGTGATTTTCTCGCTTTGTTATTTTCTTACCTAGCTGCAGCTAGTTGCCCCAGACTTTATTTTGTGTCATTTGCTGGCTGTTGACTTGCAACCTGTCTTTGACTGCCCCAAGAGATTGGAAAGCTGGCAGTGTGCTTTTAGTTGTACATATAAAGGGGGAGATGTACTAAACTTTGGAGAGAGATATGGGGTAGGTACTAATGATGATGGCTGCAGATCATGGCCAGATTAAGGTCTGTGGGGGCCCCTGGACAGTAAACATGTGGGGGCCTCTATATATAAATTAGGGATGTGCAGGCTCGGATTAGTTCGGATTTTCCTGCCAAGTTCTGATTTTTCCCACCAAAAATCGGGTCTCAGAAAGAGGCAAAATGTCATCTTTCATGGACAATCATCATTACTCCTGAACAGAAGTCCATGAAAGATGATGTTTTTCCATGAAAGATGACGTTTTGCCTCTTTCTGACACCCGATTTTTGCCCGGAAAAATCTGAATTTGGTGGGAAAATCCGAACTAATCCGATAATATCTATAGGAATAATTTCACTGGGGGAGTGTTTATAAAGCGGACGATTACCTGCCTCTCTTGAATGTAGACTGAGGGCCTGATTCAGGGCGTACCTTTTTTTTTTTTCCCCGGCCTCCATGCCGCTCGCACTGCTATGGGTGACCACTCACAGCTTGTGCGAGCGGCCTGGCGATGGTCGAGATTATCGCGACCATCGGGGCTTCCACATACACACACACAGGTCTCTGGAATAGACGGGCGAATTCTCACATTATTATATAAGGAAGTAAGGAGCCTACCACTGCCGTACGGGCAAATGGCCACAGATACATCCGACTCAGAATCAGACCCAATGCTGTAACCACAATTTGTTTTGTTGGTGTATTACTAATAAAAATACTTATATTAATCACCAAAGCAAAGTGCACGATTTAAAAAAAAATCTCCAAATTGTATTAATAAGATACCTTTAATTATTACTTAAAACGGCATGTTTATGTATATTCTAGTACCAACAACGATATTTTTTGTGTTAGTTTATTCTCCTCTGCCCCATTTTCCTTGCAGGCAATTGTTTGCTGCACACTGTTGGCCCATAACACAGCAGCATCTGCTCTTTCAGCTTGGATCAGCTACAGGTAAATATATAGCAGCCAGATCCGGGGCCGTCTCAGACCTTTCCAGGGGATTGTGCCTAGAGAGGTGATGTCTGGGTTCATTCATTTACTCCCCAGTGTCTCATAAATAAATCTATGTTCACAAATAAGGAGTTTATGTTATCAATGAGTCCTAAATATGCAGCTACTTCATTTCTTAGTGTATAAAGACCCTTCTACATTATAATAACACAGCACATGTGCTTGTGGTGACAGCTTAGCTACTGTAAATGCATGGTGCAAATGTGCAGCCTACTGTATATTTACTGCAACTATTAGATGGGAAGGGGGGGCTACAAACCTTCCTACTCAGTGGCCCCCACGTTTTGTGGCACAACCATATGGGCACGTTTGGTGTTCCACCAAGAATTTATTACTCTAATTAATTTTTGTAGGAAATTCGAGCATTTTAAGCCCAGGACCAACTTGGACTGTAATGTTGCTGTATAAAATTGCTGAAGGCAGGTTCTATTTCCTAGGCACAGTGCGGAGCTGTCCATAAGGGCTGATGGAGGGGGTCCTTTGGCTGGGCAGGAGGTCTATTAATCCTTGGTTTGATAAACGAGAAGTGAACGCACCAGCAGAAGGTGATTCAGAACTGTCCCTCGAGCAGCGGTGCTGCTGCTGCATCCTATAGATGGGACACCGGCAGCTCGTGCCCGGTAAATCACAGCATTCCAACAACAGCCGGAATATATTGTCCCTTTAAGGAGGTGAGTGTAAATCAGAGCTGACAGTGCCACAAAGGAACCTGAGATACTGTGCGCTCTGCACAAGCTCCTGCTGATCCTCTCCCCTTTAGCCTGTAAAGTAAAATTAACGGTAGGCCAGAGACCCATTCCTCTTCCCGGTTTCGGTTCTATGTTTGCGACATTTTTTTTTTTGCCTTCATAGCAAAAGATCCAACATAATTACCTTGATTTGGTGGCCAAATACTTTGTAAATGGCTCCATTGGGTACTTGAATCAGCAACGAGATGCGGTGTGACGCGTGGTGCCGTTTACTTTGCAGAAAGTGCCTCTTCCTTCCAGGTTTAACCCCATGTGCCACCGCAGCTGGTTGTCTGCAGACTTTGCAATGGTTTGGTCAGAATAGCGAATGTTCCTGTCAGCTACATGGACGGTGGACTTAGAACATTCTGGGGTGGCCTTTGAGAGAGATAAACTACCAACCAATCAGCTACTAACTGTAATTTGTCAAACACAGCCTGTAAAGTGACAGTCAGGAGCTGATTGGTTGGTACTTTATCGCCATCCACTTTATCTCTCTCCAAGGCTTAGTACATCTCCCCCTTTATTTGAAAAGAGAGAGGAGCGTGTTTGAAAAATTGTTTTTGCGTTGTGTTGCAAAGTTCCGGGATCAGACGTCAGAGCGTTTTAGGAACGGACTTCTCTTAAAGATGGTTTCCACCGTCAGGCAAACTTCATTATTTTGCTTCTAGGGCCTAGCATACCTCCCGGGTGTCCCAATTCAGGAACGCTAGGAACACTAGGAACGCCACCATTCTGTCGTGCCACGCTCACAAAAATGATGTGGCCACGCACCCTGTCCCCTTTTCATGGGCCTGAAATGTGGTTAGGTATTACAATATCAGCATCATAAATTTTTTTTACAAAAAAAAAACAATCACTGGCTGCTGTTTAAATGATCGCTGCAGACTCGCAGGAATCGCACTCGTGTCCACATCTCGCAGACTATTACACAAGCGCCCATGACTTTTTGCATGTTTTCAACTATGACTAGTACTGTACCTTGTTCTCTTTCTCCAGTGGTAGACGGCATTCATGCCATGGATAGCCTTGTAGCTGTGATGGGTGACATACTGTAGCCAATGTCTGTGAAATAAATGGAAACGACAGGAAATCCTGCCCAGTTTTACCCAGTGTCCATCTATAACTAAGGACCTGATTCAGACCCGGACGCTATTTGCGGCTGCTCGCTGGCTAAAAGGGGACGGCTATTTGAATCATGTGCTCACACTGCGTCGCGTAAAGCCGCCCAATAGCGAGCGGCCGCACTATGCGCTCGCACCTGTGCCCCTTTGCCACTCACAACACACGTCATCTCCGGCAGTTGTAGGATTAATCGGGAACATCGAGAGCCATCAGAGCTGCTCGCAGCGCTTGTGGTAGCCTTTTCCCACCACAACATTGCGAGCAGTTCAGGCTAAAATACATCCCAGTCACGTGTGTAATGACGCTACTTTGCTAATTATGCACACCCATTAAACGCCGTTCTGACGGTCGGGCACGCCTGCATTCCCACATCCACACCACAATTTACAAGCACCTTCCCCTGTTACCATCCACAAATGGCGCTATCTGTCACTCAAAATAGCGGTCCAACTGTGGGCTACGGGGGAGCACTCTTCCATCGCAATGACTGGTTCGCGCACGCGCATTGCGACTCATGTGCATGCGCAGATTGTGAAAAATCGCTTAATGCGACCGAGCGCTGCATAGCGTCCGGGTCTGAATCAGGCCCTAAGTCTGATGCCACTCTAGCCAATGAGTGATATGAGAGGGACTGGAATGATCACCGTCTTGTCTCAAATCCGGCTTCACAGGATACTTCTCCCTCCTTTCATGGCACAGAGATGGGCAGACTGCGCTCTCTCTCCCCACCCTGCCTGCAGCCCCATCCCTGGCTGGGTTACAGCCAAAAGAACGACGACACATACATATGGAAGAGGCGTATAGGTCATCTGACTGCTTTGTCTTATTGCATCAAGCAATGGAACTGAATATCTGAGGATCAAGGGCCAACCTGTGCCAAGTAATGTCTTATCTTCCTGCTAAATGAATACATTTGATTGTTTATGTATATGACAGGGAAAGAAAACCATTAAGGATCTATTTACTCATTAATATGCATTTATTTATAGATAGTTAAAAACAGCAAATCCCCTTAAGGATTACAATGAGGAATAATCACACGACTGGTTAAAAACATGAGTGGATAATAACAGACAGAGAGATAAGACATGCTCACAATGTACAGTAGAGATTGCAAATTGGCCCAGTCACTGCAAATGGGCAAAGTGCTTAGTGTGGGCATATCACCCAGTCACACAGCAGTATTCCTTCGGGGGTGTTAGTGTAGTGTCGGACCCAACATGCCAGGTTTTGCCTTTTACAAGATTGCCTGTTTGTAAATCTCTGAAGCCTTTCTGAAAAATGACTACTTGATTCCTCAGAGCCTGTGTGTTTATGTTGTGGTTCTGCTGCATCCTGCTGTCAAAATCGCAAAGGAAGCTCTCTCGATAACAGCTGTCCCTTGCAATAGCCTTGGATAGAGGGTGTCACGACACCGCGCCCCAGCCTGCACTCAGATACGCCAACCTGACCCAGGTGGGCGGTTCTGATGTGGGTTTTACTCGAACTGCCACTACGAAGAGTATTAATCACTCTTCAACTCACAATTAATACACCAATGTAGCATGGGCCTCTCAAGGCACATAAATTCATTAGAGCACAGAGATAATGCTGATAAATATTTAGGATTTAGGCCGGGATGTACTAAGGATGCAGTGACCATTCCGCCAGTCACCGCAACCTTACTAATCGCATATGTACTGACATATGCGATTAGTATCGCAAAGGACAGCTCTTGCGATAAGAGCTGCCCTTTGCGAAGCAGCCGACACCGGGTGACGGGATCTCCATGGGACCCCGCCCCCTCCAAGCCCCGGGAGCTTCCTGCTGGTCACCTGTGCAGGAAGCCCCCGGCTCCTCCTTCTCCTCCATGCACCTGGAGGAAGATTAGGAAGAGGCGGAGGACCCAGGAGGAGCGCGGGCCGACGGCCATGGAGAGCAGGTGAGTTGGGGCTAGTGCTTGGCGGCGAGGCGACGGCGAAGCGTTGGGAGCGGAGTGCAGTAAGAAGCCCATAGGCTTCTATAGTGTAATGCCAGCTTTTTCTGGCGTTACCCTCTGCACCAATAAAAGTGCGGCTGGGGCTTAGTACATATGGAAATGCAGTAAAAACCCAGAAAACGGGTTTTACCACATTTTTCCTTTAGTACATCCCAGCCTTATTGAGAAAATATCTCCAGGGTTAAATTACAAGGAAAAGCAGGTGAATAAACAACACATGCAGATATAAATGCACAGATTGATTTCAAATAAAAGAAAATGATAAAAAGTCAGAATCCTAAGTTATCTTACTCTGAGATCTTAGGGGAACCCTGTGGAGGGAGACCACCATAGACCGAAGATGGGGAGCACTCCTAGCATCTAGCTACTCCCTTGTAGAGTGAACACCCAGTAGTGTGGGCTGCTGGGCCTTATAGTCCCACGACTCCTCTCTCCCCGAGCAGCCCCCACCCTTTCCATGCTCAAAAGGACTGTACTTTGTTCTCCCAGGGTCTGTGTAGATGTAAATTAGCATGGCTTTAAGAACCTACACGTCATATCTCCATGACTTCAAAAGGCATTTTATAGTAGGAAGACTGGTAAGCTAAAGTGGAGAAATTACACTCTAGCAGCCTGTGTGTCTGTGCACTGGACTTGCACAATGGCCACCTAGGGTGAAGAGCAAACATTACTGTACTTCCAGGAAGCTTTTGTCTTCAAAGACTAGATAGCACCTGGCCACTTGGTTCTGAGTAGCTGATGTAACCCAGTTTTGACATACTGTACCAATTCATGCAAGCATACATTCCTGAAATATATACTTTTAGGGGAGCTATAATAATACACATCACTCTCACGGTCAGGTTGTTGCGCATAGTACCATGAGCACACTTTACCCATGGCACACAGAATACATACAGTCATGCCATGTGGCTTTGAAGAATCGCTGTACCCCATGGCGATAGTCACACCTCCCTCCTAAAAATGGCGCAGGGAGATGGCGATCATCCATCACCTACTTCCCTCTGCCACAGCGACTAACTCGTCGCCTTGCCGGGAGAGTCCATTTGCATTCCCATGCTCCGCCCCTTTTTTTGTGTTGAACGGTGAATGTGTACTGCTGCAGAATGAGACTCCATCTCAGCAATTTACCGTTACCCCCGGCAACCTTGTTCAACCAGCTGAGCGGGTTATGGTCAGTGATTACCGTGAAGTCTCTCCCTTAGAGGAACGGCTGCAGCTTTTGCAATGCCCACACAATAGCTAAGCATTTCTTCTCAATAGTGGCATATGCCACCTCACGGGGAGAAGTTTCCAACTCAAGTAGAGGACTGGGTGCTCATTTCCCTGCCCATCTACTTGACTGAGGATAGCTCCCAGAGGCATCAGTCTGCACAATAAACATGCATTTAAAATCTGGGGCTTGCAGCACAGGAGACTGAGCCAGGGCAGACTTCAGGGCTCGGAAGACCTGCTCACAGTCTCCCACCCATGCGACCAGATTTGGATACTTCTTTTGGATCAGGTCGGTTAAGGGTTTGACAAGGGCACCGTAATTGGGTACGAATTTACGGTAGTACCCCGCAGTCCCCAAGAATGACCTGATCTGTTTCTTGTCCCAAGGGGTAGGCCATGCTGTGGTAGCCTCCACTAAGCTCAGTTCTGGGCGCAGAATACCTCCCCCTACAGGGTGTCCCAGGTACTGCACCTCACTCATGCCAAGCTGGCATTTCTCTGGCTTGATCGTCAGACCTGGTCCAGTGATCTTGTTCAACACACTATCAAGGTGTCCCAGGTGTTCCTCCCAGGTCTGGCTGAATACAGCAATGTCATCCAAATACGCCACTGCATGTCCCTCCTGGCCTGCCAGCAGGTCATTGACCAGGCGCTGGAACGTTGCAGGGGCATTTTTCATCCCAAAGGGCATGAGGAACTCGATCAGCCCAAATGGGGTGATAAATGCGGACCTCTCACAGGCTTCAGGAGACAATGGTATCTGCCAGTACCCCTGGTTGAGATCCATGATAGTGACGTAGCGCGCCTGGGCCAGCTGATCCAGCAAGTAATCTATCCTAGGCATGGGGTATGCATCAAACACTGTGGCATCATTCAACCTGGATTGAGCAGGATCCTGTAGATGGTGGGAGGGAAGCAGCCATGTGAGGATAGTGCAGGTAAGTGTTTTAAATTTGGATTTTAAATTTGAATTTCAGGTTTTAGATTGTAAAAATTAGATGAGTTTTTAAAAACTTTTTAGCAATATTTTTTTTTAAAAGTGTTAAGGTTAGAGTTAGGCACTAGGAGGAGGGTTACGGTTAGACTGTGGGGAGGAAGGGTTACGGTTAGGCTGCGGGGAGGGAATGGAAGGTTTAGGGGTAGGGTTGGGTTAGGGTACTTAACGGTAAGTGTCAGTATTCTAACTCAGGGCCTGATTCAGTAAGGATCACTATTGCAATCGCAGCTGTGATTGCGCATGCAGTTCAAATGCGATAGTATGCTAACCCATTGCGATCGCTCTGCCGCCGCAGCATAACATAAGGGCGCCCACTTTACCTTACACACATCTGTAATACTTAGCAAGACTGCGAAAACATCGGTACAATCGAGTACCATCACAGCCTCACGCACACTTGCACAAGCTCTGACCTTCTAACCTCTTCACATGCTATAAGGCCTCAGGCTGTGTATGGCATCACAGTGGATAATTTATGCACGGCCATGCAACAGCGTTCAAATGCACTGGCGCGCCTGCGTTTCGGCGACCAACCCCCCGTCACCACCCACAAACAGTATTTCCTGTCAATCACTCTGTGATGGGTCTGCGTAGTCACTGCGATCGCAGTGGCCAGTTCACACACGTGCATTGCGAGGCGTGGGCATGCGCAGCACACAACAATCGGCCGATTGCGTGCATATTAGCAACTGCGATCCAAGCTGAATCAGGCCCTCAGTTGGATTGCCAGCATCGGGATTCTCACTGCCGGGATCCTGAGTGTCAGCATCCCGTACCCAACCCGTCCTGACAGTAGGCAGGTACGGCGGCTGCAAGTGGATTGGTTGGCTTTTTTGCAGCAACAATTGCACACACCTCCCACTTGTCCCGATTTATGTCTGGATAGACCTGATTAGTTGGGCCGCGAAAGGAGCAGGGTTTCAACCAATAGCAGGGTTTGGGCTGATTAGGTAACCGGAGGTAGGTATATATATATATATATCCAAATAAATGAGGAGGCACTCCGAGTCTTGCGTGAAAAACGTGTATTAGGAACAGTCAACGTTTCGGGGACAGTCACCCCTTCGTCAGGACACAGTCAACGTTTCGGGGACAGTCACCCCTTCGTCAGGACACATGGTGTGTCCTGACGAAGGGGTGACTGTCCCCGAAACGTTGACTGTTCCTAATACACGTTTTTCACGCAAGACTCGGAGTGCAAGACTCTTAAGGAAGGCACCCAAGCATATATACTCAAGGTGTTAGCTGCCTTAGGAGTGCCGGGTGATATTGATTTATATATATATATATATATATATATATATTAGGGATGTGCAGGCTCGGTTCTACTCGGTTCCGTTCGGTTCTTTTTACCGGATCTTATTGGGTTTCAGCTGTCACGAGTTTTGGATAGCCAATAAGATTCGGTAAAAAGAACCGAACGGAACCGAGTAGAACCGAGCCTGCACATCCCTAATATATATATATATGCCCCATTTCCCATTTCTCTGCTGCTACAGAATATTGCTATAGCGGTACTACAGTATAAAGGCAAATTGTCTGATTTTCTTACCTGTGGTCAGGTTTGCGCTCAGAACACAAAGCATAGTGGCATTTCTGAAAACTTGTGCGCATGAAAAAGGTGCTATATGTCACAGCAGGTAATCAGACATTTCCTATTATTTGCTAAATGCCACCAGTGTCATCGTGGTATCTGATTGGTTAGTATGGACTGTATCAATTCCTCCCAGTGCACCAGTTTTCATATATTTCCCAGCACTGGTATAAATGCGATCGGCACCGCGTCACAATCCTGCTATTACTAATTCATGTATCGGCTGGATTCTCAGGAAAATCATCTCGCCACGAAATCGGCTGACGTCCCTGTGTGTAAGTGACAGGTGACAGGTGCTCTTTAATGGTCACAAAATGAGCTTTACTACACTTGTATGCCATTGCCGAGGCACCTGGTTATCTGCAGGGCAGGACGTCAGAATGTAAGCTTCAGCGGTGGGAATGAATTCTTTATAGGCCAACAGAAACTAGTTTTCCAGCCGCTAAAATCCCCCAGGACGATCTGTTTTTGCAGAGATTTTCAGATCACATCTCTGCCTGACGGTGCTTCATCAAGAGAAGGGTTCAGCATCTCCGCTGACTGGTGTCTTAGGTCAGTCTCTGGGAAATTGTCATTACCTGTCCTTATTCTGGGGCTCCTCTCAGGGGGTTTTTATTTTAGTTTTTTGCTTGTATTGTCTTATAAGTAACTCACTAGTATCTGTTAACTTTCTGACCTCAATGTCTTCTTCCAGCATTCAACAAACACATCTCGGCTGGTGTCGTTGTGTAAATCTGTTTAATGTGACAGAGAGATATAGACAGTTCCCAGGTTCATAATCAATAATTAATGACAAGTAATAAATGATTCAGGGTTGTTGTAGGAACAGCCCGTTCCTCCGATGCAGTTGCTTTGCGTATTTTCCAAGTACCATATTACGGATTTAGGGCATACTCATGAGAGAGCAAAGAGCCGATATTGGGGATAGTCGCTGGCGACAGAGAACCTCATCAGGTCACCCTAAAGTAGGGGTTATCGCAGTTTTCACTGCCATTAAGCCAGTTGTAATACTTTTATATAATGTTTAATGTAAGATTCAAATGTTTAAATTATATATACAGGTTGAGTCTCCCATATCCAAAATGCTTGGGACCAGGGGTATTTTGAATAACGGAATATTCCGTATTTTGGAATAATTGCATAACATAATGAAATATCTTGGGAATAGGACCCAAATATACACACAAACTGCATTTATGTGTTATATACACCTTATACACACAGCCTGCAGGTAATTTTATACAATATATTCAATAATTTTGTGGCTCAAACAAAGTTTGTGTACAGAAATTAAATCCATTTATGTTTCATATACACCTTATACACACAGCCTGAAGGTAATTTTATACAATATTATTAATAATTTGTGCCTTAGACAAAGTTTGGGTACATTGAACCATCAAAAATCAAAAGTTTCATTATCTCACTCATGCCAAAAAAATTCCGTATCTCGGAATATTCCATATTTCGGAATATTTGGATATGGGAGACTCAACCTGTATATGCAGTAACCAATTCTCCCCGAATATTGTTCGGGCGCTAATTGACCCTCGTTTTTCGCCGATCATCCCCGATGTTTTTTTTCACCCTATCCTATTATTTTGACCAAATAATAGGATAGGGTGAAAAAAAACATCGGGGATAATCGGTGAAAAATCCCCGTTTTCCCAAAAACACATAGATGTCGCAATAAGATCGCGGACCTATGTGTTTTTGCCTTTTTTCAAGTGAAGACATGGCAGTTATTGTGGACTTTTTTTCAGGACACATCAGGTCCCGAAAAAAAAACCCTGATAAGTGCCGGCGTCAGGCCGCATTCAGGGCTAATTAAATAGCTTGGGTGAGGTAATTAGCCGCGGTAATTTACCGCGGCTAATTGGATACCCCCATAATTTACAAGTAGTCGCCTCCAACATGCAGAGACATGCGACAAATAGCCAAAGAAGCAGTAAGTAACTCTTGATGCTTCAGGCCAGTAGTCTAGCACTCAGCTTCCGCTATTGATACATAAAGTATGTACTTGTCACTGTGATAGGGAGATAAATAGTAAATAGGCCCCTTACTGTCTCATTAAAGCGCAGCTGCTGTGGGCATATGAGAGAGGTAGAATAACTATGGGCTGAACCAATATTTGAGAATCCAGGTTATAAATTCAGTAGGATCCAGTCACATCACTGAGGCATGAGGCACTTTGTGCCTGGCGAGCTAATAAATCACTGTAGTCGACAGAATCTGATGCAGAGTTGCTTATTTTGCTCCAAAGAAGAGGGCGCCTGCTGCACAGGTTGTACACGCTCAGGATGTGGCTGCATGTGCCTGTGCGCCTGGTGTACTACTAGTTGTCCTCAGCAGTGCGCAGTCGGGGGCCAATTTAAGTGCCAGCTACCAATGGTACATTACTGAAAGCTGATTCACCTCACACCTCCTTAGGCAGCGAGCAGGATCGGCCTTCTGTGAGTAGGATGTATGTTGTTTTGTGTAATCCCCAGTAAGGAGGAGTGTTGCATCATATAATTCCCAGTGAGGGGCGTGTTGCTTTGTTCAGTGCTAAATAGGGCTCATGTTGCTTCATGTAATCCCTAGTAGGGGGCGTTTTACTTCATGTAATCCCTAGTAGGGGGCGTTTTACTTCATGTAATCCCTAGTAGGGGTCGTGTTGCTTCATGTAATCCCTAGTAGGGGTCGTGTTGCTTCATGTAATCCCTAGTAGGGGGCGTCTTGCTTCATGTAATCCCTAGTAGGGGGCGTCTTGCTTCATGTAATCCCTAGTAGGGGTCGTTTTACTTCATGTAATCCCTAGTAGGGGTCGTTTTACTTCATGTAATCCCTAGTAGGGGTCGTGTTGCTTCATGTAATCCCTAGTAGGGGTCGTGCTGCTTCATGTAATCCCTAGTAGGGGTCGTGTTGCTTCATGTAATCCCTAGTAGGGGGCATTTTGCTTCATGTAATCCCTAGTAGGGGTCGTGTTGCTTCATGTAATCCCTAGTAGGGGTCGTCTTGCTTCACGTTATCCATAGTAGGGGCGTCTTGCTTCACGTAATCCCTAGTAGGGAGCGTTTTGCTTCATGTAATCCCTAGTAGGGGGCGTCTTGCTTCACGTAATCCCTAGTAGGGAGCGTTTTGCTTCATGTAATCCCTATTGGGTGGGGTCGTGTTGCTTCATGTAATCCCTAGTAGGGGTCGTGTTGCTTCATGTAATCCCTAGTAGGGGGCGTCTTGTTTCATGTAATTCCTAGTAGGGGGCGTGTTGCTTCATGTAATCCCTAGTGGGGGGCATGTTGCTTCATGTAATCCCTAGTAGGGGGCGTCTTGCTTCATGTAATCCCTAGTAGGGGGTGTCTTGCATCATGTAATCCCTAGTAGGGAGCGTTTTGCTTCATGTAATCCCTAGTAGGGGTCATGTTGCTTCATGTAATCCCTAGTAGGGGGCGTCTTGCTTCATGTAATCCCTAGTAGGGGGCGTCTTGCTTCATGTAATCCCTAGTAGGGGTCGTTTTACTTCATGTAATCCCTAGTAGGGGTCGTGTTGCTTCATGTAATCCTTAGTAGGGGTCGTGTTGCTTCATGTAATCCCTAGTAGGGGTCGTGTTGCTTCATGTAATCCCTAGTAGGGGTCCTGTTGCTTCACGTTATCCCTAGTAGGGGCGTCTTGCTTCACGTAATCCCTAGTAGGGAGCGTTTTGCTTCATGTAATCCCTAGTAGGGGACGTCTTGCTTCACGTAATCCCTAGTAGGGAGCGATTTGCTTCATGTAATCCCTATTGGGTGGGGTCGTGTTGCTTCATGTAATCCCTAGTAGGGGTCGTGTTGCTTCATGTAATCCCTAGTAGGGGGCGTCTTGTTTCATGTAATCCCTTGTAGGGGGCGTGTTGCTTCATGTAATCCCTAGTGGGGGGCATGTTGCTTCATGTAATCCCTAGTAGGGGGCGTCTTGCTTCATGTAATCCCTAGTAGGGGGTGTCTTGCATCATGTAATCCCTAGTAGGGAGCATTTTGCTTCATGTAATCCCTAGTAGGGGGCGTGTTGCTTCATGTAATCCCTAGTAGGGGGCGTGTTGCTTCATGTAATCTCTAGTAGGGGGCGTCTTGCTTCATGTAATCCCTAATAGGAGGTGTCTTTCTTCATGTAATCCCTAGTAGGGGGCGTCTTGCTTCATGTAATCCCTAGTAGGGGGCGTCTTGCTTCATGTAAATCCCAGTAGGGGGTGTCTTGCTTCATGTAATCCCATATAGGGGGCGTTTTGCTTCATGTAATCCCTAGTAGGGGTCGTGTTGCTTCATGTAATCCCTAGTAGGGGGCGTCTTGCTTCATGTAATCCCTAGTAGGGGGCATCTTGCTTCATGTAATCCCTAGTAGGGGGCATTTTGCTTCATGTAAACCCTAGTAGGGGGCTTCTTGCTTCATGTAAACCCCAGTAGGGGTTGTGTTGCTTTATGTAACCCCCAGTGCAGTGGCGTAACTTCATCCCAGGTGCCCGGAGGCAAGATAAATGTTGGTGCCTTCCCCATCCCCCAAATTAAAATTTACCACCCCCCAGCACCTATGCCAGACCCAGCTGCCACCACCCCCTATGCAGTTCATCTTATACAGTGCCCCTAGTAGTGCCCCATATAGAGTGCTCCCCAGTAGCTGTCCCCCTATGCAGTGCCCCCAATAGATATCACCCTATGCAGTGCCCCTTATACAGTGCCCACCTTTGTAGTGCCTCCTAGTAATGGTCCCCTTATGCAGTGCCTCCAGTAGTGCCCCTTATACAGTGCCCCTAGTAGTGGTCCCCCTATGCAGTGCCCCTTATACAGTGCCCACCTATGCAGCGCCTCCAATAGTACACTTTATACACTGCCCTCAGTAGTGGTCCCCCTATGCAGTGCCCCCAGTAGTGGTCCCCCTATGCAGTGCCCCCAGTAGTGCCCTTTATACAGTGCCCCCAGAAGTGGCCCTTCCTATGCAGTGCCCCCAGTAGTGCCCCTTATAGAGTGCCCCCAGTAGTGGTCCCCTATGCAGTGCCTCCAGTAGCGCCCCTTATACAGAGCCCACAATAGTGGTCCCCCTATGCAGTGCCTCCAGTAGTGCACATTATACAGTGCCCCCAGTAGTGGTCCCCCTATGCAGTGCCTCCAGTAGTGCACATTATACAGTGCCCTCTTTAGTGGTCCCCCTAAGAAGTGCCTCCAGCAGTGCCCCCAATAGTGGTCCCCCTATGCAGTGCCCCCAGTAGTTCCCTTTATACAGTGCCCTCAGTAGTGGCCCTTCCTATGCAGTTATGTAATGCCCCCAGTAGTTGGTCCCCCCTATGCAGTGCCCCGTTATGTAGTGCCCCCTAGTAGTGGGTCCCCCTATGCTGTGCCCCATTATGTAGTGCCCTCAGTAGTGGGTCCCCCTATGCAGTGCCCCGTTATGTAGTTCCCCCAGTAGTGGGTCCCCCTATGCAGTGCCTCGTTATATAGTGCCCTCAGTAATGGGTTGCCCCTATGCAGTGCCCTGTTATGTAGTGCCCTCAGTAGTGGGTCCCCCTATGCAGTGCCCCGTTATGTAGTGCCCCCAGTAGTTGGTCCCCCCTATGCAGTGCCCTGTTATGTAATTCCCCCAGTGTTGGTCCCCCCTATGCAGTTCCCCGTTATGTAGTGCCCCCAGTAGTTGGTCCCCCCTATGCAGTGCCCTGTTATGTAATGCCCCCAGTAGTTGGTCCCCCCTATGCAATACCCCGTTATGTAGTTCCCCCTGTAGTGGGTCCCCCTATGCAGTGCCCCATTATATAGTGCCCTCAGTAGTGGGTCGCCCCTATGCAGTGCCCTGTTATGTAATGCCCCCAGTAGTTGGTCCCCCCTATGCAGTGCCCCGTTATGTAGTGCCCCCAGTAGTTGGTCCCCTCTATGCAGTGCCCTTTTATGTAATGCCCCCAGTAGTTGGTCCCCCCTATGCAGTGCCCCCTTATGTAGTTCCCCCAGTAGTGGGTCCCCCTATGCAGTGCCCCGTTATATAGTGCCCTCAGTAGTGGGTCGCCCCTATGCAGTGCCCTGTTATGTAGTGCCCTCAGTAGTGAGTCCCCCCTATGCAGTGCCCCTTACAAATATAACACGTAACACACATATATTACTCACCTGAATCCCTGTTCCTGCGCCCCCACCACGTCCGCTCCTCTGTCTGTCCTCCCGCTCGGCACTATGGGAGAAACTCCCTCCGTGGATAAAGCAGCTAATGAGAGTCTATCTGGCTCTCATTGGCTGCTAAAACAAACACATCACCGGCGGTGGAGCGACGATCAGCGGCGCTCCTCTATGCAGCTTCTCCTCAGCAGTGCCTGGAAAGGCCGGGTGACAATGGAACCAGGTGCCCCCTTCAGGGCTGGCGCCCGGTGGCAAATGACTCCATTGTCTCCGGGAGTTCCGCCACTGCCCCAGTGATCCCTGGGATGCTACTTTCTCTATGTACCCCAGGATGAGAAGCGCTTGTATTTGTACTGAATAGAGGTAATAGCTCCAATATTGAGGAACAGCATAACCAAGTCATTTTACCAAAGCTTATCACTATTGTGGAGTGGGAATCTGCAGCTTGTATACTCCAAAGGTCCTCTGTTATATGGCCTCAAGGAATCTCTCTAATTTAGGTTAGCTTGTCCCAGATGCCTTCATGTATTCCCATAGCATGATCCTGTGCCGTTGATACTGGATAAACGTCAATGTTCTCAGCTCTTGGTTTAGTAATACTCAGTCCCAGCTTCTCCTTTGATCCTGATTTCCAACCAACAAAAACCTTGTGTGGTTAACAACAAGTTATTAGGGGACCCTGCTCCATCCTGCCTCCATTCCCCTCCTCACATCATGTCACTGCCCCTGTCACATGCAACCCTGTCCTTACTGACACATCACTCAACTCCTGGCTAGCTAACTGGAGCTCGCCTTCCGGCAGCCTTGAAGTGGCATCAGGTCTGACTGGTGTTTGGCTCTGGCCGCGAGCCAATCACCGATCGTGGTCCAGCAGCCAATAGCAGGTGGCCGCAGCAAGCCAATTGTGGCTCGCCGCGTCATAGCCCAGCCCATTCGCTGCATCCTTTATTAGACGTCACTGAGAGAAGTCAGTCCGGCAGCGGAGGGGGAGGAAATAAGACTTCCCGAGGAACAAGAGGAGCATAGGGGCAACAGTTCCGGTGGCCGCAGAAGAGGCCAGAAGACACCGCCGTGAAGAAGGAAGATAGGAGGCGCCAGCTGGAGGAAGAAAAGAAGAGGCCGCAGCAGAAGAATGCGGCTGGGGACTGGAGAAGACAGTGGGGGTGGAAAGTAAATGAGCTAACGAAGCTCCCCTCCACAGCCTTTTCCACCATACAGGTAGGCCCTCCGTGAGGCCTACCATTAACTTCTACCTAGACAACCAGGGATGTCGGGCTCTAGGGCCATGGGGTAAATTCAGGCAATAGGCCTATGGGCATATAGGCGGGCACTAGGCCCGGGTTCCATAGGGGGCAATAGGTCCTATAGATTATAAATTAACCCTGTTAGGAGTGAGTAACCTGGGTGTTAGGCCCAGGTCACTAAAAGTGCACATCGGCAGGCCACCCTAAATATATAAAGTGTCCTGGGTATTAGGCCCAAGCCACTAAGTAAGCGCCTCAGACATGCTCTTCCCATGTAGGATCTTCCCATATTGGAAGAGTCGCGTTCTGGGTATAATGTGGAACAGGAGAATCCTGGAGACCTGGAGATACCAGCGGAAGAGATGGAGCACGCTGAGGAGGGAAATCGTTATGCAGGAGTCTGTGGAGAAACTCATGGAAGACTCATGGAAGATGTCGGCTATTATTGAAGACAGTCCAGCCCAGCAAGAGAAGGTGGATGAAGACCCTGGCAAAGTGACTGTCCAAGGGTGTGAATGGCAGGATCTAGTGGAGCTGTGCTTGCAGGCAATTGCCCTCTGTGAAGAGGAGGACAAGGTCCTGAAGCGTGACGACCTGCCAGGAGTGATGGGCTGTATGGACAGGGAAGGAGTTGATTGTGAGGACTGGTTCCCAAAGAGGATGTGGGACCCTTGGAGATGCCCCATGAGGATTTGTGGAAAATGTCAGCAGATACCCGGGAGGAAGAGGATGCCCCGCAGTAATCCACTGTTGGGTGGTGGTTAGTGCCACACCCTGAAGACAGTGAAGACGCTGCAGAAAGGTTGGAAGACAAAGAGTGGGTGGCTGCTGCACCCTCAGAAGGAAGTTTCCCCATTTAGCCCATCAAGAGTGTCCCTGTCAAATTGCCACTTCCACAGAGGATCCGCAGGCCGAAGTCAGGAGGTCTGAAGATGGAGAGCCCAGAGCCAATGAAACAGGAATATGGGGTCACAGTCGGTCCGGGCTGGGTCCTCGAACACAACTTCGCTGGCGAGATCATAGAATACCCAGACCTGCGGCCGATGGAGATGGAAGAAGACTTTGTCGGGACTACAAAAGAAAGGGGGAGGGATGTGGAAACCCATGCTGGGATCAAGTGGCTGATCCCAGCAATGGTACACATCCGTAGTCACCTCTGGGACAGTGAGTTTGTCCACAGCGTCGCCGGTGCAGATGCAGCGGGTACCTGGTGAAGAGACCACCTGGTCCCTTCCACCAGCGCCGGCAGCAGAGTGGCGGCGGGTGAAGCTTGGCTTTGAGCGCGAGCTACCTGGAGTTTGCCACCCGGCAGCCATGAAGCGGCGTCGGATCTGGCAGGTGTTTGGCTCTGGCCGTTAGCCAATCATGACTCGTGGTCCTGCAGCCAATACCAGGTGGCTGCAATGAGCCAATCACAGCTCACTGCATCATATCCCCACCCACTCATGGCATCTTATATTAGATGCCGCTGAGCGGGAGAAGTCAGTCCGGTGGCAGAGGGGGAGGAAAGAATACCTCACAAAGAAGGAGAGGAGCATCGCAGCAACAGTTCTGGCGGCCGCGGAAGAGGCCAGAAGACGTAGCTGTCAAGAAGGAGGCACCATCTGGAGGAAAAAAAGAATAGATGGCACCGCTGGCCAGGACGGGCCAGTGGCAGAAGAATGCAGCTGAGAGGACAGCAGGGGTAGAAAGTAAAAGAGCTAACGAAGCTTCCACCCGCAGCCTCTTCCACCATACAGGTAGGCCCTCCCTGAGGCCTACCATTAACTTCTGCCTAGACAACCAGGGTTGTCGGACACTGGGTCCATGGGGTAAATTCAGATAATACGCCTATGGGCATATAGGAGGGCACTAGGCCAGTGTGCCATATAGGGCAATAGGCCCTATAGATTATAAATTAACCCTATTAGGAGTGAGTGACCTGGGTGTTAGGCCCAGGTCACTAAAAGTGCAAATAGGTGGGCCACCCTAAATATATAAAGTGTCCTGGGAATTAGGCCCAGGCCACTAAGTAAGTGCCTCAGACAGGCCCAAAGACCTGAGCCCTGTAAAAGGTGTCCCTGGCCATTAGACCCAGTCCACTAGCTCAGCCACTCCTTTAGGCAGGCCATAAGCCTGAGGCCACATTATAGAAAGGGACTCTGGGCATTAGTCCCAAGTCCCTTTGGGCCCTGTAGTAGGCAGGCTTCAAAGACTGAGCCACCGGTAAGACTCTTGCCATTAGGACCAGACCACAGAGCCCACTGAGAGTGGCTCTGGGCATTAGGCCTAGACCACCGGTGCAAGTAGGCAGCCCCTGTGTTAGTGTGTAGAGGTGTGAGCTGTAGTGCGACACTCACCCTCCAAGTCCCCTGTGGAGAGCTGTCAGGCTCCCACTAATATAACAAGTGTTTCCCAGTCACCTAGAAGAGGAGCTGGCCAGCTCTCCATAGGAAGATTTAAAAGAGACAGTACTTAGGTTATTAATCCGTGGTCACTTTTGTATGGTTTAACTGTCCTTGTGTGTTGTGTCGTGCAGGGTAAATTTATGTAGCACTGTTGCAATTTGTTGAATTAGAAGGATACACCACACATATAGTTTGTTGGGCCAGTGAGTTAGGGTTGATGTTTCTGTAGAGTTAGGTAACAATAAATGTGACACACTTCTAGACTAGGTTAGAGTCCTGCACGGCGTATTATTATCTCCCCTACAGAGACCTGTGTGTGGGATCGAGCGGGACGAAGCCCAAGAGTACCACCGGTGAGAACCTTTATGTTTGTCTTTTACTGCCGGTTTGTTTCTGCCTGTCCTCCTTTCTTCAGGGCATACAGTGGGCCATGCACTCCGGTGCAAGGTCGAGTCTTCACATGGTGCGCGAGTACTTATAGGTGAAACTCGGGATCTGAGGCCAACAGGGCCAGTGATGATCCTCACTTAAAACCAAATCTTTTGTGTAGTCCTCGGTCCGGTAGGGCATGTCGGTCAGCGTTGAGGAAGGACGGTTCTCACGTCATCTCCTTCTTCCTAGGTCTGTGTCCTGTTTAAAATTCCAGGACCGCCTGATCAACATACGGCCTGAAGGTGAGAGGGTGCTACGCCAGGTACACCACAAGGTTACACCTGTACGGCAGCATGCACCACACCGCAACACCTCTTACATGTGGATTCCTGCATCCTCCATGCCCCTCCTCACTGCCCCTGTCACATGCAGCCCTGTCTTCACTGACACCTCACTCATCTCCTGATATACTCTGTGCTGCTGGGGACCCTGCTCCACCCACTATATAAATCTGCCTGTGGCTTTCTGCTGCCTCCATTCCCCTCCTCACATCATGTCACTGCCCCTGTCACATGCAGCCCTGTCCTCACTAACACATCACTCATCTCCTGATATACTCTGTGCTGCTGGGGACCCTGCACCTTCCACTATATAACAATCAGTCTGTGGCTTCCTGCTGCCTCCTTTCCCCTCCTTTCTTCATGTCACATGCAGCCCTGCCCTCACTAACGGGATCTGGTCAATATCCCGGCAAAGAGGATGCCGGCACTTAGAATACCGGCGCCGGAATCCCGACAACTGTCAAAACCCCGGTGCCGACATCCCAACTGCCAGCATCCAGTTGGTAAGTAGTAGGGTTAGGGGGAAGGTTTGGGTTGGGCACTGGGGGATTATTGTTAGGCACTGGGGGGGTGATTAGGTTTAGGGTGCGGGGAGGGGGAGGTTAGGTTTAAGTACTGAGGGGAGGTTAGATTTAGGCACCGGGAGGGAGGGTTTATGGGTAGGGGTAGGAGAAGGGTTACGATACCTGCCGACAGGTGTCGGTATCCTATCCCTGCCGGGATGCCGGTGTCTGGATTTTGACCGCCGGGATCCCATACTCAACCTTTACCAACACATCACACATCTCCTGATATACTCTGTGCTGCTGGGGCCCCTGCTCCATCCACTATATAACTCTCAGTCTGTGGCTTCCTGCTGCCCCCATTCCCCTCCTCACATCATGTCACTGCCCCTGTCACATGAAGTCCTGTTTTCAATAACACATCACTAATCTTCTAAAATTTGCAGGATCTGTCCCTAAAACAGACCTGCAGATAGAATGTGTCACCCTGCAGGCATTCTATCACGGAGCACTTTACGCAGTAGCCATGACAAGTGACACTCTAGCTCTCCCAAATTTAAGTATATAAATTATAGTCAATATCATACAGCGCAGCACAAAATGAATGAACGACCAGGAGAGTTTTTCATATACCCACATACAGGTAATACAGTACTGTACATTGTGGCATTTTCTGCAGTTTATTGCTGTGCTTTTATTTATTTATTTTAAATAATTTATTCTGGGATAACATACTGTAGGGTTTTATTCTGGGATAACATGCTGTATGGTTTTATTCTGGGCAGTGGTGTAACTAGGGTATTTGGAGCCCAGGGCAAATTTGAAAAGGGAGCCACCTTCCCCATGTGCGCGCGCCAAAGGCGCACGCAGCGAAAAAATGGGCGTAGTCACTTAAAAATGGGGCGTGTCAACATGACACTCCCCTTTATTTTCAAACTGAACATTCCTATCCATTTGCACCTTAACCCCAATAGTACCCTTATACAGTACCCCCAGTATGCAGTTGTGGTCCCTCTCATGCAGGCCCATAGTAGTGCCCCTTATACAGTATCCCCAGTAGTGGTCCCTCTTATACAGCCCCCAATTAGTTCCCCTTACTCAGTACCCCCAGTAGTGGCCCCTCCAAATGCAGTGCCCCACGTAGTGTTCCCCCTTATGCAGTGCCCCCAGAAGCAGTCCCCACAATGCAGTGCACCCAGTAGCGGTATCCCCTTATGCAGTGCCCTTTATATGGTGCCCCCAGTAGTAGTCCCCCCCTATGCAGTGCCCTTTTATATAGTGCCCCCAGCAGTAGTCCCCCCCATGCAGTTTTCCCAGTAGTGGTCCCCTTATGCAGGCACCCTGTAGTGATCCCCCCCTGTAGTGGTCCCCGCAGTGCCCCTAGCAGTAAGCCCCTTATATAGTGCCCCCAGCAGTAGTGTCCCCCCCTCCCATGCAGTGCCCCCAGTAGTGGTCCCCCTGATGCAGGCTCCCAGTAGTGACCCCCCCCCTATCCAGTGGTCCCTGTAGTGGCCCTTCCTATTATTGCCCCCAATAGTGGTCCCCCGAGTGCAGAGCCTCTAGTAATAGGCCCCTTTTAGAATGCCCCCAGTGGTAGTCCCCGCCCAAGTAGTAGTCCCCAGTAGAGTAGCCCCCCCCCCAGTAGAGGTCCTCCCAATGGCACCCCCAGTAGTAGCCACACCTCCCCCAGTAGAGATCCCCCCATTAGTAGCCAACCCCTCCCCCGTTGTGCAGATAGGTTTAAAAATAAATAAATATATATAAAAATATACTTACCTGATTCCACGCTGCTCCTGCTCCTGTCCGCGATGCCGCTCCCGCCCGCCAGTCCGCCTGGGCTGGCGCGCTCAGCATTATGGGACTGACGTCATGACGTCAGTCCCATTACCCACTGCAGGAGCCGGACGGCTCTTGCAGTGGGTGCTGCAGCAGTCAATGAGAGTCTATCTGACTCTCATTGGCTGCTGTTTAACACATGCATCGCCACCAGCGCTGGCGGCGATGCGTGTGTAATGCACAGCCTGAGCCCGCATCCTGGCGCTATTGGGCAAGCGCTCAGGGGGAGGGAACGGGCTCAGGTGTGCAGCACAGGACCGGTGCTGGAAGCCTAGCGCCGGTCCTGTGTAAATGTGTAGCGCTGACCGCACTCATTGCGGTCGGCGCTACACTGGCTAACTAGGGCGGGCGGGCGGGCCGGTACCGTGGCCGGCGACGCCCCCCCCGCGTCGCCGGTCCAACGGCGCCCAGGGCAAGCACCCCGCCAGACCCCTCCTAGTTACGCCACTGATTCTGGGATAACATGCTGTAGGGTTCTATTCTGGGATAACATGCTGTAGGGTTTTATTCTGGGATAACATACTGTAGGGTTTTATTCTGGGATAACATGCTGTAGGGTTTTATTCTGGGAGAACATACTGTAGGGTTTTATTCTGGGAGAACATACTGTAGGGTTTTATTCTGGCATAACATGCTGTAGAGTTTTATTCTGGGATAACATGCTGTAGGGTTTTATTCTGGGATAACATGCTGTAGGGTTTTATTCTGGGATAACATACTGTAGGGTTTTATTCTGGGATAACAAGCTATAGGGTTTTATTCTGGGATAACATACTGTAGGGTTTTATTCTGGGATAACATACTGTAGGGTTTTATTCTGGGATAACATGCTATAGGGTTTTATTCTGGGATAACATGCTATAGGGTTTTATTCTGGTATAACATACTATAGGGTTTTATTCTGGGATAACATACTGTAGGGTTTTATTCTGGGATAACATACTGTAGAGTTTTATTCTTGGAGAACATACTGTAGGGTTTTATTCTGGGATAACATGCTGTAGGGTTTTATTCTGGGATAACATGCTGTAGGGTTTTATACTGGGATAACATACTGTAGGGTTTTATTCTGGGATAACATACTGTAGGGTTTATTCTGGTATAACATACTGTAGGGTTTTATTCTGGGATAACATGCTTTAGGGTTTTATTCTGGGATAACATACTGTAGGGTTTTATTCTGGGATAACATACTGTAGGGTTTTATTCTGGGATAACATGCTGCAGGGTTTTATTCTGGGATAACATGCTGTAGGGTTTTATTCTGGGATAACATGCTGTAGGGTTTTATTCTGGGGTAACATGCTGTAGGGTTTTATTCTGGGATAACATACTGTAGGGTTTTATTCTGGGATAACATACTGTAGAGTTTTATTCTTGGAGAACATACTGTAGGGTTTTATTCTGGGATAACATGTGTAGGGTTTTATTCTGGGACAACATGCTGTAGGGTTTTATTCTGGGATAAAATGCTGTAGGGTTTTATTCTAGGATAACATACTGTAGGGTTTTATTCTGGGATAACATACTGTAGAGTTTTATTCTTGGAGAACATACTGTAGGGTTTTATCCTGGGATAACATGCTGTAGGGTTTTATTCTGGGAGAACATACTGTAGGGTTTTATTCTGGGATAACATGCTGTAGGGTTTTATTCTGGGATAACATGCTGTAGGGTTTTATTCTGGGATAACATGCTGTAGGGTTTTATTCTGGGATAACATGCTGTAGGGTTTTATTCTGGGATAACATGCTGTAGGGTTTTATTCTGGGATAACATGCTGTAGGGTTTTATTCTGGGATAACATACTGTAGGGTTTTATTCTGGGATAACATGCTGTAGGGATTTATTCTGGGATAACATACTGTAGTGTTTTATTCTGGGATAACATACTGTAGAGTTTTATTCTTGGAAAACATACTGTAGGGTTTTATTCTGGTGTAACATACTGTAGGGATTTATTCTGGGATAACATGCTGTAGGGTTTTATTCTGGGATAACATGCTGTAGGGTTTTATTCTGGGATAACATACTGTAGGGTTTTATACTGGGATAACATACTGTAGGGTTTTATTCTGGGATAACATACTGTAGGGTTTTATTCTGGTATAACATACTGTAGGGATTTATTCTGGGATAACAAGCTGTAGGGTTTTATTCCGGGATAACAAACTGTAGGGTTTTATTCTGGGGTAACATACTGTAGGGTTTTATACTGGGATACCATACTGTAGGGTTTTATTCTTTGAGAACATACTGTAGGGTTTTATTCTGGTATAACATACTGTAGGGTTTTATTCTGGGATAACATGCTGTAGGGTTTTATTCTGGGATAACATACTGTAGGGTTTTATTCTGGGATAACATACTGTAGGGTTTTATTCTGGGATAACATGCTGTAGGGTTTTATTCTGGGATAACATGCTGTAGAGTTTTATTCTGGGATAACATGCTGTAGGGTTTTATTCTGGGGTAACATGCTGTAGGGTTTTATTCTGGGATAACATACTATAGGGTTTTATTCTGGGATAACATACTGTAGAGTTTTATTCTTGGAGAACATACTGTAGGGTTTTATTCTGGGAGAACATGCTGTAGGGTTTTATTCTGGGAGAACATGCTGTAGGGTTTTATTCGGGGAGAACATGCTGTAGGGTTTTATTCTGGGATAACATGCTGTAGGGTTTTATTCTGGGATCACATACTGTAGGGTTTTATTCTGGGATCACATGCTGTAGGGTTTTATTCTGGGATAACATGCTGTATGGTTTTATTCTGGGATAACATGCTGTAGGGTTTTATTCTGGGATAACATGCTGTAGGGTTTTATTCTGGGATAACATGCTGTAAGGTTTTATTCTGGGATAACATACTGTAGGGTTTTATTCTGGGATAACATACTGTAGAGTTTTATTCTTGGAGAACATACTTTAGGGTTTTATTCTGGGATAACATGCTGTAGGGTTTTATTCTGGGATAACATGCTGTAAGGTTTTATACTGGGATAACATACTGTAGGGTTTTATTCTGGGATAACATGCTTTAGGGTTTTATTCTGGGATAACATACTGTAGGGTTTTATTCTGGGATAACATACTGTAGGGTTTTATTCTGGGATAACATGCTGTAGGGTTTTATTCTGGGATAACATGCTGTAGGGTTTTATTCTGGGATAACATGCTATAGGGTTTTATTCTGGGGTAACATGCTGTAGGGTTTTATTCTGGGATAACATACTGTAGGGTTTTTTTCTGGGATAACAGACTGTAGGGTTTTATTCTGGGATATCATACTGTAAGGTTTTATCCTGGGATAACATGCTGTAGGGTTTTATTCTGGAAGAACATACTGTAGGGTTTTATTCTGGGATAACATGCTGTAGGGTTTTATTCTAGGATAACATGCTGTAGGGATTTATTCTGGGATAACATGCTGTAGGGTTTTATTCTGGGATAACATGCTGTAGGGTTTTATTCTGGGATAACATGCTGTAGGGTTTTATTCTGGGATAACATGCTGTAGGGTTTTTCTTCTGGGATAACATACTGTAGTGTTTTATTCTGGGATAACATACTGTAGAGTTTTATTCTTGGAGAACATACTGTAGGGTTTTATTCTGGTATAACATACTGTAGGGATTTATTCTGGGATAACATGCTGTAGGGTTTTATTCTGGGATAACATGCTGTAGGGTTTTATTCTGGGATAACATGCTGTAGGGTTTTATACTGGGATAACATGCTGTAGGGTTTTATTCTGGGATAACATACTATAGGGTTTTATTCTGGGATAACATACTGTAGAGTTTTATTCTTGGAGAACATACTGTAGGGTTTTATTCTGGGAGAACATGCTGTAGGGTTTTATTCTGGGAGAACATGCTGTAGGGTTTTTTTCTGGGAGAACATGCTGTAGGGTTTTATTCTGGGATCACATGCTGTAGGGTTTTATTCTGGGATCACATACTGTAGGGTTTTATTCTGGGATCACATGCTGTAGGGTTTTATTCTGGGATAACATGCTGTATGGTTTTATTCTGGGATAACATGCTGTAGGGTTTTATTCTGGGATAACATGCTGTAGGGTTTTATTCTGGGATAACATGCTGTAAGGTTTTATTCTGGGATAACATACTGTAGGGTTTTATTCTGGGATAACATACTGTAGAGTTTTATTCTTGGAGAACATACTTTAGGGTTTTATTCTGGGATAACATGCTGTAGGGTTTTATTCTGGGATAACATGCTGTAAGGTTTTATACTGGGATAACATACTGTAGGGTTTTATTCTGGGATAACATACTGTAGGGTTTTATTCTGGTATAACATACTGTAGGGTTTTATTCTGGGATAACATGCTTTAGGGTTTTATTCTGGGATAACATACTGTAGGGTTTTATTCTGGGATAACATACTGTAGGGTTTTATTCTGGGATAACATTCTGTAGGGTTTTATTCTGGGATAACATGCTGTAGGGTTTTATTCTGGGATAACATGCTATAGGGTTTTATTCTGGGGTAACATGCTGTAGGGTTTTATTCTGGGATAACATACTGTAGGGTTTTTTTCTGGGATAACAGACTGTAGGGTTTTATTTTGTGATATCATACTGTAAGGTTTTATCCTGGGATAACATGCTGTAGGGTTTTATTCTGGAAGAACATACTGTAGGGTTTTATTCTGGGATAACATGCTGTAGGGTTTTATTCTAGGATAACATGCTGTAGGGATTTATTCTGGGATAACATGCTGTAGGGTTTTATTCTGGGATAACATGCTGTAGGGTTTTATTCTGGGATAACATGCTGTAGGGTTTTATTCTGGGATAACATGCTGTAGGGTTTTATTCTGGGATAACATGCTGTAGGGTTTTTCTTCTGGGATAACATACTGTAGTGTTTTATTCTGGGATAACATACTGTAGAGTTTTATTCTTGGAGAACATACTGTAGGGTTTTATTCTGGTATAACATACTGTAGGGATTTATTCTGGGATAACATGCTGTAGGGTTTTATTCTGGGATAACATGCTGTAGGGTTTTATTCTGGGATAACATGCTGTAGGGTTTTATACTGGGATAACATACTGTAGGGTTTTATTCTGGGATAACATACTGTAGGGTTTTATTCTGGTATAACATACTGTAGGGATTTATTCTGGGATAACATGCTGTAGGGTTTTATTCTGGGATAACATACTGTAGGGTTTTATTCTGGGGTAACATACTGTAGGGTTTTATTCTGGGATAACATACTGTAGGGTTTTATTCTTGGAGAACATACTGTAGGGTTTTATTCTGGGATAACATGCTGTAGGGTTTTATTCTGGGATAACATGCTGTAGGGTTTTATTCTGGGATAACATACTGTAGGGTTTTATTCTGGGATAACATGCTGTAGGGTTTTATTCTGGGATAACATGCTGTAGGGTTTTATTCTGGGATAACATGCTGTAGGGTTTTATTCTGGGGTAACATGCTGTAGGGTTTTATTCTGGGATAACATACTGTAGGGTTTTATTCTGGGATAACATACTGTAGAGTTTTATTCTTGGAGAACATACTGTAGGGTTTTATTCTGGGAGAACATGCTGTAGGGTTTTATTCTGGGAGAACATGCTGTAGGGTTTTATTCTGGGAGAACATGCTGTAGGGTTTTATTCTGGGATAAAATGCTGTAGGGTTTTATTCTGGGATAACATACTGTAGGGTTTTATTCTGGGATAACATACTGTAGAGTTTTATTCTTGGAGAACATACTTTAGGGTTTTATTCTGGGATAACATGCTGTAGGGTTTTATTCTGGGATAACATGCTATAGGGTTTTATTCTGGGATAACATGCTGTAGGGTTTTATACTGGGATAACATACTCTAGGGTTTTATTCTGGGATAACATACTGTAGGGTTTTATTCTGGTATAACATACTGTAGGGTTTTATTCTGGGATAACATGCTGTAGGGTTTTATTTTGGGATAACATACTGTAGGGTTTTATTCTGGGATAACATGCTGTAGGGTTTTATTCTGGGATAACATGCTGTAGGGTTTTATTCTGGGATAACATGCTGTAGGGTTTTATTCTGGGATAACATGCTGAAGGGTTTTTTTCTGGGATAACATGCTGTAGGGTTTTATTATGGGATAACATACTGTAGAGTTTTATTCTTGGAGAACATACTGTAGGGTTTTATTCTGGGATAACATGCTGTAGGGTTTTATTCTGGGAGAACATGCTGTAGGGTTTTATTCTGGGATAACATGCTGTAGGGTTTTATACTGGGATAACATGCTGTAGGGTTTTATTCTGGGAGAACATGCTGTAGGGTTTTATTCTGGGATAACATGCTGTTCGGTTTTTTTCTGGGATAACATGCTGTAGGGTTTTATTCTGGGATAACATGCTGTAGGGTTTTATTCTGGGATAACATACTGAAGGGTTTTATTCTGGTATAACATACTGTAGGGTTTTATTCAGGGATAACATGCTGTAGGGTTTTATTCTGGGATAACATACTGTAGGGTTTTATTCTGGGATAACATACTGTAGGGTTTTATTCTGGGATAACATACTGTAGGGTTTTATTCTGGGATAACATGCTATAGGGTTTTATTCTGGGATAACATACTGTAGGGTTTTATTCTGGGATAACATACTGTAGGGTTTTAATCTGGCATAACATGCTATCTGGTTTTATTCTGGGATAACATGCTGTAGGGTTTTATTCTGGGATAACATGCTGTAGAGTTTTATTCTGGGAGAACATGCTGTTCGGTTTTATTTTGGAATAACATGCTGTAGTGTTTTATTCTGGGATAACATACTGTAGGGTTTTATTCTGGGATAACATACTGTAGTGTTTTAATCTGGGATAACATGCTATAGTGTTTTATTCTGGGATAACATACTGTAGGGTTTTATTCTGGGAGAACATACTGTAGGGTTTTATTCTGGGATAACATGCTGTTCGGTTTTTTTCTGGGATAACATGCTGTAGGGTTTTATTCTGGGATAACATGCTGTAGGGTTTTATTCTGGGATAACATACTGTAGGGTTTTATTCTGGGATAACATACTATAGGGTTTTATACTGGGATAACATACTGTAGGGTTTTATTCAGGGATAACATACTGTAGGGTTTTATCCTGGGATAACATGCTGTGGGGTTTTATTCTGGGAGAACATACTGTAGGGTTTTATTCTGGGATAACATACTGTAGGGTTTTATTCTGGGATAACATACTGTATGGTTTTATTCTTTGATAACATACTGTAGGGTTTTATACTGGGATAACATACTGTAGGGTTTAATCTGGGATAACATACTGTAGTTTTTTAATCTGGGATAACATACTGTAAGGTTTTATTCTGGGATAACATACTGTAGGATTTTATTCTGGGATAACATACTGTAGGGTTTTTTTCTGGGATAACATACTGTAGGGTTTTATTCTGGGATAACATGCTGTAGGGTTTTATTCTGGGATAACATGCTGTAGGGTTTTTTTCTGGGATAACATGCTGTAGGGTTTTATTCTGGGATAACATGCTGTAGGTTTTTTTTCTGGGATAACATACTGTAGGGTTTTATTATGGGATAACATACTGTAGAGTTTTATTCTTGGAGAACATACTGTAGGGTTTTATTCTGGGAGAACATGCTGTAGGGTTTTATTCTGGGAGAACATGCTGTAGGGTTTTATTCTGGGATAACATGCTGTAGGGTTTTATACTGGGATAACATGCTGTAGGGTTTTATTCTGGTATAACATACTGTAGGGTTTTATTCTGGTATAACATACTGTAGGATTTTTTTCTGGGATAACATACTGTAGGGTTTTATTCTGGTATAACATACTGTAGGGTTTTATTCAGGGATAACATGCTGTAGGGTTTTATTCTGGGATAACATACTGCAGGGTTTTATTCTGGGATAACATACTGTAGGGTTTTATTCTGGGATAACATGCTATAGGGTTTTATTCTGGGATAACATACTGTAGGGTTTTATTCTGGGATAACATACTGTAGGGTTTTATTCTGGGATAACATGCTATAGGGTTTTATTCTGGGATAACATGCTGTAGGGTTTTATTCTGGGATAACATGCTGTAGAGTTTTATTCTGGGAGAACATGCTGTTCGGTTTTATTCTGGGATAACATGCTGTAGTGTTTTATTCTGGGATAACATACTGTAGGGTTTTATTCTGGGATAACATGCTGTAGGGTTTTATTCTGGGATAACATGCTGTAGTGTTTTAATCTGGGATAACATGCTATAGTGTTTTATTCTGGGATAACATACTGTAGGGTTTTATTCTGGGAGAACATGCTGTAGGGTTTTATTCTGGGATAACATGCTGTTCGGTTTTATTCTGGGATAACATGCTGTAGGGTTTTATTCTGGGATAACATGCTGTAGGGTTTTATTCTGGGATAACATACTGTAGGGTTTTATTCTGGGATAACATACTATAGGGTTTTATACTGGGATAACATACTGTAGGGTTTTATTCAGGGATAACATACTGTAGGGTTTTATCCTGGGATAACATGCTGTGGGGTTTTATTCTGGGAGAACAAACTGTAGGGTTTTATTCTGGGATAACATGCTGTAGGGTTTTATTCTGGGATAACATGCTGTAGGGTTTTATTCTGGGATAACATGCTGTTGGGTTTTATTCTGGGATAACATGCTGTAGGGTTTTATTCTGGGATAACATGCTGTAGGGTTTTATTCTGGGATAACATGCTGTAGGGTTTTATTCTGGGATAACATGCTGTAGAGTTTTATTCTTGGAGAACATACTTTAGGGTTTTATTCTGGGATAACATGCTGTATGGTTTTATTCTGGGATAACATACTGTAGGGTTTTATTCTGGGATAACATACTGTAGGGTTTTATTCCTCTGAGAACATACTGTAGGGTTTTATTCTGGGATAACATGCTGTAGGGTTTTATTCTGGGATAATATACTGTAGGGTTTTATTCTGGGATAACATACTGTTGGGTTTTATTCTGGGATAACATACTGTAGGGTTTTATTCTGGGATAACATACTGTAGTTTTTTAATATGGGATAACATACTGTAAGGTTTTATTCTGGGATAACATACTGTAGGATTTTATCCTGGGATAACATACTGTAGGGTTTTATTCTGGGATAACATACTGTTGGGTTTTATTCTGGGATAACATTCTGTAGGGTTTTATTCTGGGATAACATACTGTAGGGTTTTATTCTGGGATAACATACTGTAGGGTTTTATTCTGGGATAACATGCTGTAGGGTTTTATTCTGGGATAACATACTGTAGGGTTTTATTCTGGGATAACATACTGTAGGGTTTTATTCCTCTGAGAACATACTGTAGGGTTTTATTCTGGGATAACATGCTGTATGGTTTTTTTCTGGGATAACATACTGTAGGGTTTTATTCTGGGATAACATACTGTATTGTTTTAATCTGGGATAACATGCTGTAGGGTTTTATTTTGGGATAACATGCTGTAGGGTTTTATTCTGGGATAACATGCTGTAGGGTTTTATTCAGGGACAACATGCTGTAGGGTTTTATTCTGGGATAAGATACTGTAGGGTTTTATTCTGGGATAACATACTGTATTGTTTTATTCTGGTATAACATACTGTAGGGTTTTATTCTGGTATAACATGCTGTAAGGTTTTTTTCTGGGATAACATACTGTAGTGTTTTATTCTGGGATAACATGCTGTAGGGTTTTATTCTGGGATAACATGCTGTAGGGTTTTATTCTGGGATAACATGCTGTAGGGTTTTATTCTGGGATAACATACTGTAGGGTTTTATTCTGGGATAACATACTGTAGGGTTTTATTCCTCTGCGAACATACTGTAGGGTTTTATTCTGGGATAACATGCTGTAGGGTTTTATTCTGGGATAATATACTATAGGGTTTTATTCTGGGATAACATACTGTAGGGTTTTATTCTGGGATAACATACTGTATGGTTTTATTCTTGGATAACATACTGTAGGGTTTTATACTGGGATAACATACTGTAGGGTTTAATCTGGGATAACATACTGTAGTTTTTTAATCTGGGATAACATACTGTAAGGTTTTATTCTGGGATAACATACTGTAGGATTTTATCCTGGGATAACATACTGTAGGGTTTTATTCTGGGATAACATACTGTTGGGTTTTATTCTGGGATAACATACTGTAGGGTTTTATTCTGGGATAACATACTGTAGGGTTTTATTCTGGGATAACATACTGTAGGGTTTTATTCTGGGATAACATGCTGTAGGGTTTTATTCTGGGATAACATACTGTAGGGTTTTATTCTGGGATAACATACTGTAGGGTTTTATTCTGGGATAACATACTGTAGGGTTTTATTCTGGGATAACATGCTGTAGGGTTTTATTCTGGGATAACATACTGTAGGGTTTTATTCTGGGATAACATACTGTAGGGTTTTATTCTGGGATAACATACTGTAGGGTTTTATTCTGGTATAATATACTGTAGGGTTTTATTCTGGTATAACATGCTGTATGGTTTTTTTCTGGGATAACATACTGTAGGGTTTTATTCTGGGATAACATGCTGTAGGGTTTTATTCTGGGATAACATGCTGTAGGGTTTTATTCTGGGATAACATACTGTAGGGTTTTATTCTGGGATAACATACTGTAGGGTTTTATTCCTCTGCGAACATACTGTAGGGTTTTATTCTGGGATAACATGCTGTAGGGTTTTATTCTGGGATAACATACTGTAGGGTTTTATTCTGGTATAACATGCTGTATGGTTTTTTTCTGGGATAACATACTGTAGGGTTTTATTCTGGGATAACATACTGTAGTGTTTTATTCTGGGATAACATACTGTAGGGTTTTATTCTTGGATAACATACTGTAGTGTTTTATTCTGGGATAACATGCTGTAGGGTTTTATTCTGGGATAACATGCTGTAGGGTTTTATTCTGGGATAACATACTGTAGGGTTTTATTCTGGGATAACATACTGTAGGGTTTTATTCCTCTGCGAACATACTGTAGGGTTTTATTCTGGGATAACATGCTGTAGGGTTTTATTCTGGGATAATATACTATAGGGTTTTATTCTGGGATAACATACTGTAGGGTTTTATTCTGGGATAACATACTGTATGGTTTTATTCTTTGATAACATACTGTAGGGTTTTATACTGGGATAACATACTTTAGGGTTTAATCTGGGATAACATACTGTAGTTTTTTAATCTGGGATAACATACTGCAAGGTTTTATTCTGGGATAACATACTGTAGGATTTTATCCTGGGATAACATACTGTAGGGTTTTATTCTGGGATAACATACTGTTGGGTTTTATTCTGGGATAACATACTGTAGGGTTTTTTTCTGGGATAACATACTGTAGGGTTTTATTCTGGGATAACATACTGTAGGGTTTTATTCTGGGATAACATGCTGTATGGTTTTTTCTGGGATAACATACTGTAGGGTTTTATTCTGGGATAACATACTGTAGTGTTTTATTCTGGGATAACATGCTTTAGGGTTTTATTCTGGGATAACATGCTGTAGGGTTTTATTCTGGGATAACATACTGTAGGGTTTTATTCTGGGATAACATACTGTAGGGTTTTATTCCTCTGCGAACATACTGTAGGGTTTTATTCTGGGATAACATGCTGTAGGGTTTTATTCTGGGATAATATACTATAGGGTTTTATTCTGGGATAACATACTGTAGGGTTTTATTCTGGGATAACATACTGTAGGGTTTTATTCTTTGATAACATACTGTAGGGTTTTATACTGGGATAACATACTGTAGGGTTTAATCTGGGATAACATACTGTAAGGTTTTATTCTGGGATAACATACTGTAGGGTTTTATTCTGGTATAACATACTGTAGGGTTTTATTCTGGGATAACATACTGTTGGGTTTTATTCTGGGATAACATACTGTAGGGTTTTATTCTGGGATAACATACTGTAGGGTTTTATTCTGGGATAACATACTGTAAGGTTTTATTCTGGGATAACATGCTGTATGGTTTTATTCTGGGATAACATACTGTAGGGTTTTATTCTGGGATAACATACTGTAGGGTTTTATTCCTCTGAGAACATACTGTAGGGTTTTATTCTGGGATAACATGCTGTAGGGTTTTATTCTGGGATAATATACTTTAGTGTTTTATTCTGGGATAACATACTGTAGGGTTTTATTCTGGGATAACATACTTTAGGGTTTTATTCTGGGATAACATGCTGTAGGGTTTTATTCTGGGATAACATGCTGTAGGGTTTTATTGTGGGATAACATGCTGTAGGGTTTTATACTGGGATAACATGCTGTAGGGTTTTATTCTGGGATAACATACTGTAGGGTTTTATTCTGGGATAACATACTGTAGGGTTTTATTCTGGGATAACATACTGTAGGGTTTTATTCTGGTATAACATACTGTAGGGTTTTTGTTCTGGGATAACATGCTGTAGGGTTTTATTCTGGGATAACATACTGTAGGGTTTTATTCTGGGATAACATACTGTAGGGTTTTATTCTGGGATAACATACTGTAGGGTTTTATTCTGGGATAACATACTGTAGGGTTTTATTCTGGGATAACATACTGTAGGGTTTTATTCTGGTATAACATACTGTAGGGTTTTATTCTGGGATAACATGCTGTAGGGTTTTATTCTGGGATAACATGCTGTAAGGTTTTATTCTGGGATAACATATTGTAGGGTTTTATTCTGGTATAACAAACTGTAGGGTTTTATTCTGGTATAACATGCTGTATGGTTTTTTTCTGGGATAACATACTGTAGGGTTTTATTCTGGGATAACATACTGTAGTGTTTTATTCTGGGATAACATGCTGTAGGGTTTTATTCTGGGATAACATGCTGTAGGGTTTTATTCAGGGACAACATGCTGTAGGGTTTTATTCTGGGATAACATGCTGTAGGGTTTTATTCTGGGATAACATGCTGTAGGGTTTTATTCTGGGATAACATACTGTAGGGTTTTATTCTGGGATAACATATTGTAGGGTTTTATTCCTCTGCGAACATACTGTAGGGTTTTATTCTGGGATAACATGCTGTAGGGTTTTATTCTGGGATAATATACTATAGGGTTTTATTCTGGGACAACATACTGTAGGGTTTTATTCTGGGATAACATACTGTATGGTTTTATTCTTTGATAACTTACTGTAGGGTTTTATACTGGGATAACATACTGTAGGGTTTAATCTAGGATAACATACTGTAGTTTTTTATTCTGGGATAACATACTGTAAGGTTTTATTCTGGGATAACATACTGTAGGGTTTTATTCTGGGATAACATACTGTAGGGTTTTATTCTGGTATAACATACTGTAGGGTTTTATTCTGGGATAACATACTGTTGGGTTTTATTCTGGGATAACATACTGTAGGGTTTTATTCTGGGATAACTTACTGTAGTGTTTTATTCTGGGATAACATGCTGTTTGGTTTTATTCTGGGATAACATACTGTAGAGTTTTATTCTGGGATAACATACTGTAGGGTTTTATTCTGGTATAACATGCTGTAGGGTTTTATTCTGGGATAACATACTGTTGGGTTTTATTCTGGGATAACATACTGTAGGGTTTTATTCTGGGATAACATACTGTAGGGTTTTATTCTGGTATAACATACTGTAGGGTTTTATTCTGGGATAACATGCTGTAGGGTTTTATTCTGGGATAACATACTGTAGGGTTTTATTCTGGGATAACATACTGTAGGGTTTTATTCTGGTATAACATACTGTAGGGTTTTATTCTGGTATAACATGCTGTATGGTTTTTTTCTGGGATAACATACTGTAGGGTTTTATTCTGGGATAACATACTGTATTGTTTTAATCTGGGATAACATGCTGTAGGGTTTTATTTTGGGATAACATGCTGTAGGGTTTTATTCTGGGATAACATGCTGTAGGGTTTTATTCAGGGACAACATGCTGTAGGGTTTTATTCTGGGATAAGATACTGTAGGGTTTTATTCTGGGATAACATACTGTAGGGTTTTATTCTGGTATAACATACTGTAGGGTTTTATTCTGGTATAACATGCTGTAAGGTTTTTTTCTGGGATAACATACTGTAGTGTTTTATTCTGGGATAACATGCTGTAGGGTTTTATTCTGGGATAACATGCTGTAGGGTTTTATTCTGGGATAACATGCTGTAGGGTTTTATTCTGGGATAACATACTGTAGGGTTTTATTCTGGGATAACATACTGTAGGGTTTTATTCCTCTGCGAACATACTGTAGGGTTTTATTCTGGGATAACATGCTGTAGGGTTTTATTCTGGGATAATATACTATAGGGTTTTATTCTGGGATAACATACTGTAGGGTTTTATTCTGGGATAACATACTGTATGGTTTTATTCTTGGATAACATACTGTAGGGTTTTATACTGGGATAACATACTGTAGGGTTTAATCTGGGATAACATACTGTAGTTTTTTAATCTGGGATAACATACTGTAAGGTTTTATTCTGGGATAACATACTGTAGGATTTTATCCTGGGATAACATACTGTAGGGTTTTATTCTGGGATAACATACTGTTGGGTTTTATTCTGGGATAACATACTGTAGGGTTTTATTCTGGGATAACATACTGTAGGGTTTTATTCTGGGATAACATACTGTAGGGTTTTATTCTGGGATAACATGCTGTAGGGTTTTATTCTGGGATAACATACTGTAGGGTTTTATTCTGGGATAACATACTGTAGGGTTTTATTCTGGGATAACATACTGTAGGGTTTTATTCTGGGATAACATGCTGTAGGGTTTTATTCTGGGATAACATACTGTAGGGTTTTATTCTGGTATAACATACTGTAGGGTTTTATTCTGGGATAACATACTGTAGGGTTTTATTCTGGTATAATATACTGTAGGGTTTTATTCTGGTATAACATGCTGTATGGTTTTTTTCTGGGATAACATACTGTAGGGTTTTATTCTGGGATAACATGCTGTAGGGTTTTATTCTGGGATAACATGCTGTAGGGTTTTATTCTGGGATAACATACTGTAGGGTTTTATTCTGGGATAACATACTGTAGGGTTTTATTCCTCTGCGAACATACTGTAGGGTTTTATTCTGGGATAACATGCTGTAGGGTTTTATTCTGGGATAACATACTGTAGGGTTTTATTCTGGTATAACATGCTGTATGGTTTTTTTCTGGGATAACATACTGTAGGGTTTTATTCTGGGATAACATACTGTAGTGTTTTATTCTGGGATAACATACTGTAGGGTTTTATTCTTGGATAACATACTGTAGTGTTTTATTCTGGGATAACATGCTGTAGGGTTTTATTCTGGGATAACATGCTGTAGGGTTTTATTCTGGGATAACATACTGTAGGGTTTTATTCTGGGATAACATACTGTAGGGTTTTATTCCTCTGCGAACATACTGTAGGGTTTTATTCTGGGATAACATGCTGTAGGGTTTTATTCTGGGATAATATACTATAGGGTTTTATTCTGGGATAACATACTGTAGGGTTTTATTCTGGGATAACATACTGTATGGTTTTATTCTTTGATAACATACTGTAGGGTTTTATACTGGGATAACATACTTTAGGGTTTAATCTGGGATAACATACTGTAGTTTTTTAATCTGGGATAACATACTGCAAGGTTTTATTCTGGGATAACATACTGTAGGATTTTATCCTGGGATAATATACTGTAGGGTTTTATTCTGGGATAACATACTGTTGGGTTTTATTCTGGGATAACATACTGTAGGGTTTTTTTCTGGGATAACATACTGTAGGGTTTTATTCTGGGATAACATACTGTAGGGTTTTATTCTGGGATAACATGCTGTATGGTTTTATTCTGGGATAACATACTGTAGGGTTTTATTCTGGGATAACATACTGTAGGGTTTTATTCCTCTGAGAACATACTGTAGGGTTTTATTCTGGGATAACATGCTGTAGGGTTTTATTCTGGGATAATATACTTTAGGGTTTTATTCTGGGATAACATACTGTAGGGTTTTATTCTGGGATAACATACTTTAGGGTTTTATTCTGGGATAACATGCTGTAGGGTTTTATTCTGGGATAACATGCTGTAGGGTTTTATTGTGGGATAACATGCTGTAGGGTTTTATACTGGGATAACATACTGTAGGGTTTTATTCTGGGATAACATACTGTAGGGTTTTATTCTGGTATAACATACTGTAGGGTTTTATTCTGGGATAACATGCTGTAGGGTTTTATTCTGGGATAACATACTGTAGAGTTTTATTCTGGGATAACATACTGTAGGGTTTTATTCTGGGATAACATGCTGTAGGGTTTTATTCTGGGATAACATGCTGTAGGGTTTTATTCTGGGATAACATGCTGTAGGGTTTTATTCTGGGATAACATGCTGTAGGGTTTTATTGTGGGATAACATGCTGTAGGGTTTTATTCTGGGATAACATACTGTAGGGTTTTATTCTGGGATAACATTCTGGGATAACATACTGTAGGATTTTATCCTGGGATAACATACTGTAGGGTTTTATTCTGGGATAACATACTGTTGGGTTTTATTCTGGGATAACATACTGTAGGGTTTTATTCTGGGATAACATACTGTAGGGTTTTATTCTGGGATAACATACTGTAGGGTTTTATTCTGGGATAACATACTGTAGGGTTTTATTCTGGTATAATATACTGTAGGGTTTTATTCTGGTATAACATGCTGTATGGTTTTTTTCTGGGATAACATACTGTAGGGTTTTATTCTGGGATAACATACTGTAGTGTTTTATTCTGGGATAACATGCTGTAGGGTTTTATTCTGGGATAACATGCTGTAGGGTTTTATTCTGGGATAACATACTGTAGGGTTTTATTCTGGGATAACATACTGTAGGGTTTTATTCCTCTGCGAACATACTGTAGGGTTTTATTCTGGGATAACATGCTGTAGGGTTTTATTCTGGGATAATATACTATAGGGTTTTATTCTGGGATAACATACTGTAGGGTTTTATTCTGGGATAACATACTGTAGGGTTTTATTCTTTGATAACATACTGTAGGGTTTTATACTGGGATAACATACTGTAGGGTTTAATCTTGGATAACATACTGTAGTTTTTTAATCTGGGATAACATACTGTAAGGTTTTATTCTGGGATAACATACTGTAGGGTTTTATTCTGGTATAACATACTGTAGGGTTTTATTCTGGGATAACATACTGTTGGGTTTTATTCTGGGATAACATACTGTAGGGTTTTATTCTGGGATAACATACTGTAGGGTTTTATTCTGGGATAACATACTGTAAGGTTTTATTCTGGGATAACATGCTGTATGGTTTTATTCTGGGATAACATACTGTAGGGTTTTATTCTGGGATAACATACTGTAGGGTTTTATTCCTCTGAGAACATACTGTAGGGTTTTATTCTGGGATAACATGCTGTAGGGTTTTATTCTGGGATAATATACTTTAGTGTTTTATTCTGGGATAACATACTGTAGGGTTTTATTCTGGGATAACATACTTTAGGGTTTTATTCTGGGATAACATGCTGTAGGGTTTTATTCTGGGATAACATGCTGTAGGGTTTTATTGTGGGATAACATGCTGTAGGGTTTTATACTGGGATAACATGCTGTAGGGTTTTATTCTGGGATAACATACTGTAGGGTTTTATTCTGGGATAACATACTGTAGGGTTTTATTCTGGGATAACATACTGTAGGGTTTTATTCTGGGATAACATGCTGTAGGGTTTTATTCTGGGATAACATACTGTAGGGTTTTATTCTGGGATAACATACTGTAGGGTTTTATTCTGGGATAACATGCTGTAGGGTTTTATTCTGGGATAACATGCTGTAGGGTTTTATTCTGGGATAACATACTGTAGGGTTTTATTCTGGTATAACATACTGTAGGGTTTTATTCTGGGATAACATACTGTTGGGTTTTATTCTGGGATAACATACTGTAGGGTTTTATTCTGGGATAACATACTGTAGGGTTTTATTCTGGGATAACATACTGTAAGGTTTTATTCTGGGATAACATGCTGTATGGTTTTATTCTGGGATAACATACTGTAGGGTTTTATTCTGGGATAACATACTGTAGGGTTTTATTCCTCTGAGAACATACTGTAGGGTTTTATTCTGGGATAACATGCTGTAGGGTTTTATTCTGGGATAATATACTTTAGTGTTTTATTCTGGGATAACATACTGTAGGGTTTTATTCTGGGATAACATACTTTAGGGTTTTATTCTGGGATAACATACTGTAGGGTTTTATTCTGGGATAACATACTGTAGGGTTTTATTCTGGGATAACATGCTGTAGGGTTTTATTCTGGGATAACATGCTGTAGGGTTTTATTCTGGGATAACATACTGTAGGGTTTTATTCTGGGATAACATACTGTAGGGTTTTATTCTGGGATAACATACTGTAGGGTTATATTCTGGGATAACATACTGTAGGGTTTTATTCTGGTATAACATACTGTAGGGTTTTATTCTGGGATAACATGCTGTAGGGTTTTATTCTGGGATAACATGCTGTAAGGTTTTATTCTGGGATAACATACTGTAGGGTTTTATTCTGGTATAACATACTGTAGGGTTTTATTCTGGTATAACATGCTGTATGGTTTTTTTCTGGGATAACATACTGTGGGGTTTTATTCTGGGATAACATACTGTAGTGTTTTATTCTGGGATAACATGCTGTAGGGTTTTATTCTGGGATAACATGCTGTAGGGTTTTATTCAGGGACAACATGCTGTAGGGTTTTATTCTGGGATAACATGCTGTAGGGTTTTATTCTGGGATAACATGCTGTAGGGTTTTATTCTGGGATAACATACTGTAGGGTTTTATTCTGGGATAACATACTGTAGGGTTTTATTCCTCTGCGAACATACTGTAGGGTTTTATTCTGGGATAACATGCTGTAGGGTTTTATTCTGGGATAATATACTATAGGGTTTTATTCTGGGACAACATACTGTAGGGTTTTATTCTGGGATAACATACTGTATGGTTTTATTCTTTGATAACTTACTGTAGGGTTTTATACTGGGATAACATACTGTAGGGTTTAATCTGGGATAACATACTGTAGTTTTTTATTCTGGGATAACATACTGTAAGGTTTTATTCTGGGATAACATACTGTAGGGTTTTATTCTGGGATAACATACTGTAGGGTTTTATTCTGGTATAACATACTGTAGGGTTTTATTCTGGGATAACATACTGTTGGGTTTTATTCTGGGATAACATACTGTAGGGTTTTATTCTGGGATAACTTACTGTAGTGTTTTATTCTGGGATAACATGCTGTATGGTTTTATTCTGGGATAACATACTGTAGAGTTTTATTCTGGGATAACATACTGTAGGGTTTTATTCTGGTATAACATGCTGTAGGGTTTTATTCTGGGATAACATACTGTTGGGTTTTATTCTGGGATAACATACTGTAGGGTTTTATTCTGGGATAACATACTGTAGGGTTTTATTCTGGTATAACATACTGTAGGGTTTTATTCTGGGATAACATGCTGTAGGGTTTTATTCTGGGATAACATACTGTAGGGTTTTATTCTGGGATAACATACTGTAGTGTTTTATTCTGGGATAACATGCTGTAGGGTTTTATTCTGGGATAACATGCTGTAGGGTTTTATTCTGGGATAACATACTGTAGGGTTTTATTCTGGGATAACATACTGTAGGGTTTTATTCCTCTGCGAACATACTGTAGGGTTTTATTCTGGGATAACATGCTGTAGGGTTTTATTCTGGGATAATATACTATAGGGTTTTATTCTGGGATAACATACTGTAGGGTTTTATTCTGGGATAACATACTGTATGGTTTTATTCTTTGATAACATACTGTAGGGTTTTATACTGGGATAACATACTGTAGGGTTTAATCTGGGATAACATACTGTAGTTTTTTAATCTGGGATAACATACTTTAAGGTTTTATTCTGGGATAACATACTGTAGGATTTTATCCTGGGATAACATACTGTAGGGTTTTATTCTGGGATAACATACTGTTGGGTTTTATTCTGGGATAACATACTGTAGGGTTTTATTCTGGGATAACATACTGTAGGGTTTTATTCTGGGATAACATGCTGTAGGGTTTTTTTCTGGGATAACATACTGTAGGGTTTTATTCTGGGATAACATACTGTAGGGTTTTATTCTGGGATAACATACTGTAGGGTTTTATTCTGGGATAACATGCTGTAGGGTTTTATTCTGGGATAACATACTGTAGGGTTTTATTCTGGGATAACATACTGTAGGGTTTTATTCTGGGATAACATACTGTAGGGTTTTATTCTGGTATAATATACTGTAGGGTTTTATTCTGGTATAACATGCTGTATGGTTTTTTTCTGGGATAACATACTGTAGGGTTTTATTCTGGGATAACATGCTGTAGGGTTTTATTCTGGGATAACATGCTGTAGGGTTTTATTCTGGGATAACATGCTGTAGGGTTTTATTCTGGGATAACATACTGTAGGGTTTTATTCTGGGATAACATACTGTAGGGTTTTATTCTGGGATAACATACTGTAGGGTTTTATTCTGGTATAATATACTGTAGGGTTTTATTCTGGTATAACATGCTGTATGGTTTTTTTCTGGGATAACATACTGTAGGGTTTTATTCTGGTATAATATACTCTAGGGTTTTATTCTGGTATAACATGCTTTATGGTTTTTTTCTGGGATAACATACTGTAGTGTTTTATTCTGGGATAACATGCTGTAGGGTTTTATTCTGGGATAACATGCTGTAGGGTTTTATTCTGGGATAACATACTGTAGGGTTTTATTCTGGGATAACATACTGTAGGGTTTTATTCTGGGATAACATACTGTAGGGTTTTATTCTGGGATAATATACTATAGGGTTTTATTGCTCTGCGAACATACTGTAGGGTTTTATTCTGGGATAACATGCTGTAGGGTTTTATTCTGGGATAACATACTGTAGGGTTTTATTCTGGTATAACATGCTGTATGTTTTTTTTCTGGGATAACATACTGTAGGGTTTTATTCTGGGATAACATACTGTAGTGTTTTATTCTGGGATAACATACTGTAGGGTTTTATTCTGGGATAACATACTGTAGTGTTTTATTCTGGGATAACATGCTGTAGGGTTTTATTCTGGGATAACATGCTGTAGGGTTTTATTCTGGGATAACATACTGTAGGGTTTTATTCTGGGATAACATACTGTAGGGTTTTATTCCTCTGCGAACATACTGTATGGTTTTATTCTGGGATAACATGCTGTAGGGTTTTATTCTGGGATAATATACTATAGGGTTTTATTCTGGGATAACATACTGTAGGGTTTTATTCTGGGATAACATACTGTATGGTTTTATTCTTTGATAACATACTGTAGGGTTTTATACTGGGATAACATGCTGTAGGGTTTTATTCTGGGATAACATGCTGTAGGGTTTTATTCTGGGATAACATACTGTAGGGTTTTATTCTGGGATAACATACTGTAGGGTTTTATTCTGGGATAACATACTGTAGGGTTTTATTCTGGGATAACATACTGTAGGGTTTTATTCTGGGATAACATACTGTAGGGTTTTATTCTGGTATAACATACTGTAGGGTTTTATTCTGGGATAACATGCTGTAGGGTTTTATTCTGGGATAACATACTGTAGTGTTTTATTCTGGGATAACATACTGTAGGGTTTTATTCTGGTATAACATACTGTAGGGTTTTATTCTGGTATAACATGCTGTATGGTTTTTTTCTGGGATAACATACTGTAGGGTTTTATTCTGGGATAACATGCTGTAGGGTTTTATTCTGGGATAACATGCTGTAGTGTTTTATTCTGGGATAACATGCTGTAGGGTTTTATTCAGGGACAACATGCTGTAGGGTTTTATTCTGGGATAAGATACTGTAGGGTTTTATTCTGGGATAACATACTGTAGGGTTTTATTCTGGTATAACATACTGTAGGGTTTTATTCTGGTATAACATGCTGTAAGGTTTTTTTCTGGGATAACATACTGTAGGGTTTTATTCTGGGATAACATACTGTAGTGTTTTATTCTGGGATAACATGCTGTAGGGTTTTATTCTGGGATAACATGCTGTAGGGTTTTATTCTGGGATAACATACTGTAGGGTTTTATTCTGGGATAACATACTGTAGGGTTTTATTCCTCTGCGAACATACTGTAGGGTTTTATTCTGGGATAACATGCTGTAGGGTTTTATTCTGGGTTAATATACTATAGGGTTTTATTCTGGGATAACATACTGTAGGGTTTTATTCTGGGATAACATACTGTATGGTTTTATTCTTTGATAACATACTGTAGGGTTTTATACTGGGATAACATACTGTAGGGTTTAATCTGGGATAACATACTGTAGTTTTTTAATCTGGGATAACATACTGTAAGGTTTTATTCTGGGATAACATACTGTAGGATTTTATCCTGGGATAACATACTGTAGGGTTTTATTCTGGGATAACATACTGTTGGGTTTTATTCTGGGATAACATACTGTAGGGTTTTATTCTGGGATAACATACTGTAGGGTTTTATTCTGGGATAACATACTGTAGGGTTTTATTCTGGGATAACATGCTGTATGGTTTTATTCTGGGATAACATACTGTAGGGTTTTATTCTGGGATAACATACTGTAGGGTTTTATTCTGGGATAACATGCTGTAGGGTTTTATTCTGGGATAACATGCTGTAGGGTTTTATTCCTCTGAGAACATACTGTAGGGTTTTATTCTGGGATAACATGCTGTAGGGTTTTATTCTGGGATAATATACTTTAGGATTTTATTCTGGGATAACATACTGTAGGGTTTTATTCTGGGATAACATACTTTAGGGTTTTATTCTGGGATAACATGCTGTAGGGTTTTATTCTGGGATAACATGCTGTAGGGTTTTATTGTGGGATAACATGCTGTAGGGTTTTATTCCTCTGAGAACATACTGTAGGGTTTTATTCTGGGATAACATGCTGTAGGGTTTTATTCTGGGATAATATACTTTAGGGTTTTATTCTGGGATAACATACTGTAGGGTTTTATTCTGGGATAACATACTGTAGGGTTTTATTCTGGGATAACATGTTGTAGGGTTTTATTCTGGGATAACATGCTGTAGGGTTTTATACTGGGATAACATGCTGTAGGGTTTTATTCTGGGATAACATGCTGTAGGGTTTTATTCTGGGATAACATACTGTAGGGTTTTATTCTGGGATAACATACTGTAGGGTTTTATTCTGGTATAACATACTGTAGGGTTTTATTCTGGGATAACATGCTGTAGGGTTTTATTCTGGGATAACATACTGTAGGGTTTTATTCTGGGATAACATACTGTAGGGTTTTATTCTGGGATAACATGCTGTAGGGTTTTATTCTGGGATAACATGCTGTAGGGTTTTATTCTGGGATAACATGCTGTAGGGTTTTATTCTGGGATAACATACTGTAGGGTTTTATTCTGGGATAACATACTGTAGGGTTTTATTCTGGGATAACATACTGTAGGGTTTTATTCTGGTATAATATACTGTAGGGTTTTATTCTGGTATAACATGCTGTATGGTTTTTTTCTGGGATAACATACTGTAGGGTTTTATTCTGGGATATAATACTGTAGTGTTTTATTCTGGGATAACATGCTGTAGGGTTTTATTCTGGGATAACATGCTGTAGGGTTTTATTCTGGGATAACATACTGTAGGGTTTTATTCTGGGATAACATACTGTAGGGTTTTATTCCTCTGCGAACATACTGTAGGGTTTTATTCTGGGATAACATGCTGTAGGGTTTTATTCTGGGATAACATACTGTAGGGTTTTATTCTGGTATAACATGCTGTATGGTTTTTTTCTGGGATAACATACTGTAGGGTTTTATTCTGGGATAACATACTGTAGTGTTTTATTCTGGGATAACATACTGTAGGGTTTTTTTCTGGGATAACATACTGTAGTGTTTTATTCTGGGATAACATGCTGTAGGGTTTTATTCTGGGATAACATGCTGTAGGGTTTTATTCTGGGATAACATACTGTAGGGTTTTATTCTGGGATAACATACTGTAGGGTTTTATTCCTCTGCGAACATACTGTAGGGTTTTATTCTGGGATAACATGCTGTAGGGTTTTATTCTGGGATAATATACTATAGGGTTTTATTCTGGGATAACATACTGTAGGGTTTTATTCTGGGATAACATACTGTATGGTTTTATTCTTTGATAACATACTGTAGGGTTTTATACTGGGATAACATGCTGTAGGGTTTTATTCTGGGATAACATGCTGTAGGGTTTTATTCTGGGATAACATACTGTAGGGTTTTATTCTGGGATAACATACTGTAGGGTTTTATTCTGGGATAACATACTGTAGGGTTTTATTCTGGGATAACATACTGTAGGGTTTTATTCTGGGATAACATACTGTAGGGTTTTATTCTGGTATAACATACTGTAGGGTTTTATTCTGGGATAACATGCTGTAGGGTTTTATTCTGGGATAACATACTGTAGGGTTTTATTCTGGGATAACATACTGTAGGGTTTTATTCTGGTATAACATACTGTAGGGTTTTATTCTGGTATAACATGCTGTATGGTTTTTTTCTGGGATAACATACTGTAGGGTTTTATTCTGGGATAACATGCTGTAGGGTTTTATTCTGGGATAACATGCTGTAGTGTTTTATTCTGGGATAACATGCTGTAGGGTTTTATTCAGGGACAACATGCTGTAGGGTTTTATTCTGGGATAAGATACTGTAGGGTTTTATTCTGGGATAACATACTGTAGGGTTTTATTCTGGTATAACATACTGTAGGGTTTTATTCTGGTATAACAAGCTGTAAGTTTTTTTTCTGGGATAACATACTGTAGGGTTTTATTCTGGGATAACATACTGTAGTGTTTTATTCTGGGATAACATGCTGTAGGGTTTTATTCTGGGATAATATGCTGTAGGGTTTTATTCTGGGATAACATACTGTAGGGTTTTATTCTAGGATAACATACTGTAGGGTTTTATTCCTCTGCGAACATACTGTAGGGTTTTATTCTGGGATAACATGCTGTAGGGTTTTATTCTGGGTTAATATACTATAGGGTTTTATTCTGGGATAACATACTGTAGGGTTTTATTCTGGGATAACATACTGTATGGTTTTATTCTTTGATAACATACTGTAGGGTTTTATACTGGGATAACATACTGTAGGGTTTAATCTGGGATAACATACTGTAGTTTTTTAATCTGGGATAACATACTGTAAGGTTTTATTCTGCGATAACATACTGTAGGATTTTATCCTGGGATAACATACTGTAGGGTTTTATTCTGGGATAACATACTGTTGGGTTTTATTCTGGGATAACATACTGTAGGGTTTTATTCTGGGATAACATACTGTAGGGTTTTATTCTGGGATAACATACTGTAGGGTTTTATTCTGGGATAACATGCTGTATGGTTTTATTCTGGGATAACATACTGTAGGGTTTTATTCTGGGATAACATACTGTAGGGTTTTATTCTGGGATAACATGCTGTAGGGTTTTATTCTGGGATAACATGCTGTAGGGTTTTATTCCTCTGAGAACATACTGTAGGGTTTTATTCTGGGATAACATGCTGTAGGGTTTTATTTTGGGATAACATACTGTAGGGTTTTATTCTGGGATAACATACTGTAGGGTTTTATTCTGGTATAACATACTGTAGGGTTTTATTCTGGGATAACATGCTGTAGGGTTTTATTCTGGGATAACATACTGTAGGGTTTTATTCTGGGATAACATACTGTAGGGTTTTATTCTGGGATAACATGCTGTAGGATTTTATTCTGGGATAACATGCTGTAGGGTTTTATTCTGGGATAACATGCTGTAGGGTTTTATTCTGGGATAACATGCTGTAGGGTTTTATTCTGGGATAACATGCTGTAGGGCTTTATTCTGGGATAACATACTGTAGGGTTTTATTCTGGGATAACATACTGTAGGGTTTTATTTTGGGATAACATACTGTAGGGTTTTATTCTGGTATAATATACTGTAGGGTTTTATTCTGGTATAACATGCTGTATGGTTTTTTTCTGGGATAACATACTGTAGGGTTTTATTCTGGGATATCATACTGTAGTGTTTTATTCTGGGATAACATGCTGTAGGGTTTTATTCTGGGATAACATGCTGTAGGGTTTTATTCTGGGATAACATACTGTAGGGTTTTATTCTGGGATAACATACTGTAGGGTTTTATTCCTCTGCGAACATACTGTAGGGTTTTATTCTGGGATAACATGCTGTAGGGTTTTATTCTGGGATAACATACTGTAGGGTTTTATTCTGGTATAACATGCTGTATGGTTTTTTTCTGGGATAACATACTGTAGGGTTTTATTATGGGATAACATACTGTAGTGTTTTATTCTGGGATAACATACTGTAGGGTTTTATTCTGGGATAACATACTGTAGTGTTTTATTCTGGGATAACATGCTGTAGGGTTTTATTCTGGGATAACATGCTGTAGGGTTTTATTCTGGGATAACATACTGTAGGGTTTTATTCTGGGATAACATACTGTAGGGTTTTATTCCTCTGCGAACATACTGTAGGGTTTTATTCTGGGATAACATGCTGTAGGGATTTATTCTGGGATAATATACTATAGGGTTTTATTCTGGGATAACATACTGTAGGGTTTTATTCTGGGATAACATACTGTATGGTTTTATTCTTTGATAACATACTGTAGGGTTTTATACTGGGATAACATGCTGTAGGGTTTTATTCTGGGATAACATGCTGTAGGGTTTTATTCTGGGATAACATACTGTAGGGTTTTATTCTGGGATAACATACTGTAGGGTTTTATTCTGGTATAACATACTGTAGGGTTTTATTCTGGGATAACATGCTGTAGGGTTTTATTCTGGGATAACATACTGTAGGGTTTTATTCTGGGATAACATACTGTAGGGTTTTATTCTGGGATAACATGCTGTAGGGTTTTATTCTGGGATAACATGCTGTAGGGTTTTATTCTGGGATAACATGCTGTAGGGTTTTATTCTGGGATAACATGCTGTAGGGTTTTATTCTGGGATAACATGCTGTAGGGTTTTATTCTGGGATAACATACTGTAGGGTTTTATTCTGGGATAACATGCTGTAGGGTTTTATTCTGGGATAACATACTGTAGGGTTTTATTCTGGGATAACATACTGTAGGGTTTTATTCTGGTATAATATACTGTAGGGTTTTATTCTGGTATAACATGCTGTAGGGTTTTTTTCTGGGATAACATACTGTAGGGTTTTATTCTGGGATAACATACTGTAGTGTTTTATTCTGGGATAACATGCTGTAGGGTTTTATTCTGGGATAACATGCTGTAGGGTTTTATTCTGGGATAACATACTGTAGGGTTTTATTCTGGGATAACATATTGTAGGGTTTTATTCCTCTGCGAACATACTGTAGGGTTTTATTCTGGGATAACATGCTGTAGGGTTTTATTCTGGGATAATATACTATAGGGTTTTATTCTGGGATAACATACTGTAGGGTTTTATTCTGGGATAACATACTGTATGGTTTTATTCTTTGATAACATACTGTAGGGTTTTATACTGGGATAACATACTGTAGGGTTTAATCTGGGATAACATACTGTAGTTTTTTAATCTGGGATAACATACTGTAAGGTTTTATTCTGGGATAACATACTGTAGGGTTTTATTCTGGTATAACATACTGTAGGGTTTTATTCTGGGATAACATACTGTTGGGTTTTATTCTGGGATAACATACTGTAGGGTTTTATTCTGGGATAACATACTGTAGGGTTTTATTCTGGGATAACATACTGTAGGGTTTAATTCTGGGATAACATGCTGTATGGTTTAATTCTGGGATAACATACTGTAGGGTTTTTTTCTGGGATAACATACTGTAGGGTTTTATTCCTCTGAGAACATACTGTAGGGTTTTATTCTGGGATAACATGCTGTAGGGTTTTATTCTGGGATAATATACTTTAGTGTTTTATTCTGGGATAACATACTGTAGGGTTTTATTCTGGGATAACATACTTTAGGGTTTTATTCTGGGATAACATGCTGTAGGGTTTTATTCTGGGATAACATGCTCTAGGGTTTTATTGTGGGATAACATGCTGTAGGGTTTTATACTGGGATAACATGCTGTAGGGTTTTATTCTGGGATAACATACTGTAGGGTTTTATTCTGGGATAACATACTGTAGGGTTTTATTCTGGGATAACATACTGTAGGGTTTTATTCTGGTATAACATACTGTAGGGTTTTATTCTGGGATAACATGCTGTAGGGTTTTATTCTGGGATAACATGCTGTAGTGTTTTATTCTGGGATAACATGCTGTAGGGTTTTATTCAGGGACAACATGCTGTAGGGTTTTATTCTGGGATAAGATACTGTAGGGTTTTATTCTGGGATAACATACTGTAGGGTTTTATTCCTCTGCGAACATACTGTAGGGTTTTATTCTGGGATAACATGCTGTAGGGTTTTATTCTGGGATAATATACTATAGGGTTTTATTCTGGGATAACATACTGTAGGGTTTTATTCTGGGATAACATACTGTATGGTTTTATTCTTTGATAACTTACTGTAGGGTTTTATACTGGGATAACATACTGTAGGGTTTAATCTGGGATAACATACTGTAGTTTTTTATTCTGGGATAACATACTGTAAGGTTTTATTCTGGGATAACATACTGTAGGGTTTTATTCTGGGATAACATACTGTAGGGTTTTATTCTGGTATAACATACTGTAGGGTTTTATTCTGGGATAACATACTGTTGGGTTTTATTCTGGGATAACATACTGTAGGGTTTTATTCTGGGATAACTTACTGTAGGGTTTTATTCTGGGATAACATACTGTATTGTTTTATTCTGGGATAACATACTGTAGAGTTTTATTCTGGGATAACATACTGTAGGGTTTTATTCCTTTGAGAACATACTGTAGGGTTTTATTCTGGTATAACATACTGTAGGGTTTTATTCTGGGAAAACATACTGTAGGGTTTTTTTCTGGGATAACATACTGTAAGGTTTTATTCTGGGATAACATACTGTATGGTTTTATTCTGGGATAACATACTGTAGAGTTTTATTCTTGGAGAACATACTTTAGGGTTTTAATCTTGGATAACATGCTGTAGGGTTTTATTCTGGGATAACATGCTATAGGGTTTTATTCTGGGATAACATGCTGTAGGGTTTTATACTGGGATAACATACTGTAGGGTTTTATTCTGGGATAACATACTGTAGGGTTTTATTCTGGTATAACTTACTGTAGGGTTTTATTCTGGGATAACATGCTGTAGGGTTTTATTCTGGGATAACATACTGTAGGGTTTTATTCTGGGATAACATGCTGTAGGGTTTTATTCTGGGATAACATGCTGTAGGGTTTAATTCTGGGATAACATGCTGTAGGGTTTTATTCTGGGATAACATGCTGTAGGGTTTTTTTCTGGGATAACATACTGTAGGGTTATATTATGGGATAACATACTGTAGAGTTCTATTCTTGAAGAACATACTGTAGGGTTTTATTCTGGGATAACATGCTGTAGGGTTTTATTCTGGGAGAACATGCTGTAGGGTTTTATTCTGGGATAACATGCTGTAGGGTTTTATACTGGGATAACATGCTGTAGGGTTTTATTCTGGTATAACATACTGTAGGGTTTTATTCTGGTATAACATACTGTAGGATTTTTTTCTGGGATAACATACTGTAGGGTTTTATTCTGGGATAACATACTGTAGGGTTTTATTCAGGGATAACATGCTGTAGGGTTTTATTCTGGGATAACATACTGTAGGGTTTTATTCTGGGATAACATACTGTAGGGTTTTATTCTGGGATAACATACTGTAGGGTTTTATTCTGGGATAACATGCTATAGGGTTTTATTCTGGGATAACATACTGTAGGGTTTTATTCTGGGATAACATACTGTAGGGTTTTATTCTGGGATAACATGCTATAGGGTTTTATTCTGGGATAACATGCTGTAGGGTTTTATTCTGGGATAACATGCTGTAGAGTTTTATTCTGGGAGAACATGCTGTAGGGTTTTATTCTGGGATAACATGCTGTTCGGTTTTATTCTGGGATAACATGCTGTAGGGTTTTATTCTGGGATAACATGCTGTAGGGTTTTATTCTGGGATAACATACTGTAGGGTTTTATACTGGGATAACATACTGTAGGGTTTTATTCAGGGATAACATACTGTAGGGTTTTATCCTGGGATAACATGCTGTGGGGTTTTATTCTGGGAGAAAATACTGTAGGGTTTTATTCTGGGATAACATGCTGTAGGGTTTTATTCTGGGATAACATGCTGTTGGGTTTTATTCTGGGATAACATGCTGTAGGGTTTTATTCTGGGATAACATGCTGTAGGGTTTTAATCTGGGATAACATACTGTAGGGTTTTATACTGGGATAACATACTGTAGGGTTTTATTCAGGGATAACATACTGTAGGGTTTTATCCTGGGATAACATGCTGTGGGGTTTTATTCTGGGAGAACATACTGTAGGGTTTTATTCTGGGATAACATGCTGTAGGGTTTTATTCTGGGATAACATGCTGTTGGGTTTTATTCTGGGATAACATGCTGTAGGGTTTTATTCTGGGATAACATGCTGTAGGGTTTTATTCTGGGATAACATGCTGTAGAGTTTTATTCTTGGAGAACATACTTTAGGGTTTTATTCTGGGATAACATGCTGTAGGGTTTTATTCTGGGATAACATGCTGTAGGGTTTTATACTGGGATAACATGCTGTAGGGTTTTTTTCTGGGATAACATACTGTAGGGTTTTATTCTGGGATAACATACTGTAGGGTTTTATTCTGGGATAACATACTGTAGGGTTTTATTCTGGGATAACATGCTGTAGGGTTTTATTCTGGGATAACATGCTGTAGGGTTTTATTCTGGGATAACATGCTGTAGGGTTTTATTCTGGGATAACATGCTGTAGGGTTTTATTCTGGGATAACATGCTGTAGGGTTTTATTCTGGGATAACATACTGTAGGGTTTTATTCTGGGATAACATACTGTAGGGTTTTATTCTGGGATAACATACTGTAGGGTTTTATTCTGGTATAATATACTGTAGGGTTTTATTCTGGTATAACATGCTGTAGGGTTTTTTTCTGGGATAACATACTGTAGGGTTTTATTCTGGGATAACATACTGTAGTGTTTTATTCTGGGATAACATGCTGTAGGGTTTTATTCTGGGATAACATGCTGTAGGGTTTTATTCTGGAATAACATACTGTAGGGTTTTATTCTGGGATAACATACTGTAGGGTTTTATTCCTCTGCGAACATACTGTAGGGTTTTATTCTGGGATAACATGCTGTAGGGTTTTATTCTGGGATAATATACTATAGGGTTTTATTCTGGGATAACATACTGTAGGGTTTTATTCTGGGATAACATACTGTATGGTTTTACTCTATGATAACATACTGTAGGGTTTTATACTGGGATAACATACTGTAGGGTTTAATCTGGGATAACATACTGTAGTTTTTTAATCTGGGATAACATACTGTAAGGTTTTATTCTGGGATAACATACTGTAGGATTTTATTCTGGGATAACATACTGTAGGGTTTTATTCTGGTATAACATACTGTAGGGTTTTATTCTGGGATAACATACTGTTGGGTTTTATTCTGAGATAACATACTGTAGGGTTTTATTCTGGGATAACATACTGTAGGGTTTTATTCTGGGATAACATACTGTAGGGTTTTATTCTGGGATAACATGCTGTAGGGTTTTATTCTGGGATAACATACTGTAGGGTTTTATTCTGGGATAACATACTGTAGGGTTTTATTCATCTGAGAACATACTGTAGGGTTTTATTCTGGGATAACATACTGTAGGGTTTTATTCTGGGATAACATACTTTAGGGTTTTATTCTGGGATAACATGCTGTAGGGTTTTATTCTGGGATAACATGCTGTAGTGTTTTATTGTGGGATAACATGCTGTAGGGTTTTATACTGGGATAACATGCTGTAGTGTTTTATTCTGGGATAACTTACTGTAGGGTTTTATTCTGGGATAACATACTGTAGGGTTTTATTCTGGGATAACATACTGTAGGGTTTTATTCTGGTATAACATACTGTAGGGTTTTATTCTGGGATAACATGCTGTAGGGTTTTATTCTGGGATAACATGCTGTAGGGTTTTATTCTGGGATAACATGCTGTAGGGTTTTATTCTGGGATAACATACTGTAGGGTTTTATTCTGGGATAACATGCTGTAGGGTTTTATTCTGGGATAACATGCTATAGGGTTTTATTCTGGGATAACATACTGTAGGGTTTTATTCTGGGATAACATACTGTAGGGTTTTATTCTGGGATAACATACTGTAGGGTTTTATTCTGGGATAACATACTGTAGGGTTTTATTCTGGTATAACATACTGTAGGGTTTTATTCTGGGATAACATGCTGTAGGGTTTTATTCTGGGATAACATACTGTAGGGTTTTATTCTGGGATAACATACTGTAGGGTTTTATTCTGGTATAACATACTGTAGGGTTTTAATCTGGTTTAACATGCTGTAGGGTTTTTTTCTGGGATAACATACTATAGGGTTTTATTCTGGGATAACATACTGTAGGGTTTTATTCTGGGATAACATACTGTAGGGTTTTATTCTGGTATAACATGCTGTAGGGTTTTTTTCTGGGATAACATACTGTAGGGTTTTATTCTGGGATAACATACTGTAGTGTTTTATTCTGGGATAACATACTGTAGGGTTTTATTCTGGGATAACATGCTGTAGTGTTTTATTCTGGGATAACATGCTGTAGGGTTTTATTCAGGGACAACATGCTGTAGGGTTTTATTCTGGGATAAGATACTGTAGGGTTTTATTCTGGGATAACATACTGTAGGGTTTTATTCCTCTGCGAACATACTGTACGGTTTTATACTGGGATAACATGCTGTAGGGTTTTATTCTGGGATAATATACTATAGGGTTTTATTCTGGGATAACATACTGTAGGGTTTTATTCTGGGATAACATACTGTATGGTTTTATTCTTTGATAACTTACTGTAGGGTTTTATACTGGGATAACATACTGTAGGGTTTAATCTGGGATAACATACTGTAGTTTTTTATTCTGGGATAACATACTGTAAGGTTTTATTCTGGGATAACATACTGTAGGGTTTTATTCTGGGATAACATACTGTATGGTTTTATTCTGGTATAACATACTGTAGGGTTTTATTCTGGGATAACATACTGTTGGGTTTTATTCTGGGATAACATACTGTAGGGTTTTATTCTGGGATAACTTACTGTAGGGTTTTATTCTGGGATAACATGCTGTATGGTTTTATTCTGGGATAACATACTGTAGGGTTTTATTCTGGGATAACATACTGTATGGTTTTATTCTGGGTTAACATACTGTAGGGTTTTATACTGGGATAACATACTGTAGGGTTTAATCTGGGATAACATACTGTAGTTTTTTATTCTGGGATAACATGCTGTATGGTTTTATTCTGGGATAACATACTGTAGGGTTTTTTTCTGGGATAACATACTGTAGGGTTTTATTCTGGGATAACATACTGTAGGGTTTTATTCTGGGATAACATACTGTAGGGTTTTATTCTGGGATAACATACTGTAGGGTTTTATTCTGGGATAACATGCTGTAAGGTTTTATTCTGGGATAACATGCTGAAGGGTTTTATTCTGGGATAACATACTGTAGGGTTTTATTCTGGGATAATATACTGTAGGGTTTTATTCTGGTATAACATGCTGAAGGGTTTTATTCTGGGATAATATGCTGTAGGGTTTTATTCTGGTATAACATACTGTAGGGTTTTATTCTGTGATAACATACTGTAGGGTTTTATTCTGGGATAACATTCTGTAGGGTTTTATTCTGGTATACCATACTGTAGGGTTTTATTCTGGGATAACATACTGTAGGGTTTTATTCTGGGATAACATACTGTAGGGTTTTATTCTGGGATAACATACTGTAGAGTTTTATTCTGGGATAACATGCTGTAGGGTTTTGTTCTGGTATAACATACTCTAGGGTTTTATTCTGGGATAACATACTGTATGGTTTTATTCTGGGTTAACATACTGTAGGGTTTTATACTGGGATAACATACTGTAGGGTTTAATCTGGGATAACATACTGTAGTTTTTTATTCTGGGATAACATACTGTAGGGTTTTATTCTGGTATAACATGCTGTAGGGTTTTTTTCTGGGATAACATACTGTAGGGTTTTATTCTGGGATAACATACTGTAGTGTTTTATTCTGGGATAACATACTGTAGGGTTTTATTCTGGGATAACATGCTGTAGTGTTTTATTCTGGGATAACATGCTGTAGGGTTTTATTCAGGGACAACATGCTGTAGGGTTTTATTCTGGGATAAGATACTGTAGGGTTTTATTCTGGGATAACATACTGTAGGGTTTTATTCCTCTGCGAACATACTGTAGGGTTTTATTCTGGGATAACATGCTGTAGGGTTTTATTCTGGGATAATATACTATAGGGTTTTATTCTGGGATAACATACTGTAGGGTTTTATTCTGGGATAACATACTGTATGGTTTTATTCTTTGATAACTTACTGTAGGGTTTTATACTGGGATAACATACTGTAGGGTTTAATCTGGGATAACATACTGTAGTTTTTTATTCTGGGATAACATACTGTAAGGTTTTATTCTGGGATAACATACTGTAGGGTTTTATTCTGGGATAACATACTGTATGGTTTTATTCTGGTATAACATACTGTAGGGTTTTATTCTGGGATAACATACTGTTGGGTTTTATTCTGGGATAACATACTGTAGGGTTTTATTCTGGGATAACTTACTGTAGGGTTTTATTCTGGGATAACATGCTGTATGGTTTTATTCTGGGATAACATACTGTAGGGTTTTATTCTGGGATAACATACTGTATGGTTTTATTCTTGGTTAACATACTGTAGGGTTTTATACTGGGATAACATACTGTAGGGTTTAATCTGGGATAACATACTGTAGTTTTTTATTCTGGGATAACATGCTGTAGGGTTTTGTTCTGGGATAACATACTGTAGGGTTTTTTTCTGGGATAGCATACTGTAGGGTTTTATTCTGGGATAATATACTGTAGGGTTTTATTCTGGGATAACATACTGTAGGGTTTTATTCTGGGATAACATACTGTAGGGTTTTATTCTGGGATAACATACTGTAGGGTTTTATTCTGGGATAACATGCTGTAAGGTTTTATTCTGGGATAACATGCTGAAGGGTTTTATTCTGGGATAACATACTGTAGGGTTTTATTCTGGGATAACATACTGTAGGGTTTTATTCTGGGATAATATACTGTAGGGTTTTATTCTGGTATAACATGCTGAAGGGTTTTATTCTGGGATAACATACTGTAGGGTTTTATTCTGGTATAACATACTGTAGGGTTTTATTCTGTGATAACATACTGTAGGGTTTTATTCTGGGATAACATTCTGTAGGGTTTTATTCTGGTATAACATACTGTAGGGTTTTATTCTGGGATAACATACTGTAGGGTTTTATTCTGGGATAACATACTGTAGGGTTTTATTCTGGGATAACATACTGTAGAGTTTTATTCTGGGATAACATGCTGTAGGGTTTTGTTCTGGTATAACATACTCTAGGGTTTTATTCTGGGATAACATACTGTATGGTTTTATTCTGGGTTAACATACTGTAGGGTTTTATACTGGGATAACATACTGTAGGGTTTAATCTGGGATAACATACTGTAGTTTTTTATTCTGGGATAACACGCTGTAGGGTTTTATTCTGGGATAACATACTGTAGGGTTTTATTCTGGTATAACATACTGTAGGGTTTTATTCTGGGATAACATACTGTAGGGTTTTATTCTGGGATAACATACTGTAGGGTTTTATTCTGGGATAACATGCAGTATGGTTTTATTCTGGGATAACATACTGTAGGGTTTTATTCTGGGATAACATACTGTAGGGTTTTATTCCTCTGAGAACATACTGTAGGGTTTTATACTGGGATAACATGCTGTAGGGTTTTATTCTGGGATAACATGCTGTAGGGTTTTATTCTGGGATAACATACTGTAGGGTTTTATTCTGGGATAACATACTGTAGGGTTTTATTCTGGTATAACATGCTGTAGGGTTATTTTCTGGGATAACATACTGTAGGGTTTTATTCTGGGATAACATACTGTAGTGTTTTATTCTGGGATAACATGCTGTAGGGTTTTATTCTGGGATAACATGCTGTAGGGTTTTATTCTGGGATAACATACTGTAGGGTTTTATTCTGGGATAACATACTGTAGGGTTTTATTCCTCTGCGAACATACTGTAGGGTTTTATTCTGGGATAACATGCTGTAGGGTTTTATTCTGGGATAATATACTATAGGGTTTTATTCTGGGATAACATACTGTAGGGTTTTATTCTGGGATAACATACTGTATAGTTTTATTCTTTGATAACATACTGTAGGGTTTTATACTGGGATAACATACTGTAGGGTTTAATCTGGGATAACATACTGTAGTTTTTTAATCTGGGATAACATACTGTAAGGTTTTATTCTGGGATAACATACTGTAGGATTTTATTCTGGGATAACATACTGTAGGGTTTTATTCTGGTATAACATACTGTAGGGTTTTATTCTGGGATAACATACTGTTGGGTTTTATTCTGAGATAACATACTGTAGGGTTTTATTCTGGGATAACATACTGTAGGGTTTTATTCTGGGATAACATACTGTAGGGTTTTATTCTGGGATAACATGCTGTAGGGTTTTATTCTGGGATAACATACTGTACGGTTTTATTCTGGGATAACATACTGTAGGGTTTTATTCATCTGAGAACATACTGTAGGGTTTTATTCTGGGATAACATGCTGTAGGGTTTTATTCTGGGATAATTTACTTTAGGGTTTTATTCTGGGATAACATACTGTAGGGTTTTATTCTAGGATAACATACTTTAGGGTTTTATTCTGGGATAACATGCTGTAGGGTTTTATTCTGGGATAACATGCTGTAGGGTTTTATTGTGGGATAACATGCTGTAGGGTTTTATACTGGGATAACATGCTGTATGGTTTTATTCTGGGATAACATACTGTAGGGTTTTATTCTGGGATAACATACTGTAGGGTTTTATTCTGGGATAACATACTGTAGGGTTTTATTCTGGTATAACATACTGTAGGGTTTTATTCTGGGATAACATGCTGTAGGGTTTTATTCTGGGATAACATGCTGTAGGGTTTTATTCTGGGATAACATACTGTAGGGTTTTTTTCTGGGATAACATGCTGTAGGGTTTTATTCTGGGATAACATGCTATAGGGTTTTATTCTGGGATAACATACTGTAGGGTTTTATTCTGGGATAACATACTGTAGGGTTTTATTCTGGGATAACATACTGTAGGGTTTTATTCTGGGATAACATACTGTAGGGTTTTATTCTGGGATAACATGCTGTAGGGTTTTATTCTGGGATAACATACTGTAGGGTTTTATTCTGGGATAACATACTGTAGGGTTTTATTCTGGTATAACATACTGTAGGGTTTTATTCTGGTATAACATGCTGTAGGGTTTTTTTCTGGGATAACATGCTGTAGGGTTTTATTCTGGGATAACATACTGTAGGGTTTTATTCTGGTATAACATACTGTAGGGTTTTATTCTGGTATAACATGCTGTAGGGTTTTTTTCTGGGATAACATACTGTAGGGTTTTATTCTGGGATAACATACTGTAGTGTTTTATTCTGGGATAACATACTGTAGGGTTTTATTCTGGGATAACATGCTGTAGTGTTTTATTCTGGGATAACATGCTGTAGGGTTTTATTCAGGGACAACATGCTGTAGGGTTTTATTCTGGGATAAGATACTGTAGGGTTTTATTCTGGGATAACATACTGTAGGGTTTTATTCCTCTGCGAACATACTGTAGGGTTTTATTCTGGGATAACATGCTGTAGGGTTTTATTCTGGGATAATATACTATAGGGTTTTATTCTGGGATAACATACTGTAGGGTTTTATTCTGGGATAACTTACTGTAGGGTTTTATTCTGGGATAACATGCTGTATGGTTTTATTCTGGGATAACATACTGTAGGGTTTTATTCTGGGATAACATACTGTATGGTTTTATTCTGGGTTAACATACTGTAGGGTTTTATACTGGGATAACATACTGTAGGGTTTAATCTGGGATAACATACTGTAGTTTTTTATTCTGGGATAACATGCTGTATGGTTTTATTCTGGGATAACATACTGTAGGGTTTTTTTCTGGGATAACATACTGTAGGGTTTTATTCTGGGATAACATACTGTAGGGTTTTATTCTGGGATAACATACTGTAGGGTTTTATTCTGGGATAACATACTGTAGGGTTTTATTCTGGGATAACATGCTGTAAGGTTTTATTCTGGGATAACATGCTGAAGGGTTTTATTCTGGGATAACATACTGTAGGGTTTTATTCTGGGATAACATACTGTAGGGTTTTATTCTGGGATAATATACTGTAGGGTTTTATTCTGGTATAACATGCTGAAGGGTTTTATTCTGGGATAATATGCTGTAGGGTTTTATTCTGGTATAACATACTGTAGGGTTTTATTCTGTGATAACATACTGTAGGGTTTTATTCTGGGATAACATTCTGTAGGGTTTTATTCTGGTATACCATACTGTAGGGTTTTATTCTGGGATAACATACTGTAGGGTTTTATTCTGGGATAACATACTGTAGGGTTTTATTCTGGGATAACATACTGTAGAGTTTTATTCTGGGATAACATGCTGTAGGGTTTTGTTCTGGTATAACATACTCTAGGGTTTTATTCTGGGATAACATACTGTATGGTTTTATTCTGGGTTAACATACTGTAGGGTTTTATACTGGGATAACATACTGTAGGGTTTAATCTTGGATAACATACTGTAGTTTTTTATTCTGGGATAACATACTGTAGGGTTTTATTCTGGTATAACATACTGTAGGGTTTTAATCTGGTTTAACATGCTGTAGGGTTTTTTTCTGGGATAACATACTGTAGGGTTTTATTCTGGGATAACATACTGTCGGGTTTTATTCTGGTATAACATACTGTAGGGTTTTATTCTGGGATAACATACTGTTGGGTTTTATTCTGGGATAACATACTGTAGGGTTTTATTCTGGGATAACTTACTGTAGGGTTTTATTCTGGGATAACATGCTGTATGGTTTTATTCTGGGATAACATACTGTAGGGTTTTATTCTGGGATAACATACTGTATGGTTTTATTCTGGGTTAACATACTGTAGGGTTTTATACTGGGATAACATACTGTAGGGTTTAATCTGGGATAACATACTGTAGTTTTTTATTCTGGTATAACATGCTGTATGGTTTTATTCTGGGATAACATACTGTAGGGTTTTTTTCTGGGATAACATACTGTAGGGTTTTATTCTGGGATAACATACTGTAGGGTTTTATTCTGGGATAACATACTGTAGGGTTTTATTCTGGGATAACATGCTGTAAGGTTTTATTCTGGGATAACATGCTGAAGGGTTTTATTCTGGGATAACATACTGTAGGGTTTTATTCTGGGATAACATACTGTAGGGTTTTATTCTGGGATAATATACTGTAGGGTTTTATTCTGGTATAACATGCTGAAGGGTTTTATTCTGGGATAATATGCTGTAGGGTTTTATTCTGGTATAACATACTGTAGGGTTTTATTCTGTGATAACATACTGTAGGGTTTTATTCTGGGATAACATTCTGTAGGGTTTTATTCTGGTATACCATACTGTAGGGTTTTATTCTGGGATAACATACTGTAGGGTTTTATTCTGGGATAACATACTGTAGGGTTTTATTCTGGGATAACATACTGTAGAGTTTTATTCTGGGATAACATGCTGTAGGGTTTTGTTCTGGTATAACATACTCTAGGGTTTTATTCTGGGATAACATACTGTATGGTTTTATTCTGGGTTAACATACTGTAGGGTTTTATACTGGGATAACATACTGTAGGGTTTAATCTGGGATAACATACTGTAGTTTTTTATTCTGGGATAACATACTGTAGGGTTTTATTCTGGTATAACATACTGTAGGGTTTTAGGCCCTCATTCAGAGCCGCACGTTAACAACAGTACGCTCGTTGCGTTCCGATGTTGACTAACCGCGCATGCGTCGGGGTTACACCGCGCATGCGCGTACGGCAAATTGCGAGCTTTTTTTCTCTCGTTCCTAAAATAGCGTACAGGAAGTGACATGTCAAATGTGATTGACAGAACAGGGCGTTTTTGGGTGTTGACGGGGGTGGAGATGACAAAACGCAGGCGTGGCGAAGCGTTTTTGGGGCGTACATACATTAGCAGATGCGAACGTCAAATGTGTTCGGACCGTCTCATACGTCACTGAAACATCCGCTTTCCCTTCAAAATGCTCGCACAGCTTAGGGTCAGGATTACTCGACCACATTGGCGATTGCCTTCTCCTCCGTCCCGGGACTCCACGATGGTGCTGCGATTAATCGTGGCTGGTCAGTAAAGTAATTAGTGTTGGATTGAAATCCGGCTTGGTATGTGTTTGGAAAGCAGTTTATTGGGATAGCACAAAAGCGTACGCAGGTGGAAATCAGAGCTGCTAATGTCATGATTACATAATCAATTAGCGTACATTTTTGTGTTTTTTTTTTGACTACAATTTGTTGGTTATGGCCTATTGTAAAAATAATGTCATCATCTTTTAATTAGCTCCCCTTTTTTTTGGTTTACTGTGGAATTTGCATCGCTATGTGTTTTTTTAAACGTTCCTTAAAGAGGCCTTTTTTTTAACATAAGAGGGTCAGTTTTTGCGTTTAAGGCCAGGATTAAATGTAACCCATTTGTACAATAATGTCACAATACAATGTCTGTTTTTTTTGTAAAATTTATTGTTTACACACAAACAAATTGGCATAATATTGTATTGCCTTTTTTTGTGGCCAAGATATTTGATCTAAAAAAAAAAAAAACATAACTACTAACATAATCGTAAATACAAAATTTAAAAACATTTCACAAGAAAGGAGAGGGAAGTTTTGACCAGAAAGGAATATGAGCCAAGCACAGAAGGAAAGTGGGAAAAGTCGCCATTGCTGTCACCGTTTTCTCGGCCGTTTGGATGGGTGAGGGTGGGCGCCAGACCGGGTCCGGGATGCCATCGGGCTGGCCTGTCCAGAGGCAGATGTTGTGGCCTCTGGACTAGGCACAGGGCTAGGCACATTTGGAGGATTGGCTGATGTTGTGCCAGAGGTGGAGGATCTGGATGTTCCGGCAGGAAGGGAGGTCGGCTCCACCATGTGCTGGCGAACGAGCTGCTCCAGGGCATCGGCGATGCGGATGTTGGCCCTGGTATTTTCCGCCAGGGCCTGAGCAATGGTCACGTTGGCCGCAGCATTTTGCTCCAGGGCCTCAGCCACCCGTATCAGACTGGCGTCCATCCTCTGCAGAATCTCCGTATGGCAATCCGATTTAAAATTGAGTTCTGTGAGGAGGCCCACTGCCTGCGAGGGGGCACGCCCTGGACTGGCTTCTGCAGGGTCCTCAGCCGGATGTACTGGTTCCTCCCCTGCAGAGTCAGCAGAAATTCTGCGGCCAAGGCTCCCCTCTGGAGCAGACTCATCCGCCTCTGTCTCTGTTAGGAAATTGGAGAAAAGACTCACATTAGAATCTACATATTGGCACAATAGCATTTCTGAGATGGTGACATCACAAGACTTACCTTGGCCAACATGAGGAGCCGCAAAGTCTGGCATGTCCGTATCCATGTTGGACACGCCAAACACCTCCACAGCCTGCACACACCCCTGTGCCATCTCTTCTAAGTCTGTCAACTCCAATGACACAGGGGTGGGACCCCCACCTGTCCCCCTTGCATGCCTAGCCCTGTCGGCAAGTTTTTGCTTTAGACGATATTTGAAGTCTGCCCATCTGTGGAATGAATTTGGAACCATTATCCTTTTTTTAACAATGGGGTTTGTTTATAGGATGGGAAAGTGTTTACTTACCGCCGTTTGACATCCCGGGCTAGACGGACATAATCACCCACCCTATTGACAGCAACGGCGACCTCCTCCCACATTCTCCACTTCTGGCTTTGGCTCATATTCCTGGCTGCCTGGGGCAGGATGTCAACGCACTTCTGGATCAAAACCTCCATCTCCTTGCTTGTGAAATGTGGCTGCCTTTTTTTTTTTGCAGCTTTGGCGGGTTGACTGGGGCCAGCAGTCTCTTCCATGTCATCCTCCTCACCTATTTGGGTAAATATGCAGATTTAGCCACTTCACAACTTGCACAATATTATGTTTTAAAATACTCATTGACACAAAATGCATGAAGGCCTTACCGCCGCAATTTTGACCATTGTTTCCCTGGTTTGAAGCCATGTCTCTGCTTCCAGCATGAAATCATCCAGAAATTCTATGTGATTTTGTGACGTATTTATACATGCGTCGTTAGATTGCGGCCGCATCATTGATTGTGCGTCCCTATGATTCATCCTTAATTTGTGCGGGAAAATAAACACTATTTATGGCTTGGTGTGTGTGGATTCGAGGTGGGGTTGTTGGAGTGTTGTCGCTGAAGTGGTTTGGATTTGGTTGGTTGGTTGTGTTTGGAGGAATTTGGAGAGTTGTTTTTTTGTTTGTTTTTGCTACATTTCTTTTGTTTTTCCGTTCGCATTTTTTTCATTTTTTCTACATCCTTTCCTGATTTGGTAAGTTTTGTGCATTCAAATTTGTGGCCAATTGTTGTATTCTTCTGTTTTGTGGTTAGTTAATTTGTTTAACACTCATTTCATATTTGTTAGTTTTTTTTTGTTTTCGGACCCAAAGAAGTTTTTTGAGGACATCTTATATATTCGAGTTGGGTAAGTCCATTTTTTGTCTTGCATTTGCGAATGAATTACCGCATTTTGGACTGTTGGTGTAGTGACTTGCATTTGCGAATAATTTACCGCATTTTGGACTGTTGGTGTAGTGACTTGCATTTGCGAATAATTTACCGCATTTTGGACTGTTGGTGTAGTGACTTGCATTTGCGAATAATTTACCGCATTTTGGACTGTTGGTGTAGTGACTTGCATTTGCGAATAATTTACCGCATTTTGGACTGTTGGTGTAGTGACTTGCATTTGCGAATAATTTACCGCATTTTGGACTGTTGGTGTAGTGACTTGCATTTGCGAATAATTTACCGCATTTTGGACTGTTGGTGTAGTGACTTGCATTTGCGAATAATTTACCGCATTTTGGACTGTTGGTGTAGTGACTTGCATTTGCGAATAATTTACCGCATTTTGGACTGTTGGTGTAGTGACTTGCATTTGCGAATAATTTACCGCATTTTGGACGGCTTATTCATCATATAATCCAGTTTTGCTTTTCCCTTTTCCATTTTTTGGGTCCATTTTAACCCTATTTGACGTACGGTGTGCAATGTAGTTTTCAGCGATGGCCAAATGTGTTTTTCCGTTATTTTCTGTGTTGGCTTGCAACAATTTTTTACCTAAAAAAAAACCCTTTACATTTTTGACGTCTCATTGTTGCCTTTTTTACAGTTTATACATATCATGACAATACCCCGGCATGTAAGCAGCTATGGATGGTATCAGAAAGCTAAGTTTTTTTTTCTTACTTTTGGGGTGGGTCAAAAGCCTTACATAGTGAACTTTGAATTTCAGATAGATCTGGGGCGAATTGTTCTGGCCCTGCTCCCGGAAGACGACCAACCTCAAACTCGTCCCAGGCGTAGGCATCGTAGGCATGCAAGGCCCCAGATATTTCGAACACGTGTCACCCTTTTTGGAATGCCCGATGATGAGGTTTTAAGACGCTACCGTCTACCTCCCAAAATCATCATAGACACTCTCTCATTAATAGAAAGTGATCTTGAGCGGCAAATTGACAGTCCAACAGCAATACCACCACTGACGCAATTTATGGCGGTGTTACATTTCTGTGCCTCAGGATCGTTTCAAACAACGGTCGGAATAGTGGCGGGCATCTCCCAATCCTCCTTTTCCCGGATCCTGAGGGCAGTGATGGAGGCACTTTTCAAGCACCTCCATCATTTTATTCAAATGCCTTTGGATATGGGTGCCCTTAGTGTGGCCAAGGCCAATTTTTACCAAATAGCTGGCTTCCCACACATCATAGGGGTTGTGGATGGTACTCACATACCACTTCAGCCTCCAGCACGGCTGGAGGCCATATTTAGAAACAGGAAACACTATCACTCCCTGAATGTAATGGTGGTATGTGATGCCTCCCTCCAGATCCTGTCCCTGAATGCTAAATTACCCGGAAGTGCTCATGACTCCTTCGTCATCCGGCAATCAGGGATATGGCAGAAATTAACCAACCTACAAGCTGGTGATGCGTGGCTTCTGGGTAAGTGGAGACCTTTAGTACATAACAATGTTAAGCTTGATACACAGTGTTCCTGATGTGGTCTATTTTTGTTCACAGGAGACAGTGGATACCCTTGCATGTCCTGGCTGCTCACTCCTTATTTGGCTCCCACACCAGGGCCACAAAGTGCGTATAATTCCGCACTTACAGCCACCAGGCAAGTGGTGGAGCGCTGTATCGGCCTTTTAAAAGGCCGATTCAGATGCCTCCACCGCTCTGGTGGCGAGCTCATGTATGTGCCGGATATGGTGTCTAAAATTGTGGTCCTGTGTGGGATATTTCACAACATTGCCATAAGGAGTGGTGTCCCAATGCAGCCAGAGGATGCCTTACCTGAGGATGGCCCCCCCGAGGTTGGTCGAAGGTCAGTATGTGGGGGGGCCATACGCGATGATGTGGTGGCCAGATTTTTTAGGTAAGTTTGTTCAAAACTCCAGTGTTTATACCTAATGTGTTTTTTTTTTTGGGCAAACATCTAATTAATTTTTATTTTTCTCACCATCTTCTGTTTGTTCACATAATCTTTGGCACTCCAACGCTCACTACTTCCTGCTACCCTTACCAAACCTGGATCTGGTCCTTTTGGGCATATATTCTGGAACCCATATCGCAACGCCATGTTTGTGGAATCATGTTGGCATGGTCCTTCGTCAACCAGTTCTTGATTTTGTGTTTTTATTTTTTTTTTTCTTGGTATGTGTTGTATTTGAATTTATCACTGTGTATTTTTTTGGGGAGTGACCACTTTGTTTGCTCTGTTATGTGGTGAATAAATGTTTGAAGAGTGAAATGGTCTTCCTTTTTTGGGACGTTAACAGCAAGTGTAACCAGGTTAACACAAGTTACATTTGACTAAGGGGTAAACCAGTACTGACGCCAGATGAGCAAAACTGAAATATGTTTTCAGCTTTCAAATCCACACCAAAAGGAAGCCTGGCCCAACCTTGGGATTTGTAAGATTGGCCTAAGCAGCTTGCGCACCAAGTAGGAACCTGGAAAATGTAGAAATCTGAAATTGACACTACACCCAAAAAGGGAAATTACATTGTTACTGTTATGTGTTTCTGGTGTCTGTTTGACATACAAAGACAAAACACAATCTAACTTTTACAAAAGGGAAATCCTTGCAGGAACTTATGTCAGGCTAAACTATCTTGGTTTTGGTTTTTAAAAATGATCCACAACGTATATTTGTCTTTAAAATTTTATTGGGAAAATACAACCAAAAAAAAAAAACTAATGCCGAAGGAGGCCAGACAGTCGGTCGAGGGCCACCAGAAGGCCGATTACATGGTGGCGCATCTGCCCCACAACATCCGCCACCTCTTGGCGACGCCTCTGTTCCTCTGTGGGTGAGAAAAGTGTGTGGGTTAATACAACAATAGGGACTCCACAGAAAAACATTATTTAAAAAACAAATCACTCCTAATCCCAAAAACATAAATAAAAAGTGTGGGCTGGCAAAAATACAAGGCCTAGGTACAAATTCCCACAGGTATGATATGTGTATGCTTAAATCACCAGGAAGAGGTAAAGGCAAACCTTCACAATCAACAAAAGTCAAGCCACAAAAACACGAAGAAAGGCACGACACATGATTACATACAAACAGTTTGTGCTTTAAAAAAAAATAATAAAAAACATACCGGGAAACAAATCGGGAGCTCCGACAAAACCTCCATGATCCTCCTCGGAGGATCCGTCATTCCCCAAAGAATGGGGCGGAGTTATGCTGGACTCCGGGGAGGGGGTAATTGGAAGAGGGGTGGGTGGAGGAGAGGGGGAAGTGGGACGGAGGGGAAGGAGTCCCGACATTTCCGGGAGAGGGTCTGGGAAGGATGGGGAGGAGTGGGGAATAGGGGAAAGATTTGGGGTGGAGTGTTGGCTGGGGGTTGGGGAGAGTGGGCGGGAACGCCGACGTTGACGGCGGAGTCTTGGCTGTCCCCCTAAAATATGTCAAATAAATTGCGTTTAGTTTATGGACAAATCCGGCCAAACAAACAAACAAAAAAAAAAAAAAAAAAAAAAAAATAGCAGTAGAATTAAAAATTCATAAAAAGAGGGAAAACATGCAGACGCAGATATGAGTACAAAAAAAAAATAGAACAGACAGGAAAACATGCAGACGCAGATATGAGTACAAATAATAAATAGAACAGACAGGAAAACATGCAGACGCAGATATGAGTACAAATAATAAATAGAACAGACAGGAAAACATGCAGACGCAGATATGAGTACAAATAATAAATAGAACAGACAGGAAAACATGCAGACGCAGATATGAGTACAAATAATAAATAGAACAGACAGGAAAACATGCAGACGCAGATATGAGTACAAATAATAAATAGAACAGACAGGAAAACATGCAGACGCAGATATGAGTACAAATAATAAATAGAACAGACAGGAAAACATGCAGACGCAGATATGAGTACAAATAATAAATTGAACAGACAGGAAAACATGCAGACGCAGATATGAGTACAAATAATAAATAGAACAGACAGGAAAACATGCAGACGCAGATATGAGTACAAATAATAAATAGAACAGACAGGAAAACATGCAGACGCAGATATGAGTACAAATAATAAATAGAACAGACAGGAAAACATGCAGACGCAGATATGAGTACAAATAATAAATAGAACAGACAGGAAAACATGCAGACGCAGATATGAGTACAAATAATAAATAGAACAGACAGGAAAACATGCAGACGCAGATATGAGTACAAATAATAAATAGAACAGACAGGAAAACATGCAGACGCAGATATGAGTACAAATAATAAATAGAACAGACAGGAAAACATGCAGACGCAGATATGAGTACAAATAATAAATTGAACAGACAGGAAAACATGCAGACGCAGATATGAGTACAAATAATAAATTGAACAGACAGGAAAACATGCAGACGCAGATATGAGTACAAATAATAAATTGAACAAACATGAAAACATGCACACGCAGTTTGCCCCACAAACACAAACATTAAAACCACAATACATAACACTTACTTGCCAGGATCTGCATGCGAAAGCATGCCAGCAAGCGGGGCGTTCGCCGTTGCAGGTCGGACCACCTGCGCTCCAGCTGCCCGATGTTGCGGCGTGATCCAAAGGACCGCAGGCGGGACCGTACCTCCGCATACGCGGAGCGCTTCTGCCGGTTGGTCATGGGTTCTGGCTGGCTGGTGATCCGGCGATCCATGACCTCCGTAAGCACCAGCAGCTCACGCCTGGTGAATGCGGAGGCTCTCATGATGGCAATGGTGTTTTTCTTAAAAATCATTTTTGATAAAGTGTGTAAAAATTTTCTGATTGGCTAATGTATTTTGGAAATTAACAGGAGCAATTTTATTGGTTAGTGTATGAGTCATGTGTTCGACAGGGCCAGAAATCTCTGGAGAGTTAGGATAGGCTTGATGCAGTGACATGCGTAAGCAAATTTAAATAAAGAAATGAACCCAGGGAAATATGCGGGGATCCACAGCAATAGTACAATTGTTTAATTGTGGTTCACATGTTTTTTAAACAATACAAGCGAATGTTTCATCCGTACGTATTCTGCGGGTAAACACAAACACAGACAAGAGTAAAGTTTCTTTCATTGTGTTGAAAAAAAAAAAACAATTAAGCTAATTGATACATTGATTGGCATGATACGATTGATGGAGGTAGGCAGAATAAAGGAGCAGGTAATCGACATCTGACAAGGCCACTTCCTGTTTATACTTGTGCGTGCGTTCCTTTCAAGCCATTTCGGGGATGTACGCTCGCTATTTCGTACGCTCGTTAGTTAGAGGAGGGGTCGTCAGAGTTTTGGGAGGAATTTTAGATGCGAACGAAAATACGAGCGAGCCATTGAATTTAAATATTTTGGTACGTACGCCTAACGTACGTGCGCCCGCTTGCGAGTGGGTCTGAATGAGGGCCTTAATCTGGTTTAACATGCTGTAGGGTTTTTTTCTGGGATAACATACTGTAGGGTTTTATTCTGGGATAACATACTGTAGGGTTTTATTCTGGTATAACATACTGTAGGGTTTTATTCTGGTATAACATGCTGTAGGGTTTTTTTCTGGGATAACATACTGTACGGTTTTATTCATCTGAGAACATACTGTAGGGTTTTATTCTGGGATAACATGCTGTAGGGTTTTATTCTGGGATAATTTACTTTAGGGTTTTATTCTGGGATAACATACTGTAGGGTTTTATTCTAGGATAACATACTGTAGGGTTTTATTCTGGGATAACATGCTGTAGGGTTTTATTCTGGGATAACATGCTGTAGGGTTTTATTGTGGGATAACATGCTGTAGGGTTTTATACTGGGATAACATGCTGTAGGGTTTTATTCTGGGATAACATACTGTAGGGTTTTATTCTGGGATAACATACTGTAGGGTTTTATTCTGGGATAACATACTGTAGGGTTTTATTCTGGTATAACATACTGTAGGGTTTTATTCTGGGATAACATGCTGTAGGGTTTTATTCTGGGATAACATGCTGTAGGGTTTTATTCTGGGATAACATACTGTAGGGTTTTATTCTGGGATAACATGCTGTAGGGTTTTATTCTGGGATAACATGCTATAGGGTTTTATTCTGGGATAACATACTGTAGGGTTTTATTCTGGGATAACATACTGTAGGGTTTTATTCTGGGATAACATACTGTAGGGTTTTATTCTGGGATAACATACTGTAGGGTTTTATTCTGGTATAACATACTGTAGGGTTTTATTCTGGGATAACATGCTGTAGGGTTTTATTCTGGGATAACATACTGTAGGGTTTTATTCTGGGATAACATACTGTAGGGTTTTATTCTGGTATAACATACTGTAGGGTTTTATTCTGATATAACATGCTGTAGAGTTTTTTTCTGGGATAACATGCTGTAGGGTTTTATTCTGGGATAACATACTGTAGGGTTTTATTCTGGTATAACATACTGTAGGGTTTTATTCTGGTATAACATGCTGTAGGGTTTTTTTCTGGGATAACATACTGTAGGGTTTTATTCTGGGATAACATACTGTAGTGTTTTATTCTGGGATAACATACTGTAGGGTTTTATTCTGGGATAACATGCTGTAGTGTTTTATTCTGGGATAACATGCTGTAGGGTTTTATTCAGGGACAACATGCTGTAGGGTTTTATTCTGGGATAAGATACTGTAGGGTTTTATTCTGGGATAACATACTGTAGGGTTTTATTCCTCTGCGAACATACTGTAGGGTTTTATTCTGGGATAACATGCTGTAGGGTTTTATTCTGGGATAATATACTATAGGGTTTTATTCTGGGATAACATACTGTAGGGTTTTATTCTGGGATAACATACTGTATGGTTTTATTCTTTGATAACTTACTGTAGGGTTTTATACTGGGATAACATACTGTAGGGTTTAATCTGGGATAACATACTGTAGTTTTTTATTCTGGGATAACATACTGTAAGGTTTTATTCTGGGATAACATACTGTAGGGTTTTATTCTGGGATAACATACTGTATGGTTTTATTCTGGGATAACATACTGTAGGGTTTTATTCTGGGATAACATACTGTTGGGTTTTATTCTGGGATAACATACTGTAGGGTTTTATTCTGGGATAACTTACTGTAGGGTTTTATTCTGGGATAACATGCTGTATGGTTTTATTCTGGGATAACATACTGTAGGGTTTTATTCTGGGATAACATACTGTATGGTTTTATTCTTGGTTAACATACTGTAGGGTTTTATACTGGGATAACATACTGTAGGGTTTAATCTGGGATAACATACTGTAGTTTTTTATTCTGGGATAACATGCTGTAGGGTTTTGTTCTGGGATAACATACTGTAGGGTTTTTTTCTGGGATAGCATACTGTAGGGTTTTATTCTGGGATAATATACTGTAGGGTTTTATTCTGGGATAACATACTGTAGGGTTTTATTCTGGGATAACATACTGTAGGGTTTTATTCTGGGATAACATACTGTAGGGTTTTATTCTGGGATAACATGCTGTAAGGTTTTATTCTGGGATAACATGCTGAAGGGTTTTATTCTGGGATAACATACTGTAGGGTTTTATTCTGGGATAACATACTGTAGGGTTTTATTCTGGGATAATATACTGTAGGGTTTTATTCTGGTATAACATGCTGAAGGGTTTTATTCTGGGATAACATACTGTAGGGTTTTATTCTGGTATAACATACTGTAGGGTTTTATTCTGGGATAACATTCTGTAGGGTTTTATTCTGGTATAACATACTGTAGGGTTTTATTCTGGGATAACATACTGTAGGGTTTTATTCTGGGATAACATACTGTAGGGTTTTATTCTGGGATAACATACTGTAGAGTTTTATTCTGGGATAACATGCTGTAGGGTTTTGTTCTGGTATAACATACTCTAGGGTTTTATTCTGGGATAACATACTGTATGGTTTTATTCTGGGTTAACATACTGTAGGGTTTTATACTGGGATAACATACTGTAGGGTTTAATCTGGGATAACATACTGTAGTTTTTTATTCTGGGATAACATGCTGTAGGGTTTTATTCTGGGATAACATACTGTAGGGTTTTATTCTGGTATAACATACTGTAGGGTTTTATTCTGGGATAACATACTGTAGGGTTTTATTCTGGGATAACATACTGTAGGGTTTTATTCTGGGATAACATGCTGTATGGTTTTATTCTGGGATAACATACTGTAGGGTTTTATTCTGGGATAACATACTGTAGGGTTTTATTCCTCTGAGAACATACTGTAGGGTTTTATACTGGGATAACATGCTGTAGGGTTTTATTCTGGGATAACATGCTGTAGGGTTTTATTCTGGGATAACATACTGTAGGGTTTTATTCTGGGATAACATACTGTAGGGTTTTATTCTGGTATAATATACTGTAGGGTTTTATTCTGGTATAACATGCTGTAGGGTTATTTTCTGGGATAACATACTGTAGGGTTTTATTCTGGGATAACATACTGTAGTGTTTTATTCTGGGATAACATGCTGTAGGGTTTTATTCTGGGAAAACATGCTGTAGGGTTTTATTCTGGGATAACATACTGTAGGGTTTTATTCTGGGAAAACATACTGTAGGGTTTTATTCCTCTGCGAACATACTGTAGGGTTTTATTCTGGGATAACATGCTGTAGGGTTTTATTCTGGGATAATATACTATAGGGTTTTATTCTGGGATAACATACTGTAGGGTTTTATTCTGGGATAACATACTGTATAGTTTTATTCTTTGATAACATACTGTAGGGTTTTATACTGGGATAACATACTGTAGGGTTTAATCTGGGATAACATACTGTAGTTTTTTAATCTGGGATAACATACTGTAAGGTTTTATTCTGGGATAACATACTGTAGGATTTTATTCTGGGATAACATACTGTAGGGTTTTATTCTGGTATAACATACTGTAGGGTTTTATTCTGGGATAACATACTGTTGGGTTTTATTCTGAGATAACATACTGTAGGGTTTTATTCTGGGATAACATACTGTAGGGTTTTATTCTGGGATAACATACTGTAGGGTTTTATTCTGGGATAACATACTGTAGGGTTTTATTCATCTGAGAACATACTGTAGGGTTTTATTCTGGGATAACATGCTGTAGGGTTTTATTCTGGGATAATTTACTTTAGGGTTTTATTCTGGGATAACATACTGTAGGGTTTTATTCTAGGATAACATACTTTAGGGTTTTATTCTGGGATAACATGCTGTAGGGTTTTATTCTGGGATAACATGCTGTAGGGTTTTATTGTGGGATAACATGCTGTAGGGTTTTATACTGGGATAACATGCTGTAGGGTTTTATTCTGGGATAACATACTGTAGGGTTTTATTCTGGGATAACATACTGTAGGGTTTTATTCTGGGATAACATACTGTAGGGTTTTATTCTGGTATAACATACTGTAGGGTTTTATTCTGGGATAACATGCTGTAGGGTTTTATTCTGGGATAACATGCTGTAGGGTTTTATTCTGGGATAACATACTGTAGGGTTTTATTCTGGGATAACATGCTGTAGGGTTTTATTCTGGGATAACATGCTATAGGGTTTTATTCTGGGATAACATACTGTAGGGTTTTATTCCGGGATAACATACTGTAGGGTTTTATTCTGGGATAACATACTGTAGGGTTTTATTCTGGGATAACATACTGTAGGGTTTTATTCTGGTATAACATACTGTAGGGTTTTATTCTGGGATAACATGCTGTAGGGTTTTATTCTGGGATAACATACTGTAGGGTTTTATTCTGGGATAACATACTGTAGGGTTTTATTCTGGTATAACATACTGTAGGGTTTTATTCTGGTATAACATGCTGTAGGGTTTTTTTCTGGGATAACATGCTGTAGGGTTTTATTCTGGGATAACATACTGTAGGGTTTTATTCTGGTATAACATACTGTAGGGTTTTATTCTGGTATAACATGCTGTAGGGTTTTTTTCTGGGATAACATACTGTAGGGTTTTATTCTGGGATAACATACTGTAGTGTTTTATTCTGGGATAACATACTGTAGGGTTTTATTCTGGGATAACATGCTGTAGTGTTTTATTCTGGGATAACATGCTGTAGGGTTTTATTCAGGGACAACATGCTGTAGGGTTTTATTCTGGGATAAGATACTGTAGGGTTTTATTCTGGGATAACATACTGTAGGGTTTTATTCCTCTGCGAACATACTGTAGGGTTTTATTCTGGGATAACATGCTGTAGGGTTTTATTCTGGGATAATATACTATAGGGTTTTATTCTGGGATAACATACTGTAGGGTTTTATTCTGGGATAACTTACTGTAGGGTTTTATTCTGGGATAACATGCTGTATGGTTTTATTCTGGGATAACATACTGTAGGGTTTTATTCTGGGATAACATACTGTATGGTTTTATTCTGGGTTAACATACTGTAGGGTTTTATACTGGGATAACATACTGTAGGGTTTAATCTGGGATATCATACTGTAGTTTTTTATTCTGGGATAACATGCTGTATGGTTTTATTCTGGGATAACATACTGTAGGGTTTTTTTCGGGGATAACATACTGTAGGGTTTTATTCTGGGATAACATACTGTAGGGTTTTATTCTGGGATAACATACTGTAGGGTTTTATTCTGGGATAACATACTGTAGGGTTTTATTCTGGGATAACATGCTGTAAGGTTTTATTCTGGGATAACATGCTGAAGGGTTTTATTCTGGGATAACATACTGTAGGGTTTTATTCTGGGATAACATACTGTAGGGTTTTATTCTGGGATAATATACTGTAGGGTTTTATTCTGGTATAACATGCTGAAGGGTTTTATTCTGGGATAATATGCTGTAGGGTTTTATTCTGGTATAACATACTGTAGGGTTTTATTCTGTGATAACATACTGTAGGGTTTTATTCTGGGATAACATTCTGTAGGGTTTTATTCTGGTATACCATACTGTAGGGTTTTATTCTGGGATAACATACTGTAGGGTTTTATTCTGGGATAACATACTGTAGGGTTTTATTCTGGGATAACATACTGTAGAGTTTTATTCTGGGATAACATGCTGTAGGGTTTTGTTCTGGTATAACATACTCTAGGGTTTTATTCTGGGATAACATACTGTATGGTATTATTCTGGGTTAACATACTGTAGGGTTTTATACTGGGATAACATACTGTAGGGTTTAATCTGGGATAACATACTGTAGTTTTTTATTCTGGGATAACATACTATAGGGTTTTATTCTGGTATAACATACTGTAGGGTTTTAATCTGGTTTAACATGCTGTAGGGTTTTTTTCTGGGATAACATACTGTAGGGTTTTATTCTGGGATAACATACTGTAGGGTTTTATTCTGGTATAACATACTGTAGGGTTTTATTCTGGTATAACATGCTGTAGGGTTTTATTCTGGGATAATATACTGTAGTGTTTTATTCTGGGATAACATACTGTAGGGTTTTATTCTGGGATAACATGCTGTAGTGTTTTATTCTGGGATAACATGCTGTAGGGTTTTATTCAGGGACAACATGCTGTAGGGTTTTATTCTGGGATAAGATACTGTAGGGTTTTATTCTGGGATAACATTCTGTAGGGTTTTATTCCTCTGCGAACATACTGTAGGGTTTTATTCTGGGATAGCATACTGTAGGGTTTTATTCTGGGATAACATACTGTAGGGTTTTATTCTGGTATAACATACTGTAGGGTTTTATACTGGGATAACATACTGTAGGGTTTTATTCTGGGATAACATACTGTAGGGTTTTATTCTGGGATAACATACTGTAGGGTTTTATTCTGGGATAACATACTGTTGGGTTTTATTCTGGGATAACATACTGTAGGGTTTTATTCTGGGATAACTTACTGTAGGGTTTTATTCTGGGATAACATGCTGTATGGTTTTATTCTGGGATAACATACTGTAGGGTTTTATTCTGGGATAACATACTGTATGGTTTTATTCTTGGTTAACATACTGTAGGGTTTTATACTGGGATAACATACTGTAGGGTTTAATCTGGGAAAACATACTGTAGTTTTTTATTCTGGGATAACATGCTGTAGGGTTTTATTCTGGGATAACATACTGTAGGGTTTTTTTCTGGGATAGCATACTGTAGGGTTTTATTCTGGGATAATATACTGTAGGGTTTTATTCTGGGATAACATACTGTAGGGTTTTATTCTGGGATAACATACTGTAGGGTTTTATTCTGGGATAACATACTGTAGGGTTTTATTCTGGGATAACATGCTGTAAGGTTTTATTCTGGGATAACATGCTGAAGGGTTTTATTCTGGGATAACATACTGTAGGGTTTTATTCTGGGATAACATACTGTAGGGTTTTATTCTGGGATAATATACTGTAGGGTTTTATTCTGGTATAACATGCTGAAGGGTTTTATTCTGGCATAACATACTGTAGGGTTTTATTCTGGTATAACATACTGTAGGGTTTTATTCTGTGATAACATACTGTAGGGTTTTATTCTGGGATAACATTCTGTAGGGTTTTATTCTGGTATAACATACTGTAGGGTTTTATTCTGGGATAACATACTGTAGGGTTTTATTCTGGGATAACATACTGTAGGGTTTTATTCTGGGATAATATGCTGTAGGGTTTTGTTCTGGTATAACATACTCTAGGGTTTTATTCTGGGATAACATACTGTATGGTTTTATTCTGGGTTAACATACTGTAGGGTTTTATACTGGGATAACATACTGTAGGGTTTAATCTGGGATAACATACTGTAGTTTTTTATTCTGGGATAACATGCTGTAGGGTTTTATTCTGGGATAACATACTGTAGGGTTTTATTCTAGTATAACATACTGTAGGGTTTTATTCTGGGATAACATACTGTAGGGTTTTATTCTGGGATAACATACTGTAGGGTTTTATTCTGGGATAACATGCTGTATGGTTTTATTCTGGGATAACATACTGTAGGGTTTTATTCTGGGATAACATACTGTAGGGTTTTATTCCTCTGAGAACATACTGTAGGGTTTTATACTGGGATAACATGCTGTAGGGTTTTATTCTGGGATAACATGCTGTAGGGTTTTATTCTGGGATAACATACTGTAGGGTTTTATTCTGGGATAACATACTGTAGGGTTTTATTCTGGTATAATATACTGTAGGGTTTTATTCTGGTATAACATGCTGTAGGGTTATTTTCTGGGATAACATACTGTAGGGTTTTATTCTGGGATAACATACTGTAGTGTTTTATTCTGGGATAACATGCTGTAGGGTTTTATTCTGGGACAACATGCTGTAGGGTTTTATTCTGGGATAACATACTGTAGGGTTTTATTCTGGGATAACATACTGTAGGGTTTTATTCCTCTGCGAACATACTGTAGGGTTTTATTCTGGGATAACATGCTGTAGGGTTTTATTCTGGGATAATATACTATAGGGTTTTATTCTGGGATAACATACTGTAGGGTTTTATTCTGGGATAACATACTGTATAGTTTTATTCTTTGATAACATACTGTAGGGTTTTATACTGGGATAACATACTGTAGGGTTTAATCTGGGATAAAATACTGTAGTTTTTTAATCTGGGATAACATACTGTAAGGTTTTATTCTGGGATAACATACTGTAGGATTTTATTCTGGGATAACATACTGTAGGGTTTTATTCTGGTATAACATACTGTAGGGTTTTATTCTGGGATAACATACTGTTGGGTTTTATTCTGAGATAACATACTGTAGGGTTTTATTCTGGGATAACATACTGTAGGGTTTTATTCTGGGATAACATACTGTAGGGTTTTATTCTGGGATAACATGCTGTAGGGTTTTATTCTGGGATAACATACTGTACGGTTTTATTCTGGGATAACATACTGTAGGGTTTTATTCATCTGAGAACATACTGTAGGGTTTTATTCTGGGATAACATGCTGTAGGGTTTTATTCTGGGATAATTTACTTTAGGGTTTTATTCTGGGATAACATACTGTAGGGTTTTATTCTAGGATAACATACTGTAGGGTTTTATTCTGGGATAACATGCTGTAGGGTTTTATTCTGGGATAACATGCTGTAGGGTTTTATTGTGGGATAACATGCTGTAGGGTTTTATACTGGGATAACATGCTGTAGGGTTTTATTCTGGGATAACATACTGTAGGGTTTTATTCTGGGATAACATACTGTAGGGTTTTATTCTGGTATAACATACTGTAGGGTTTTATTCTGGGATAACATGCTGTAGGGTTTTATTCTGGGATAACATGCTGTAGGGTTTTATTCTGGGATAACATACTGTAGGGTTTTATTCTGGGATAACATGCTGTAGGGTTTTATTCTGGGATAACATGCTATAGGGTTTTATTCTGGGATAACATACTGTAGGGTTTTATTCTGGGATAACATACTGTAGGGTTTTATTCTGGGATAACATACTGTAGGGTTTTATTCTGGGATAACATACTGTAGGGTTTTATTCTGGTATAACATACTGTAGGGTTTTATTCTGGGATAACATGCTGTAGGGTTTTATTCTGGGATAACATACTGTAGGGTTTTATTCTGGGATAACATACTGTAGGGTTTTATTCTGGTATAACATACTGTAGGGTTTTATTCTGGTATAACATGCTGTAGAGTTTTTTTCTGGGATAACATGCTGTAGGGTTTTATTCTGGGATAACATACTGTAGGGTTTTATTCTGGTATAACATACTGTAGGGTTTTATTCTGGTATAACATGCTGTAGGGTTTTTTTCTGGGATAACATACTGTAGGGTTTTATTCTGGGATAACATACTGTAGTGTTTTATTCTGGGATAACATACTGTAGGGTTTTATTCTGGGATAACATGCTGTAGTGTTTTATTCTGGGATAACATGCTGTAGGGTTTTATTCAGGGACAACATGCTGTAGGGTTTTATTCTGGGATAAGATACTGTAGGGTTTTATTCTGGGATAACATACTGTAGGGTTTTATTCCTCTGCGAACATACTGTAGGGTTTTATTCTGGGATAACATGCTGTAGGGTTTTATTCTGGGATAATATACTATAGGGTTTTATTCTGGGATAACATACTGTAGGGTTTTATTCTGGGATAACATACTGTATGGTTTTATTCTTTGATAACTTACTGTAGGGTTTTATACTGGGATAACATACTGTAGGGTTTAATCTGGGATAACATACTGTAGTTTTTTATTCTGGGATAACATACTGTAAGGTTTTATTCTGGGATAACATACTGTAGGGTTTTATTCTGGGATAACATACTGTAGGGTTTTATTCTGGTATAACATACTGTAGGGTTTTATTCTGGGATAACATACTGTTGGGTTTTATTCTGGGATAACATACTGTAGGGTTTTATTCTGGGATAACTTACTGTAGGGTTTTATTCTGGGATAACATGCTGTATGGTTTTATTCTGGGATAACATACTGTAGGGTTTTATTCTGGGATAACATACTGTAGGGTTTTATTCCTCTGAGAACATACTGTAGGGTTTTATTCTGGGATAATATGCTGTAGGGTTTTATTCTGGGATAATATACTATAGGGTTTTTTTCTGGGATAACATACTGTAGGGTTTTATTCTGGGATAACATACTGTATGGTTTTATTCTGGGTTAACATACTGTAGGGTTTTATACTGGGATAACATACTGTAGGGTTTAATCTGGGATAACATACTGTTGTTTTTTATTCTGGGATAACATGCTGTAGGGTTTTATTCTGGGATAACATACTGTAGGGTTTTTTTCAGGGATAGCATACTGTAGGGTTTTATTCTGGGATAATATACTGTAAGGTTTTATTCTGGGATAACATGCTGTAAGGTTTTATTCTGGGATAACATGCTGAAGGGTTTTATTCTGGGATAACATACTGTAGGGTTTTATTCTGGGATAACATACTGTAGGGTTTTATTCTGGGATAATATACTGTAGGGTTTTATTCTGGTATAACATGCTGAAGGGTTTTATTCTGGGATAATATGCTGTAGGGTTTTATTCTGGTATAACATACTGTAGGGTTTTATTCTGTGATAACATACTGTAGGGTTTTATTCTGGGATAACATTCTGTAGGGTTTTATTCTGGTATAACATACTATAGGGTTTTATTCTGGGATAACATGCTGTAGGGTTTTATTCTGGGATAACATACTGTAGGGTTTTATTCTGGGATAACATACTGTAGAGTTTTATTCTGGGATAACATGCTGTAGGGTTTTGTTCTGGTATAACATACTCTAGGGTTTTATACTGGGATAACATACTGTAGGGTTTAATCTGGGATAACATACTGTAGTTTTTTATTCTGGGATAACATGCTGTAGGGTTTTATTCTGGGATAACATACTGTAGGGTTTTATTCTGGTATAACATACTGTAGGGTTTTATTCTGGGATAACATACTGTAGGGTTTTATTCTGGGATAACATACTGTAGGGTTTTATTCTGGGATAACATGCTGTAGGGTTTTATTCTGGGATAACATACTGTAGGGTTTTATTCTGGGATAACATACTGTAGGGTTTTATTCCTCTGAGAACATACTGTAGGGTTTTATTCTGGGATAACATGCTGTAGGGTTTTATTCTGGGATAACATACTGTAGGGTTTTATTCTGGTATAACATACTGTAGGGTTTTATTCTGGGATAACATACTGTAGGGTTTTATTCTGGGATAACATACTGTAGGGTTTTATTCTGGGATAACATACTGTAGGGTTTTATTCTGGGATAACATACTGTAGGGTTTTATTCTGGGATAACATACTGTAGGGTTTTATTCTGGGATAACATACTGTAGGGTTTTATTCTGGGATAACATACTGTAGGGTTTTATTCTGGGATAACATACTGTAGGGTTTTATTCTGGGATAACATGCTGTAGGGTTTTATTCTGGGATAACATGCTGTAGGGTTTTATTCTGGTATAACATACCGTAGGGTTTTATTCTGGGATAACATACTGTATGGTTTTATTCTGGGTTAACATACTGTAGGGTTTTATACTGGGATAACATACTGTAGGGTTTAATCTGGGATAACATACTGTAGGGTTTTATTCTGGTATAACATACTGTAGGGTTGTATTCTGGGATAACATACTGTAGGGTTTTATTCTGGGATAACATACTGTAGGGTTTTATTCTGGGATAACATACTGTAGGGTTTTATTCTGGGATAACATACTGTAGGGTTTTTATTCTGGGATAACATACTGTAGGGTTTTATTCTGGGATAACATACTGTATGGTTTTTTTCTGGGATAACATACTGTAGGGTTTTATTCTGGGATAACATACTTTAGGGTTTTATTCTGGGATAACATGCTGTAGGGTTTTATTCTGGTATAACATACTGTAGGGTTGTATTCTGGGATAACATACTGTAGGGTTTTATTCTGGGATAACATACTGTAGGGTTTTATTCTGGGATAACATACTGTAGGGTTTTATTCTGGGATAACATACTGTAGGGTTTTATTCTGGGATAACATACTGTAGGGTTTTATTCTGGGATAACATACTGTAGGGTTTTATTCTGGGATAACATGCTGTAGAGTTTTATTCTGGGATAACATGCTATAGTATTTTATTCTGGGATAACATGCTGTAGAGTTTTATTCTGGGATAACATGCTATAGTATTTTATTCTGGGAGAACATGCTGTAGGGTTTTATTCTGGGATAACATACTGTAGGGTTTTATTCTGGGATAACATACTGTAGTGTTTTATTCTGGGATAACATACTGTAGGGTTTTATTCTGGGATAACATACTGTAGGGTTTTATTCTGGTATAACATACTGTAGGGTTTTATTCTGGGAGAACATACTGTAGGGTTTTATTCTGGGAGAACATACTGTAGGGTTTTATTCTGGGATAACATACTGTAGGGTTTTATTCTGGGATAACATACTGTAGGGTTTTATTCTGGGATAACATACTGTAGGGTTTTATTCTGGGATAACATACTGTAGGGTTTTATTCTGGGATAACATGCTGTAGGGTTTTATTCTGGTATAACATACTGTAGGGTTGTATTCTGGGATAACATACTGTAGGGTTTTATTCTGGGATAACATACTGTAGGGTTTTATTCTTGGATAACATACTGTAGAGTTTTATTCTGGGATAACATACTGTAGGGTTTTATTCTGGGATAACATACTGTAGGGTTTTATTCTGGGATAACATGCTGTAGGGTTTTATTCTGGGATAACATACTGTAGGGTTTTATTCTGGGATAACATACTGTAGGGTTTTATTCTGGGATAACATACTGTAGGGTTTTATTCTGGGGTAACATACTGTAGGGTTTTATTCTGGGATAACATACTGTAGGGTTTTATTCTGGGATAACATACTGTAGGGTTTTATTCTGGGATAACATGCTGTAGGGTTTTATTCTGGTATAACATACTGTAGGGTTTTATTCTTGGATAACATACTGTAGGGTTTTATTCTGGGATAACATACTGTAGGGTTTTATTCTGGGATAACATACTGTAGGGTTTTATTCTGGGATAACATACTGTAGGGTTTTATTCTGGGATAACATACTGTAGGGTTTTATTCTGGGATAACATACTGTAGGGTTTTATTCTGGGATAACATACTGTAGGGTTTTTATTCTGGGATAACATACTGTAGGGTTTTATTCTGGGATAACATACTGTAGGGTTGTATTCTGGGATAACATACTATATGGTTTTATTCTGGGAGAACATACTGTAGCATTTTAACTTGTTTTAACTTGTAAATATGACACTGGCGGAAACAACGCCAGATCATATTGAATTGTAAAATGAATTTGCTGAACTAAGTTCAGGACTGGAAGATGTTTGGAGTGGCCCTTTTGTGTGTAATTGTTATATTCTACCTAATGTACAGATTCTATTGTAGCTTCTCCCAGGAGGAACAAAGGAATGTTAAACAAAAGCACTTACAGTACATGTAACCTTTCCTATTGGGGATACATTATTGTACTCTGAGAAATGACTTATTATGTGATTTTATGTATTTCAAATGAGATACATTATTTTCTCCTTCTTTCTCTCCAAGCAATGAGGATGCAGACATTTTTTATTTAATATCAATGGCTCCCAATAAGCAAATATGTTGTTGCAAAATATTTTATAAATATGCATAAACCTGGCACCGCCAAGGGCATCGCAACGCTACAGTATGAGCCTGTTTATAATCGTACGTATCCACCGCCGCATTCGCATCCGACCGCAGCGACCTTCTTACTAGCTTAAGCTAAAGACAGTATCATCTAATCTATGCGAGTAGCCGCGTGTTTATATACACATTTGTCAAGGGGAGTTCCAGTTGACACCTCAAACAAGCACGTAAGTCGGGTGACACGCCACGTACCCCCTAACCATGTGGCGCTGACTGCCGGACGATATGCAGCTGTTCCGTGCATCTGACTAGCCTCGCTGAGTTGCCGCACAAAAGCGTTTATTGCACATGCATTTTGCAGGGAGCTACTGCGGACGGACCGTTCCACGAATGAGCAGACCACCTTTGCAGTTTGTGCTGTGTGCGCTTCCAGGAACATCACGAGATGCGCCCATTTATGAAGATGCCTCCTCCTCGGAAACAGGCCTTAGGTCTTTCTAAAGCCGCTCGTGTGTCTCAGAGCAGCGCACAGCTCATGGTCACCCCTGAGTGTAAGTGCACCAGGGTGGCTACCTGCGAGGGTGCGCTATGTGTTGGATGAGCCTGAGGAGCACTCTGCGTTGCCTCCTTTCAATATTATTACAGTGCCGGCGGTCTCTAGGACAGGCAGGACCTCCGCCATGCGCTACTGTGCATGCGTGCCCTGCTACTGCACCTTTCCTCCTCAGTGTTCCAGGAGACTGGATGTGCCCTCTGAGACTCCCAGCCGTAAGACGCATACAGAGCCCTACAGAGGACTGCAAGTACCCTATAACACCAACACTATTACTAAGGGGCATAGCTCCACTGGCCAGAGAGGCATACTCCATCCTGGTGCACTACAATGCCCAGCAATACTCTGACACTTCAGGCTGCTCCAGTATTGTCATTGCACCGGCTCATCCTCATTTCTATGCCACCTTGTTGTTCTACCCCTAAGACCTGGTTAAGCTGCACAACGTGAGGACTAACCGCCACCAGCACCTCTGCTGCTCAACTCGCTTACCGTCCTGTGCACCCAGGTCCCAGTGTTATACATATATATACATCAAACCATCTATCAAATAATGGACCCCAGTGTCCTTCCCTGGTCACTCAGCTAATAGGTCACATGCCCAGGTGCACTCCGCTATTCTGACATATAATCTGCCAATACTGTAGGGCACAAGCCCAGGTATACTCCCCTATACTCTGCTAATAGGGCACATGCACAGGTGCACTCCCCTATACTCTGCCAATAGGTCACATGACCAGGTGCACTCCCCTATACTCTGCAAATAGGTCACATGCCCAGGTGCACTCCCCTATACTCTGCTAATAGGTCCGATGCCCAGGTGCACTCCGCTATACTCTGCTAATAGGTCACATGCCCAGGTGCACTCCCCTATACTCTGCTAATAGGTCACATGCCCAGGTGCACTCCCCTATACTCTGCTAAGAGGTCACATGCCCAGGTGCACTCCACTATACTCTGCTAATAGGTCACATGCCCAGGTGCACTCCACTATACTCTGCTAATAGGTCACATGCCCAGGTGCACTCCACTATACTCTGCTAAGAGGTCACATGCCCAGGTGCACTCCACTATACTCTGCTAATAGGTCACATGCCCAGGTGCACTCCACTATACTCTGCTAGTGGGTCACATGCCCAGGTGCACTCCGCTATACTCTGCAAATGGGTCACATGCCCAGGTGCACTCCGCTATACTCTGCTAATAGGTCACATGTCCAGGTGCACTCCCCTATGCTCTGCTAATAAGTCACATGCCCAGGTGCACTCCACTATACTCTGCTAATAGGTCACATGCCCAGGTGCACTCCGCTATACTCTGCTAATAGGTCCGATGCCCAGGTGCACTCCGCTATACTCTGCTAATAGGTCACATGCCCAGGTGCACTCCCCTATACTCTGCTAATAGGTCACATGCCCAGGTACACTCCCCTATACTCTGCTAAGAGGTCACATGCCCAGGTGCACTCCCCTATACTCTGCTAATAGGTCACATGCCCAGGTGCACTCCCCTATACTCTGCCAATAGGTCACATGACCAGGTGCACTCCCCTATACTCTGCAAATAGGTCACATGCCCAGGTGCACTCCGCTATACTCTGCTAATAGGTCACATGCCCAGGTGCACTCCCCTATACTCTGCTAAGAGGTCACATGCCCAGGTGCACTCCACTATACTCTGCTAATAGGTCACATGCCCAGGTGCACTCCTCTATACTCTGCTAATAGGTCACATGCCCAGGTGCACTCCACTATACTCTGCTAAGAGGTCACATGTCCAGGTGCACTCCACTATACTCTGCTAATAGGTCACATGCCCAGGTGCACTCCACTATACTCTGCTAGTGGGTCACATGCCCAGGTGCACTCCGCTATACTCTGCAAATGGGTCACATGCCCAGGTGCACTCCGCTATACTCTGCTAATAGGTCACATGCCCAGGTGCACTCCCCTATGCTCTGCTAATAAGTCACATGCCCAGGTGCACTCCACTATACTCTGCTAATAGGTCACATGCCCAGGTGCACTCCGATATACTCTGCTAATAGGTCCGATGCCCAGGTGCACTCCGCTATACTCTGCTAATAGGTCACATGCCCAGGTGCACTCCCCTATACTCTGCTAATAGGTCACATGCCCAGGTACACTCCCTTATACACTGCTAATAGGTCACATGCCAGGTGCACACCGGTATACTCTGCTAATAGTTCACATGCCCAGGTACACTCCCCTATACACTGCTAATAGGTCACATGCCCAGGTGCACTCCGCTATACTCTGCTAATAGGTCACATGCCCAGGTGCACTCCGCTATACTCTGCTAATAGGTCACATGCCCAGGTGCACTCCCCTATACTCTGCTAATAGGTCACATGCCCAGGTGCACTCCGCTATACTCTGCTAATAGGTCACATGCCCAGGTGCACTCCCCTATACTCTGCTAATAGGTCACATGCCCAAGTGCACTCCCCTTTACTCTGGAAATAGGTCACATGCCCAGGTGCACTTCACTATGCTCTGCTAATAGGTCACATGCCCAGGTGCACTCCCCTATGCTCTGTTAATAGGTCACATGCCCAGGTGCACCCCGCTATGCTCTGCTAATAGGTTACATGCCCAGGTGCACTCCCCTATACTCTGCTAATAGGTCACATGCCCTGGTGCACTCCCCTATACTCTGCTAATAGGTCACATGCCCAGGTGCACTCCCCTATACTCTGCTATTAGGTCACATGCCCTGCTGCACTCCCCTATACTCTTCCAATAGGTCACATGCCCAGGTGCACTCCCTATACTCAGCTAATAGGTCACATGCCCAGGTGCACTCCCCTATACTCTGCTAATAGGTCACATGCCCAGGTGCACTCCGCTATACTCTGCTAATAGGTCACATGCCCAAGTGCACTCCCCTATACTCTGCTAATAGGTCAACAGCCCAAGTGCACTCCCCTTTACTCTGCTAATAGGTCACATGCCCAGGTGCACTCCCCTTTACTCTGCTAATAGGTCACATGCCCAGGTGCACTATTCTCTACACTCTGCTAATAGGTCACATGCCCAGGTGCTCTCCTCTATACTCTGCTAATAGGTCACATGCCCAAGTGCACTCCCCTTTACTCTGCTAATAGGTCACATGCCCAGGTGCACTCCTCTATACTCTGCTAATAGGTCAAATGCCCAAGTGCACTCCCCTTTACTCTGCTAATAGGTCAGGTGCACTCCTCTATACTCTGCTAATAGGTCACATGCCCAGGTGCACTCCTCTATACTCTGCTAATAGGTCACATGCCCAGGTGCACTCGGCTATCCTCTGCTAATAGGTCACATGCCCAGTCGCACGCCGCTATACTCTGCTAATAGGTCACATGCCAAGGCGCACTTTGCTATACTCTGCTAATAGGTAACATGCCCAAGTGCACTCCGCTATACTCTGCTAAAAGGTCACATGCCCAAGTACACTCCCTTATACACTGCTAATAGGTCACATGCCCAGGTGCACTCCCCTATACTCTGCAAATAGGTCACATGCCCAGGTGCACTCCCCTATACTCTGCAAATAGGTCACATGCCAGGTGCACTCCGCTATACTCTGCTAACAGGCCACATGACCAGGTATACTCCTCTATACTCTGCTAATAGGTCACATGCCCAGGTGCACTCTGCTATACTCTGTTAATAGGTCACATGCCCAAGTGCACTCCCCTATTCTCTGCTAATAGGTCACATGCCCAAGTGCACTCCCCTATACTCTGCTAATAGGTCACATGCCCAGGTGCACTCCGCTATGCTCTGTTAATAGGTCACATGCCCAGGTGCACTCCCCTATACTCTGCTAATAGGTCACATGCCCAGGTGCCTCTGCTAATAGGTCACATGCCCAGGTGCACTCCGCTATCCTCTGCTAATAGGTCACATGCCCAGGTGCCCTCCGCTATTCTCTGCTAATAGGTCACATGCCCAGGCGCACGCCGCTATACTCTGCAAATAGGTCACATGCCAGGCGCACTTCGCTATACTCTGCTAATAGGTCACATGCCCAGTTGCACTCCCCTATACTCTGCCAATAGGTCACATGCCCAGGTGCACTCCCCTATACTCTGCTAAAAGGTCACATGCCCAGGTGCACTCCCCTATACTCTGCCAATAGGTCACATGCCCAGGTGCACTCCCTTTTCTCTGCCAATAGGTCACATGCCCAGGTGCACTCCCCTATACTCTGCCAATAGGTCACATGCCCAGGTGCACTCCCCTATACTCTGCCAATAGGTCAAATGCCCAGGTGCACTCCCCTATACTCTGCCAATAGGTCACATTCCCAGGTGCACTCCCCTATACTCTGGTTATAGGTCACATTCCCAGGTGCACTCCCCTATACTCTCCAAATAGGTCACATGCCCAGGTGCACTCCCCTACACTCAGCTAATAGGTCACATGCCCAGGTGCACTCCCCTATGCTCTGCTAATAGGTCACATGACCAGGTGCACTCCGCTTTGCTCTGCTAATAGGTCACATGCCCAGGTGCACTCCGCTATACTCTGCTAATAGGTCACATGCCCAGCTGCACTCTGCTATACTCTGCTAATAGGTCACATGCCCAGGTGCACTCCCCTATACTCAGCTAATAGGTTACATGACCAGGTGCACTCCCCTATACTCTGCTAATAGGTCACATGCCCAGGTGCACACCGCTATAGTCTGCTAATAGGTCACATGCCCAAGTACACTCCCCTATACTCTGCTAATAGGTCACATGCCCAAGTGCACTCCCCTGTGCTCTGCTAATACGTCACATGCCCAGGTGCACTCCCCTATACTCTGCTAATAGCTCACATGCCCAAGTGCACTCCCCTTTACTCTGCTAATAGGTCACATGCCCAGGAGCACTCCAATACTCTCTGCTAATAGGTCACATGCCCAGGTGCACTCCCCTATACTCTGCTAATAGTTCACATGCCCAGGTGCACTCCCCTATACTCTACTAATAGGTCACATGCCCAGGTGCACTCCGCTGTACTCTGCTAATAGGTCACATACCCAGGTGCACTCCGCTATCCTCTGCTAATAGGTCACATGCCCAGGTGCACTCCGCTATACTCTGCTAATAGGTCACATGCCAGGTGCACTCCTCTATACTCTGCTAATAGGTCACATGCCAAGGCGCACTTCGCTATACTCTGCTAATAGGTCACATGCCCAGGTGCACTCCCCTATACTATGCTAATAGGTCTCATGCCCAGGTGCACTCCCCTATACTCTGCCAATAGGTCACATGCCCATGTGCACTCCGCTATACTCTGCCATGTGATGCACTCCGCTATACTCTGCCAATATGTCACATGCCCAGGTGCACTCTGCTATACTCTGCCAATAGGTCACATGGCCAGGTGCACTCACCTATACTCTGCTAATAGGTCACATGCCCAGGTGCACTCCGCTATACTCTGCCAATAGGTCACATGCCCAGGTGCACTCCCCTATACTCTGCTAATAGGTCAAATGCCCAGGTGCACTCCCCTATACTCGGCTAATAGGTCACATGCCCAGGTGCGCTCCCCTATACTGTGCTAATAGGTCACATGGCCAGGTGCACTCCCCTATACTCTGCTAATAGGTCACATGCCCAGGTGCACTCCGCTATACTCTGCTAATAGGTCACGTGCCCAGGTGCACTCCTCTATACTCTGCTAATAGGTCACATGCCCAGGTGCACTCAGCTATACTCTGATAATAGGTCACATGGCCAGGTGCTCTCCTCTATACTCTGCTAATAGGTCACATGCCCAGGTGCACTCCCCTATACTCTGCTAATACGTCACATGCCCAGGTGCACTGCTCTACTGTGCTAATAGGTCACATGCCCAGGTGCACTCCCCTATACTCTGCTAATAGGTCACATGCCCAGATGCACTCCCCTATACTCTGCTAATAGGTCACATGGCCAGATGCACTATGCTATACTCTGCTAATAGGTCACATGCCCAGGTGCACTCTGCTATACTCTGCTAATAGGTCACATGCCCAGGTGCACTCCCCTATACTCTGCTAATAGGTCACATGCCCAGGTGTACTCTGCCATACTCTGCTAATAGGTCACATGCCCAGGTGCCCTCAGCTATACTCTGCTAATAGGTCACATGCCCAGGTGCACTCCCCTATACTCTGCTAATAGGTCACATGCCCAGGTGCACTCCGCTATACTCTGCTAATAGGTCACATGCCCAGGTGCACTCCCCTATACTCCGCTAATAGGTCACATGCCCAGGTGCACTCCCCTATACTCTGCTAATAGGTCACATGCCCAGGTGCACTATGCTATACTCTGCTAATAGGTCACATGCCCAGGTGCACTCTCCTATACTCTGCTAATAGGTCACATGCCCAGGTGCACTCTGCCATACTCTGCTAATAGGTCACATGCCCAGGTGCACTCTGCTATACTCTGCTAATAGGTCACATGCCCAGGTGCACTCCCCTGTACTCTGCTAATATTTCACATGCCCAGGTGCACTCCCCTGTACTCTGCTAATAGGTCACATGCCCAAGTGCACTCCGCTATACTCTGCTAATAGGTCACATGCCCAGGTGCACTCTGCTAATAGGTCACATGCCCAGGCACACTCCCCTATACTCTGCTAATCGGTCACATGCCCAGGTGCTCTCTGCTATACTCTGCTAATAGGTCACATGCCCAGGTGCACTCAGCTATTCTCTGCTAATAGGTCACTTGCCCAGGTGCACTCCGCTATACTCTGCTAATAGGTCACATACCCAGGTTCACTCCCCTATATTCTGCTAATAGGTCACATGCCCAGGTGCACTCCCCTATGCTCTGCTAATAGCTCACATGCCCAGGTGCACTCCCCTTTACTCTGCTAATAGGTCACATGCCCAAGTGCACTCCGCTATACTCTGCTAATAGGTCACATGCCCAGGTGCACTCTGCTAATAGGTCACATGCCCAGGCACACTCCCCTATACTCTGCTAATCGGTCACATGCCCAGGTGCTCTCTGCTATACTCTGCTAATAGGTCACATGCCCAGGTGCACTCAGCTATTCTCTGCTAATAGGTCACTTGCCCAGGTGTACTCCGCTATACTCTGCTAATAGCTCACATGCCCAGGTGCACTCCCCTTTACTCTGCTACTAGGTCACATGCCCAGGTCCACTCCTCTATACTCTGCTAATAGGTCACATGCCCAGGTGCACTCCTCTATACTCTACTAATAGTTCACATGCCCAGGTGCACTCCCCTATGCTCTGCTAATAGCTCACATGCCCAGGTGCACTCCCCTTTACTCTGCTACTAGGTCACATGCCCAGGTCCACTCCTCTATACTCTGCTAATAGGTCACATGCCCAGGTGCACTCCTCTATACTCTACTAATAGTTCACATGCCCAGGTGCACTCCCCTATACTCTGCTTATAGGTCACATGCCCAGGTGCACTCCGCTATCCTCTGCTAATAGGTCACATGCCCAGGTGCACTCCGCTATACTCTGCTAATAGGTCACATGCCCAGGCGCACTCCGCTATACTCTGCTAATAGGTCACATGCCAAGGCTCACTTTGCTATACTCTGCCAATAGGTCACATGCCCAGATGCACTCCCCTATACTCTGCCAATAGGTCACATGCCCAGGAGCACTCCCCTATGCTCTGCTAATAGGTCACATGCCCAGGTGCACTCCCCTATGCTCTGCCAATAGGTCACATGCCCTTGTGCACTCCCCTATACTCTGCCAATATGTCACATGCCCAGGTGCACTCCCCTATACTCTGCCAATAGGTCACATGCCCAGGTGCACTCCCCTATACTCTGCCAATAGGTCAAATGCCCAGGTGCACTCCCCTTTACTCTGCCAATAGGTCACTTGCCCAGGTGCACTCCCCTATACTCAGCTAGTAGGTCACATTCCCAGGAGCACTCCCCTATACTCTGCTAATAGGTCACATGTCCAGGTGCACTCCGCTATACTCTGCTAATAGGTCACATGCCCAGGTGCACTCCACTATACTCTGCCATGTGATGCACTCCGCTATACTCTGCCAATAAGTCACATGCCCAGGTGCACTCCCCTGTGCTCTGCTAATAGGTCACATGCCCAGGTGCACTCCCCTATACTATGCTAATAGCTCACATGCCCAAGTGCACTCCCCTTTACTCTGCTAATAGGTCACATGCCCAGGAGCACTCCTCTATACTCTGCTAATAGGTCACATGCCCAGGTGCACTCCCCTATACTCTGCTAATAGGTCACATGCCCAGGTGCACTCCCCTATACTCTACTAATAGGTCAAATGCCCAGGTGCACTCCGCTGTACTCTGCTAATAGGTCACATACCCAGGTGCACTCCGCTATCCTCTGCTAATAGGTCACATGCCCAGGTGCACTCCGCTATACTCTGCCAATAGGTCACATGCCCAGGTGCGCTCCCCTATTCTCTGCTAATAGGTCACATGCCCTGGTGCACTCCCCTATACTCGGCTAATAGGTCACATGCCCAGGTGCGCTCCACTATACTGTGCTAATAGGTCACATGGCCAGGTGCCCTCCCCTATACTCTGCTAAAAGGTCACGTGCCCAGGTGCACTCCGGTATACTCTGCTAATAGGTCATGTGCCCAGGTGCACTCCTCTATACTCTGCTAATAGGTCACATGCCTCGGTGCACTCAGCTATACTCTGATAATAGGTCACATGGCCAGGTGCTCTCCGCTATACTCTGCTAATAGGTCACATGCCCAGGTGCACTCCCCTATACTCTGCTAATATGTCACATGCCCAGGTGCACTGCTCTACTGTGCTAATAGGTCACATGCCCAGGTGCACTCCCCTATACTCTGCTAATAGGTCACACGCCCAGGTGCACTCCCCTATACTCTGCTAATAGGTCACATGGCCAGATGCACTATGCTATACTCTGCTAATAGGTCACATGCCCAGGTGCACTCAGCTATACTCTGCTAATAGGTCACATGCCCAGGTGCACTCCCCTATACTCTGCTAATAGGTCACATGCCCAGGTGCACTCCGCTATACTCTGCTAATAGGTCACATGCCCAGGTGCAATCCCCTGTGCTCTGCTAATAGGTCACATGCCCAGGTGCACTCCCCTATACTATGCTAATAGCTCACATGCCCAAGTGCACTCCCCTTTACTCTGCTAATAGGTCACATGCCCAGGTGCACTCCGCTATACTCTGCTAATAGGTCACATGCCCAGGTGCACTCCTCTATACTCTGCTAATAGGTCACATGCCCAGGTGCACTCCTCTATACTCTGCTAATAGGTCACAAGCCCAGGTGCACTCCCCTATATTCTGCTAATAGGTCACATGCCCAGGTGTACTCCCCTATACTCTGCTAATAGGTCACATGCCCAGGTGCACTCCGCTATCCTCTGCTAATAGGTCACATGCCAAGGTGCACTCCACTTTACTCTGCTAATAGGTCACATGCCCTGGTGCACTCTGCTATACTCTGCTAATAGGTCACATGCCCAGGTGCACTCTGCTTTACTCTGCTAATAGGTCACATGACCTGGTGCACTCAGCTATTCTCTGCTAATAGGTCACATGCCCAGGTGCACTCCGCTATACTCTGCTAATAGGTCACATGCCCAGGTGACTCAGCTATACTCTGCTAATAGGTCACATGCCCAGGTGCACTCTGCTATACTCTGCTAATAGGTCACATGCCCAGGTGCACTCCGCTATACTCTGCTAATAGATCACTTGCCAGACACACTACCCTATACTCTGCTAATAGGTCACATGCCGAGGTGCACTCAGCTATACTCTGCTAATAGGTCACATGCCCAGGTGCACTCCCCTATAGTCTGCTAATAGGTCACATGGCCTGGTAAACTCCGCTATACTCTGCTAATAGGTCACATGGCCAGGTGCACTCCCCTATACTCTGCTAATAGTTCACATGCCCAGGTGCACTCCGCTATACTCTGCTAATAGGTCACATGACCAGGTGCACTCCCCTATACTCTGCTAATAGGTCACATACCCAGGTTCACTCCCCTATACTCTGCTAATAGGTCACATACCCAAGTTCACTCCCCTATATTCTGCTAATAGGTCACATGCCCAGGTGCACTCCGCTATACTCTGCTAATAGGTCACATGGCCAGGTGCATTCCCCTATACTCTGCTAATAGGTCACATGCCCAGGTGCACTCCGCTATACTCTGCTAATAGGTCACATGCCCAGGTGCACTCCGCTATACTCTGCTAATAGGTCACATGGCCAGGTGCACTCCCCTATACTATATCCTGCCCCAATAACACCATAACAGTAATGTGCTTCAGGCATACATGCCTACCCTCCCGGTTTTCGCGGGAGGCTCCCGATTTTTCGGGTAACCCCCCGCACCCCCGGATGGGTAGGCATTTCTCCCGCATTCTGCCCACTTCCTAGTGAAGTGGGCAGAATGAGGAGAATACCCGCGGCGATCGCGGGTCTCCGTGTAGGGGGCGGGGCTTAAACCGTGATTCTACATGAATCACGTCATTTGGCCCCGCCCCCTATGCAAATTCTAGCCAATCGCTGCAATTTTACCGTGAGGGAGCGGGGCTTAATGACGCAAATCGTCAGGCCCCGCCCCCCATTGTCTCCCTCCTGCTTCTCTTACACGGGCTTCTCCCGGGAAGAGATCTTTAAAGGTAGGCAACTCTGGCTTCAGGGCTTCAGCCAGGATCCATTTGAGATGAACAAAATTGTGATAAATTGAACTGAGCTGCAGAGATATAGGGGTAAATATGATATCCTGCGCCATGCAGGCATCAGCGAGTTCCTGACAAGTCTACCCTGATGCTTTAAAGAGGCAATCATGTTAAAGGCAAAACCAGCCTGCTTATGTCTTTTAAATTATTGCCCCTTTAAAACATCAGGCAGACTCGCCGGGAAGTCGCTGATGCCTGCATGACTACATTTCCCCATAATCTCCGAGTCACGCCCTACATCGCCGTTCCACATTGCACTTCTAATTGTCATTTCATTGTATCTGAATGGTGGTTAATTCATTCGGCTATGATTGGGGTAACGCTTTATACCTATTTCTGCCGATGACACTTGCCATATTTGCAGAATATAGAAAATATTTTTCTTATCTCTGAAATCCTGTCCATCCATAAGGTAGTGGAGAGGCAGCCAGACAGGTGAGCGATAATTTTAATTAAAGGATAATTAAACTATGTACTCAATAAAAATTACAGCTGTCACTTGCTTTACAGGTTTAGGTTAGTAATTCCCTGAACTTTCCATGAGACTTAGCTTATCCATGAAGATAAATCAGATGAGGACTCTAGGATTGGGGCTAGAGCGCTTTTGGGGAAAAAAATAAAAGTAGTTTCAAAACGGCAAAAAAAAATCTTCAGTTCTAATATTTACACAACAAAGCGCCATTTTCTTGATCAAGTGGAACAATGGCCCTCATTCAGAGCCGGACGCTCTGAGCAGAGCGCTCGCTCTGAATGAGGGCCGTCCTCCATAAAAATGGAGCGTCCTCCTGGACGCTCGTATAGCTGTGGGTCACCACCCACAGCTCATACGAGCGTGCAGGATGATGGTCGCGAAGGTCTTGACCATCGCGACCATCGCCAGTGCGACCAGAAGCCTGTGGTCGGGGTTTTCGACCACAAGCCCTGGAGTGATTTTGGCTCTATCAGAGCCAAAATCACTCCCACTGACATCACTAGTGATGTCACTAGTGATGTCAGTGGGGCCGGCTTCTGACGGTAGGCGTTCCCTTGGGAACGCCTCCGTCTGGCAGGCACGCCCACCAAAGGGGGCGTGCTGTCAATCAACATCGACAGCACGCCCCCTTTGATCAGACACAACGAGCGAAGGAAAGTCCTTCGCTCGTCGCGTCTGGCGCATGCGCACGACGGAGCTCCCTCCGTCGTGCGCATGCGCAGTGCACACCATCGACCCACTTGCGAGCGGACAGCCGCTTGCGAGTGGGTCTGAATGAGGCCCAATGTTTTTCATAACTACCATAGGTGCAAGAGGTGTAGCGGCTATGAGGCAGAGCTGAGGGGGTCTCATCTTCCTTGTCAGAGTTACATGTGTTGTATACATTTTCTACCATTGGGTGGTACATAGGGGCCCTTACAAACTTTTGCTATGGGGCCGTCATATACCCCCCCCGAGAGTTAGGTCTAGGCTGCGGGAAGGGGTGGTTAGGTTTATGCACTTAGGGGGGGTTAGGGTTAGGCACCCCTAAGGGAGGGTTAAGGGGGGAGAGGGTTAGGGATAGTTAAAAATTTACCTTAGTTGGGATCCTGCTGTTCTGCTTTGCGGGGTCGGTATAACATACTGATTCCCCAGAGAGGGTGCGATTTGGGGGGTAGCAGTAATAAACAAGGATGAAATTTGGTCAAAAAAAATAAATAAATCTCCCTCTGTCATGTATAAAGAACAGGCGCAGTGTGACTACTGTATTCCAATGAGCTTCAGCAGAACATCGGGAGACGGTGGGAACATCACTCTACATGGTCTATTCATTAAGCATTAAATTCAGCATCGCTACTTTAGTATCCAGTGCACTGCGAGTAGCAGCGGTGGATAAGAACGGAGCAGGTGCCCCAGTGCGCATACACGGTAGCAGTGAAACTTAGCACTGCCGAGTCTAACTTGTCACTGCGTGAAATGGAGGCACAAAGAAGCCGGCATCTAGCGGACGGATCCGAACAGGGGCGGTGGGATCCGAAATGATCCCTTTCATAACCTGGACCCCCTTCAAACAGGAAGTAGCGTGGATCAGCGCCATCTGAAGATGGCGACGGTTCCGACTGCCAAGCTCTGAACATTTTGTATTTTCAGAGCGTGATGACTTTTGGTCCCCATACAATAATGGGAACAGCGGTTCTGATTGGGACTGACAGGCAAGCAAGAGATTTTGGGCCTGATTCAGCAAGTAACGCAAATGTGCGCACGCTGCTGCACTCATATGCTAATCTGTGCCTACACACGGCAACCGCAGCACAAGATGCAGACACCCGCCTGCCTCCCGTTACTCACAGCCCGAATAGTCCGCAAGATAGCGGAAACTTCGGTAACATCGTGAACCATCGAAGCCATACGCACAATTAGTGGTTGAGCTGACCCTCCGGCAGACTGTGCTACATCTCCTGCCCGCAGAGAGAGCTCAGGCTGCGTAGGGTCTCACAATGGCTAATTTATGCACGGCGTTGAAGCGCACTGGCACATCTGCGTTCGTAAGACCACACCCCGTCACCACCCTCAAATGGCACTTCTTGTCAGTCACTGTTAGAGGGGTCTGCGTACCCTTTCCTGATCGCACTGGTTGGTTCGCGCACGCCCAGTGCGATGCATACGCATGAGCTGTGCGAATCCATCGCCCGAGTGCATGTGTGCGCATTTTTGCGTTCCTTTCTGAATCAGACCTACTGTATCCATGACATCTCCTGCGATAGCTTTATGATGAGTGGCTCTGGGCCTGATATAGACCCACTCGCGAGCGGCTGTCCGCTCGCAAGTGGGTCGATGGTCTGCACTGCGCATGCGCACGACGGAGGGAGCTCCGTCGTGCACATGCGTGAGACGCGACGAGCGAAGGACTTTCCTTCGCTCGTTGTGTCTGATCAAAGGGGGCGTGCTGTCGATGTTGATTGACAGCACGCCCCCTTTGGTGGGCGTGCCGGGGGCGTGCCTCCCAGGCGGAGGCGTTCCCAAGGGAACGCATACCGTCAGAAGCCGGCCCCACTGACATCACTAGTGATGTCAGTGGGAGTGATTTGGGCTCTGATAGAGCCAAAATCACTCCGGGCCTTGCGGTTGAGAAACTCAACCGCAGGCTTCTGCTCGCAGTGGCGATGGTCGCAATGGTCAAGACCATCGCGACCATCATCCTGCACGCTCGTATATGCTGTGGGTGGTGACCCACAGCTATACGAGCGTCCAGGAGGACGCTCCATATTTATGGAGGTGGGCCCTGATTCAGAGCGAGCGCTCTGGTCAGAGCGTCCGGCTCTGAATCAGGGCCTCTGATCCTTAATTTCTACATAAGTAGGTGAAAATGTTACTTTTGTAGAAAATAAGGCATAATGAATAGACCCCTAAGTGAATACTTCAGTAGATCTATAAGTGGCCATAGAAGCGATATATTATTTCCAGGTAATAACGGGTAACGTTTCTTATATTGATTCCTTGTACACTCATCCGGACGCACTTCATCTAGAATAGCTGAATGGATTTTATCTCTATGTAATAAACTGTCTGCAAGTCTGTTTACACCAGTGTGAAATTATGCAGATGTTATTAAATTAATATGAAATGCAATAAAATGACTGTGTCTGGTCTCATTTACTATGAAATAAATAACGCAGAAACCGCTTCCCGCTAATGAATTAACCAGCTGGTTATCACTGGTAACTGTTGTGTTAACATAACACTTTGGCTAGTGGGGGGTAATTCATAGAGATGACCGTAAACTGCCTCAGAAACGGTCAGTCGGAGGCACTTCGCGATCGGTATCTTCGCTGATCTTTATTTGCACCTTACAGAGGTGTGAGGGAAAATTAGCAGAGACTTTCTGATTCAGAGACGTGCGCAGTGGCGTTATTTATGCATATCAAGCGATTGTTTGCTAGTGCGCATACGTAAATGTCGCAATGCGCATGCACCGAGATTGCTGTGCGGTTACGTTTGCACAGAGGATCCACTCGCAAAGTGAGTGACAGGTAGTCAGCATTTGGGGGTGGTAACTGGGGGGTGATCAGAAAAACCCAGGCGTGTCTGACCGTTTGATCGCCGTTTGATGGGTGTGTCTAAATTAGCCATTGTGATTACATTCACAACATAAGAGCTCTCAGCGTGACAAAATCACAGCAATTTCCCCAATAACCAGCGGCAAAGTCCTGGGAAATCCCGACTTTGACCGTATAATGAATGGGCCCATTATTTAAAACATGCGGAAATGAGCGTTTGTAATATGTAACGGGCCCTTTAGTGATAATATGGCCTGATTCTGAGTCGCATGCAAAGCCGATATTCGCGCAAATGGTCAATGTTCATCATCTAAGTCGCTAAAAAGTCGCACTGCACCTGCGAGTCCCACAGTGTGTGCGCACAGAGGTGCAAAGCTGCAAACGCAATTGAGACACATGGAAACAGAAATGTATTGAAAATGTTTTGGGTAGGGATGTGCGCCGACCCCCTTCAAGGGTTTGGATCTGGATTTGGTTTTGCAAAACCGCCCACAAGTCTTCTGGTTTTTTAAATAAAAATATAGATAAAAAGTTTTAAAAACAGCTAAAATCATGTAATTTATGCAATCCAAAACCCGAAATTTGGATTTAAAATCCAAATTTCGAACCGCAAAAAGATCAGAACCGTGGCCCGGATTTATCCGTATCTCCTCAGGATATTAGAACCGCAACTCAGATTTACCCGGATTCCCGAAATTCAGGTGGATTCGGATTTTGGGAGAACCGAACCACACATCACAGTTTTGGGTGTTCCTGGGTGGTGACAGGAAGTTGGTTATTTAGACGCACAGAGATGTCTTATGGGCATATTATGTCTCAGGCCTGTCACATAACTGGTTGTGACCTCGGATGCTTAATTGCTTACACTGGAGCATACTTGCCTACCCTCCCGATTTGGTCGGGAGCCTCCCGAAAATTGGGTGCCGCTCCCGACCTCCCGGGAAGGCAGGCAATCCTCCCGGCCCCGGCGATGTGTCCGGACCCCCCCACGCTTTTAAGTAGAAACCCCGGCAGCAGGGGGGCCGGTGACGTGATTCGCGCTGAATTGCGTCATCGTGGCTCCGCCCCCGGCTGCACAATGCCATTAATCACGGCATTGTGAAGAGGGGGCGGAGCCACGAAGACGCGGTCACGCCCCCATGCTCCGCCCCCAACGCTGCATCTTGTGCCGGGCCCCACCCCCTTTGGCCGCATCACGCCCCCAGCCCTGTAAGTCCGACAGCTCCCTCCTGGAAGGAGGGGGCTAAATGTCGGCATGTATGCACTGGAGGCCATACTGTGATGGATAATCTGCACCTAGCATGGACCTGGGGCAGGTTTCACAAAGTGGGTGTCTCCGTCCTTACACAGTCAGACGCGCACTTTTACACCAGGAAGGGCATTAGTAGCATAAGCATAAAGTCGCAGATGCAATTACAGCAAAGACACTAAAGTGGACGCAGCAGAGTGCGACTATGAATGAGCCCCAGAGAGGTAGAAGGGTAGATGGGGCACGCACTGATGCTGGGAATTATATACAGTGCACAGACAGATGAGTCATGGTACTTTACGATTGGTAACATATATAGGGGCTTATTCATCATACCTTAAAACTCAAGTTTGTGTCCCCCCTCCGCTCACCTCCCCCCAGTCCCCGCAGTCCGGTTCCGGTGGTTGTGCTGTCATGTGTTCTCCCAGCAGAACACTACAGTTTAGAAAAAAAAAAAAAAAATTCTAAACTTTATTGTGTTCTGCTGGGAGAACACATGACAGCACAGCCCCAGGAGCCCGAGGACGGACCAGAGTGCTGGAGGAAGACGCCGGGGGACCTCACCAGCTGGAAGCAGGTAAGTCTCACCTGCTATTCGCCACCAGGGGCGCCGAGAGGGGGGGAGCGGGTACAGATTACCAGGGCCCGGGCTTCCTGAGGGGCCCAGCGCCCCCCCCCCTCCCTCACAGCAGCCCAGCACACAGCGTGTGCTGAGCTGCAGTGGAGACTGCTCGTGGCTGCTGAGCAGCAGCCTCAGCAGTCTCCTATGCCTGTAGGGGGAGCGATCACACTGATCGCGCCCCCAATGGCTTTGAGCAGGGCTGAGGGGGCCCAAATCTTTTTTTTTTTTCGGGAAGGGGACGTGGCCACGCCTCCCGCAATTAGGCCATGCCCCTATTACCCGGGCCCACCACTTAATTTTCGGAATTTGATGAATAGCATAATCTTCACATCCCCATCATACTTGCCGACAATCAGCTCCAGCCTTCCGGGAGGGAGCTGATTGTCGGTTAATAGCGGGGGCCGGGGGCGGCCATTGGGGGCGTCATCGTGACTCCGCCCCCTCTTCACAATGCCGTGATTTTCGGCATTGTGAAGCAGGGGGCGGGGCCACGATGACGCGATTCTGCGTGAATCGCGTCACCGGGCCCCCTCGCTGCGGGGATTTCTGTTTTTTTCAGGGGGGAGGTGGGGAGGGTGTGAGACTTCCGGGAGGCTTGCCTGCCTTTCCGGGGGGCCGGGAGCGGCACCCGAAAATCGGGAGGCTCCCGGCCAAATCGGGAGGGTAGGCAAGCCTGATCCCCATACTAATGTACTAATGTATGGGGAGTGCGGAAATTAACGCAGGGGGACTTAGCAAGGAGATATCAGTGATATCTCCTGTGCTAAGTGTGTTCATGAATACTAAAATAACCTTAATTAAGGAAAATGTCCTTAAAAACATTATTTTAGTGTTGATGAATAGGCCCCATAGAGGGAGAGAGAGAGAGAGAGAGAGAGATCAGGAAGAGAGACCAGAGGATTATATAGAGCATGCAGGCTGAGAGAATTGGTATTGTGCACATGGCACCACACAGTGATGGAAGAGAAACTTCAGGCACAGACACTGGATCAGAGATAACTGGCATAGAATGGCGCAGACAATGCTACATCAGGTCTGAGTCAGACCATTGTATGCTGATTACAAGACGGACACATCGCTCTTTGCAATGCAGAGGATGTTAATCTGAATGCCTGACTTCACTCAGTGATGGACATCTGTGTCTATATGCGGGCAGCTGTGTGCTTCAGGCATGGCGATGGCCGATGTAAGGCTCTGCCAACCTCCCGTCTGACATTTAGCCAAACGTATATGAAAAGCATTGCAGGAACGGGCAGAAGGACAGCTTGTCTTATAATGCCTGGTCTGGCCGTAGCTGGGACGACACACAGGCACCACAGCGCTTGGCTATCACTGCGCAGCGCCCTTATATCCTGTCACAACTTCCCAAACACTGCCACAGAGCCCCGATAGTGATGCCCACAAATGGGCAAGGGCTTCTCATTGGATAATGCGGGTCAGAGCGAATACACTGGACAGGCAGCAGAGTTACTGACATGTCTGCTCCGACCAGTCATATTAGCACTAGGCTACAGATCGCTCCTGATTCTGGGGTGCACGTGAAAGCGGCCTTGGCTGCACCTTTTGCCGCATCTGCATCTTATGCGAATGCCGCAGGCGGATTTGTAAAAACTGAGGGGCCTATTCATCTTCGAGGGCCAAGTATTCACCTTGCTGCAGGGGATACTTAACACTGGAGCAATTCATCATTGCTCCGGTGCAGGGACAGCTTTTCCAAAAAGCAGCTGTCCCCGCGATTAATAGCGCAGCTACAGAATTACCTGCGTTACTTACCTGTCCCCGTGGCTGGATACTGCGCATGCGTTAGCTGAGGTCATGCATGCACAAAGCCGCCTGGGTGTCATTGAGGAGGCGTCAGAGGCTCGGATCCCTCTTTGTACCCACAGAACTCCTTCCCATAGGAAGGAGCTGGGTTGTGATATAACAACGCCATCTGAGGATGGTGTTTGTTCTCGCAGGCAAACTCCAAAAACTTTCAGTTTTCGGAGTTTGCCGAATATCAGTTGGTCTTATTCGGATCCCTGAAGATGAATGGCTGGGTAACCTAAATAAAACTAATCTAGCGTTTCTGCATGGTTAACAGGCCATTTATTGTATGATGAATAGGCCCCTGAGACACTAGCAGAGTCTTATGGTGATGCAAATCCATCTCGCTGCGTCTTTAGTCTTTATCGGCTTAGTGTCCGACTCAGAATACGGCTTATTGTGTAGTGAAGGTGAAGGAGGCAAACTCACCGGGATTTTGCTGGTAATAACTTATAAGCACCGATAATTGTTTTCTAATTTTGTATACGACATACTTGCCTATAAAGACAGGTGGATAATAATCGGCATAGACGGGCAGACACCCGTATTAGCATAAGCTAGAAAGCAGGCTGCCGTGATTGTACAGAAAGCAGCTGCAATATTAGTGTATACAAGTTATGTGATATTTCATTTATTTATTATTTATTAACAGTTTCTTATATAGCACAGCAAATACCATTGCGCTTTACAATTTGAATCAACATTAACATTACTGGGTTGTAAAAGACATACATACATACATACATACATACATAAAAGACATACATAATGTGATATCTTGGGGGTAATTAGCTCGGTAGTGGTGCAGTGATTAGGTGCAGAATTAGAGTCCACACATGGCATTCCAGTAAAATAAAGGAAATGGTGCTTTACTTCACCATAGTAATCGGGAAACAAGAATAGAAAATAACAAACAACCTAGCCCTCTCATATTGCACTAGCTCACTTCTTGAACCCTCTCTAATGTGGTGCAGCTAGTCGGCCAACAAAGTCTTTGCCTGCTTCTTGCAGGTCTATCGCCGGCTCCAGCCTGGTTTGGCTTGGCTGCCACAGCTACACAAACACAGTCCTGGTGGCCTTCCCTGTATCATACAAATATAGGCCCTGGCTTCCTCAGCCTGTTGCTTTACTGCTCCAATGTCACACAGTCTGAGAGTTTGTGGTCCCCCCTTGCCTCTTGCAAGGTCCAGACACCGGCCTCCTGGCCCCCAATGGCTCGCTTAGCTTCACTGGGCTCTCTGGCTGCCACAATCCCACATAGATTGTTTCCCACAGCAGCCTGACTGGTCTGCCTTCCCATCAGCCCACACCTGAGCTCTATCCACAAGGCAGCAATTAGACATCTTCCCATAATGCTTTTCTAGTCTGTTTGGGCGGATCTACCCTGTCCCAGTGGCATAACTAGGGCAGGGAGAGTGGGGCATGTGCCCTGGGCACCATGGGACTGGTGGTGGCCCCCCCCACTGTATAAGGGGCACAACTGGGGGCCTGCATAAGAGCCACCACTACTGGGGACATTGGATACTGGGGGTACTGTACAAGGGGCACTACTGTGGGCCTGCATAAGAGGGACCACTACTGGGGGCACTGCATAGGGCGGACTGTATAAGGAGCACTACAGGGGTTAAGGTGCATATGCAAAGGAATGTTAAGAGTGACAAGAAAGGGGTATATGTGTCCTGTTGACACGCCCCATTGTTAAGTGACCCTGCCCCTTGTGACCACGCCCATTTGTTGTCACGCGCGCACACGGGGGGAGGGGGCTCCATTTTAAAATATGCCCTGGGCTCCAAATACCCTAGTTACGCCACTGCCATGCCCCACACAGAATCTGCTGCTCACCAGTGCCACCTCTGGTGATACTGCCACAATACATACATATACAAATGTGAGAACACAATAAAAACAGTTAATAGTAATACAAAACAATGCAGGACAAGGACATTGTTTATACCATACTTGCCGACATTTCGGCAGGGGAATCCGGGAGGGAGCTGGCAGGTCCGTCCAGCAGGGAGGATGGGGGGTGGGTCAAATAGGCGGAGCGGGGGCGTGTCGATGCCATCGCATCATAGTGGCCCCGCCCCCCGCTTTATAACGCCAATATTACTGGCATTATAAGGCAGGGGACGGGGCTACGATGATGCAATTTAGCGCGAATCGCGTCATCACACCCCCGCACCGCCCACTTTTGCGGCTGGCACGGGGGTTAGCAGGGTGCCGGCATCCATTCCGGGGGACTTGCCTAGTCGTGCGGGGTGGCGGGAGCGACAAGCACATGAGGGACGAGGACCCTGCTTGTGAGAGCTTACATTCTAAAGGGGAAGGGCAGACAAACAGGGGCGACACAGAGGGGAAGATAGTGAGGAAGGAGCATGGAGCAGTGGGTTAGGATATGTGCTGCAGAATGTGTGTGTATAAGATGACCTGATGTTATATCAAAATTAATTCCTTCATACATCTATCTCAATGACAGAAAATACATTTTGTTTATGTGTTATTTACATGAGAGATGTACAAAATAAAGTTGTAGCACTTTAATTATTGTGTGTTACATTTTAGCATCTAAATTAGGGGTGAGCGGGTTCGGATTTCTGAAATCCGAACCCCCCCGATCCGAGGCAGATCCGAGTCAGGCTCGACTTTTCCCGCCTGACTCGGATCTGAAATCGAGGCAAAACGTCATCATCCCGCCTTCCGAGTCTCGCGGGTTTTGGAACCTATATAAGGTACCCGCGTCGGCGCCATTTTCTCACTCGGCTGTGGACAGTGAAGAGGGAGGGTGGGAGTTAGGGCTGGCTGGGCTGTGTAGAGTAGTGTAGTGTAGTGCAGAGTAGTGTTGTGCTGTGCTGTGCTGCGCTGTGCTGCTGTTGTCCACTACTTCAAAGTCCATAGGGGCTGGCTGTGTTGTGCTGTGCTGCTGTTATTAATAGGGGCTGTGTCCACTACTTCAAAGTCCATAGGGGCTGGCTGGACTGTGTTGTGCAGTCAGTTCTCCATAGGGGCTGTGTCCACTCCAAAGTCCTGTGCAGTGTCCCAGTCCTAAAGGGGTGCTGTAGTGTTGTCCAGGGGGTGCTCTGTCCATCAGGGGTGCTCCCCCCAAGTGCTAAAAAAATAATATTTTTTGTGTGTTTGTGAATTGTGTGCGCAGTAGCCGCACGTGCATCAACAAAGTAGTGCCAAGCGTGCGCCTGTGTCATAAGTAAAGGGCCGGCTGGCTTGACCGTTAAAGGGTGCTGTAACCCCCAAAGTACACTCCAGTCCAAACCAAAAAAAAAAATATTTTCTGTGTTTGTGAATTGTGTGCGCAGTAGCCACACGTGCATCAACAAAGTAGTGCCAAGCGTGCGCCTGTGTCATAAGTAAAGGGCCGGCTGGCTTGACCGTTAAAGGGTGCTGTAACCCCCAAAGTACACTCCAGTCCAAACCAAAAAAATACATATTTTCTGTGTTTGTGAATTGTGTGTGCAGTAGCCGCACGTGCATCAACAAAGTAGTGCCAAGCGTGCGCCTGTGTCATAAGTAAAGGGCCGGCTGGCTTGACCGTTAAAGGGTGCTGTAACCCCCAAAGTACACTCCAGTCCAAACCAAAAAAATATATATTTTCTGTGTTTGTGAATTGTGTGCGCAGTAGCCGCACGTGCATCAACAAAGTAGTGCCAAGCGTGCGCCTGTGTCATAAGTAAAGGGCCGGCTGCCTTGACCGTTAAAGGGTGCTGTAACCCCCAAAGTACACTCCAGTCCAAACCAAAAAAAAAATTATTTTCTGTGTTTGTGAATTGTGTGCGCAGTAGCCGCACGTGCATCAACAAAGTAGTGCCAAGCGTGCGCCTGTGTCATAAGTAAAGGGCCGGCTGGCTTGACCGTTAAAGGGTGCTGTAACCCCCAAAGTACACTCCAGTTCAAACCAAAAAAATAAAAATTTTTGTGTGTTTGTGAATTGTGTGCGCAGTAGCCGCACGTGCATCAACAAAGTAGTGCCAAGCGTGCGCCTGTGTCATAAGTAAAGGGCCGGCTGGCTTGACCATTAAAGTGTGCTGTAACCCCCAAAGTACACTCCAGTCCAAACCAAAAAAAAATTTAATTTCTGTGTTTGTGAATTGTGTGCGCAGTAGCCGCACGTGCATCAACTAAGTAGGGCCAAGCGTGCGCCTGTGTCATAAGTAAAGGGCCGGCTGGCTTGACCGTTAAAGGGTGCTGTAACCCCCAAAGTACACTCCAGTCCAAACCAAAAAAATATATATTTTCTGTGTTTGTGAATTGTGTGCGCAGTAGCCGCACGTGCATCAACAAAGTAGTGCCAAGCGTGCGCCTGTGTCATAAGTAAAGGGCCGGCTGGCTTGACCGTTAAAGGGTGCTGTAACCACCAAAGTACACTCCAGTCCAAACCAAAAAAATATATATTTTCTGTGTTTGTGAATTGTGTGCGCAGTAGCCACACGTGCATCAACAAAGTAGTGCCAAGCGTGCGCCTGTGTCATAAGTAAAGGGCCAGCTGGCTTTTCCGTTAAAGGGTGCTGTAACCCCCAAAGTACACTCCAGTCCAAACCAAAAAAATATATATTTTCTGTGTTTGTGAATTGTGTGCGCAGTAGCCGCACGTGCATCAACAAAGTAGTGCCAAGCGTGCGCCTGTGTCATAAGTAAAGGCCCGGCTTGCTTGACCGTTAAAGGGTGCTGTAACCCCCAAAGTACACTCCAGTCCAAACCAAAAAAATATATATTTTCTGTGTTTGTGAATTGTGTGCGCAGTAGCCGCACGGGCATCAACAAAGTAGTGCCAAGCGTGCGCCTGTGTCATAAGTAAAGGGCCGGCTGGCTTGACCGTTAAAGGGTGCTGTAACCCCCAAAGTACACTCCAGTCCAAACCAAAAAAAAAATTATTTTCTGTGTTTGTGAATTGTGTGCGCAGTAGCCGCACGTGCATCAACAAAGTAGTGCCAAGCGTACGCCTGTGTCATAAGTAAAGGGCCGGCTGGCTTGACCGTTAAAGGGTGCTGTAACCCTCAAAGTACACTCCAGTCCAAACCAAAAAAAATATTATTTTCTGTGTTTGTGAATTGTGTGCACAGTAGCCGCACGGGCATCAACAAAGTAGTGCCAAGCGTGCGCCTGTGTCATAAGTAAAGGGCCGGCTGGCTTGACCGTTAAGGGTGCTGTAACCCCCAAAGTACACTCCAGTCCAAACCAAAAAAAAAATAATTTTCTGTGTTTGTGAATTGTGTGCGCAGTAGCCGCACGTGCATCAACAAAGGAGCAGCGCCAAGCGTGCGCCTGTGTCGTGCGGCTGGCTCATTTCTTAAAGGCTGGTGTAACCCACAAAGTGCACTACTCTCCAGCAAAAATAAAAAAATATTTTCTGTGTTTAGCCGCACGTATATATCAAATCGATATAACATAAATGGAGGACCAAACTTTCTCCGATAAAAATAAAATAGAGAAAGATCAAGAACCACTTCCTCCTAGTGCTGAAGCTGCTGCCACTAGTCATGAGATAGACGATAACATGCCATCAACGTCGTCTGCCAAGACCGATGCCCAATGTCATAATAGAGGGCACATACAATCCCAAATGACAAAGTTCAGGAAAATTACCTTGAAAAAAACATTTAAATCAGCTGAAGAGAAACGTAAACTTGCCAATATGCCATTTACGACACGGAGTGGCAAGGAACGGCTAAGGTCGATCCCTAGTATGTTCATGACTAGTGGTTCAGCTTCACATGACGATGGAAGCCCTCCTCCCATTAAAAAAATCAAAAGAGTTAAGCTGGCAAAAGCACAGCGAAGATCTGTGCTTTCTAAGAAGATATCACAAATCCCCCAGGAGAGTCCAAGTGTGGTGGTGGTTGCTATGCCTGACCTTCCCAGCACTGGACGGGAAGAGGTGGCTCTTTCCACCATTTGCTCGCCCCCTGCAAGTGCTGAAAGGAGCACCCACAGTCCACTTGTTGATATGCAAATTGAAGATGTCACTGTTGAAGTACAACAGGATGAGGATACTGGTGTAGCTGGCGCTGAGGAGGAAGTTGGAGAGGAGGACTCTGATGGTGATGTGGTTTTTTTAAATCAGGCTCCAGGGGAGACAGTTGTTGTCCGTGGGATGAAAAAGCCCATCACGGTCATGCCTGGGCAGAAGACCAAACATTCCACCTCTTTGGTCTGGCAATATTTCTATCCAAATCCGGACAACAACTGTCTTGCCATATGTACCTTATGTAAAGGTGGAATAAGTAGGGGTAGGGACGTTAACCACCTAGGAATATCCTCCCTTATACGGCACCTGCAGCGCGTTCATAATAAGTTACTGTCAAGTTCAGAAACTTTGGCTAAGACCGTAAGCAGTCCAGGGACACCTAAATCCTGTTGTCCTGTTGTATCCAAGCGCCTGCAAACCACACCGTCAACTCCCTCCTCATCAATTTCCTCCTTAGTCAGGATCGGAAGTAGTCCTGCAGGCCATGTCACTGGAATGACTGACTCTCCTATCCAGGATTCCTTCGGAGGATCCTGCATTGCTACGCCTCCTGCTGCCGCTGCTGCTGTTGCTGCTGCTGGGAGTCGTTCATCATCCCAGAGAGGAAGTAGGAACACCACTACTTTTACTAAACAATTGACCCTCCAACAGTCCTTAGCGAGGAGGATGAAGTACGACAGCAGTCATCCTGAAGCAAAACGTATAACTGAGGCCTTGACTGCTATGTTGGTGTTAGACGTGCGTCCGGTATCCGCCATTAGTGCAGTGGGATTTAGACAATTGCTGGAGGTAGTGTGTCCCCGGTTCCAAATCCCATCTAGATTCCACTTCACTAGGCAGGCGATACCGAGACTGTACAGAAACGTCAGAAAAAGTGTCCTCAGTGTCCTGAAAAATGCCGTTGTACCCAATGTCCACTTAACCACGGACATGTGGACAAGTGGAACAGGGCAGACTAAGGACTATATGACTGTGACAGCCCACTGGGTAGATGTATCACCTTACGCAGCAACAGCAGCAGCGTCACCAGTCGCAGCATCTCAGAAATGCCAGCTCGTTCCAAGGCAGGCTACGCTGTGTATCATCGGTTTCAGTAAGAGGCACACCGCCAACAACCTCTTAGAGAAACTGAGGGAAATCATCGCCCAGTGGCTTACCCCACTTAGACTCTCCTGGGGATTTGTGATATCTGACAACGCCACCAATATTGTGCTGGCATTACATCTGGGCAAATTCCAGCACGTCCCATGTTTTGCTCACACAATAAACTTGGTGGTGCAGAATTTTCTTAAAAGCGACAGGGGCGTGCAGGAGACGCTTTGGGTGGCCCGAAAAATTTCAGGCCACTTTCGCCATTCAGCGACTGTGTCCCGAAGACTGGAGCGCCAGCAAACACTTTTGAACCTGCCCCGCCATCACCTGAAGCAAGAGGTTGTGACGCGGTGGAACTCAACCCTCTATATGCTTCAGAGGATGGAGGAGCAGCAAAAGGCCATTCAAGCCCATACATCCACCTATGACATAGGCAAAGGAGGGGGTATGCACCTGACTCAAGCGCAGTGGAGAATGATTTCCGTGTTGTGCAAGGTTCTCCAGCCCTTCGAACTTGCCACACGTGAAGTCAGTTCAGACACTGCCAGCTTGAGTCAGGTCATTCCCCTCATCAGGCTTTAGCAGAAGCAGCTGGAGAAAGTGAAGGAGGAGCTAAGACAGAGTGATTCCGCTTGGCATGTGGGACTTGTGGATGAAGCCCTTCATTCGCTTTGCCAGGATTCCAGGGTGGTCAATCTGTTGAAATCAGACCACTACATTTTGGCCACTGTGCTCGATCCTAGGTTTAAAGCCTATGTGGTGTCCCTCTTTCCGGCTGACACAAGCCTGCAGAGGTGCAAAGACCTGCTGGTGAACACACTATCAGCTGAAGTGGAACGTGACACGTCAATAGCTCCTTCTTCATTTTCTCCCGCACCTGGGGCTGCCAGGAAAAAACTTAGGTATCCTAAGCAACCCGCTGGCAGTGATGCAGGGCAGGCAGGACCAAGTTTGGACATCTGGTCCGGACTGAAGGACCTGGCAACAATTTCTGACATGTCTACTGCATATGATACTGTCACCATTGACAGAATGGTGGAGGATTACATCGGTGACAGCATCCAAGTAGGCATGTCAGACAGTCCATACCTGTACTGGCAGGAAAAAGAGGCAATTTGGAGGCCCCTGTACAAACTGGCTCTATTTTACCTGAGTTGCCCCCCCTCCAGTGTGTACTCCGAAAGAGTGTTTAGTGCAGCCGGGAACCTTGTCAGCGAAAGGCGTAGGAGGTTGCTTCCACAGAATGTGGAGAAGATGATGTTCATCAAAATGAATTATCAGCTCTTCCAGGGAGACCAGCCTCCAGAACGTACAGAGGGACCTGTGGTGTTGGATTCAAGTGGGGACGAGTTAATACTTTGTGAGGATGAGGATGTACACACTGAAGAGGGTGAGGAATCGGTGGATGAGGAGGATGAGGATGACATCTTGCCTCCATAGAGCCAGTTTGTGCAGGGACACATTAATTGCCAGCTTGTTTTGTGGGGGCCCAAACGAACCAATCATTTCAGCCACAGTTGTGTGGCAGACCCTGGCGCTGAAATGATTGGTTTGTTAAAGTGTGCATGTCCTGTTTATAAAACATAAGGGTGGGTGGGAGGGCCAAGGACAATTCCATCTTGCACCTCTTTTTTTTCTTTGCATTATGTACAGTTTGGGGCCTAGTTTTTCAAACTGCCATCCTGTCTGCCACTGCAGTATCACGCCTAGATGGGTCATGTGTTTGTGCCTCTTTCGCCATTCAGCGACTGCGTGCCGAAGACTGGAGCGCCAGCAAACACTCTTGAACCTGCTCCGCCATCACCTGAAGCAAGAGGTTGTGACGTGGTGGAACTCAACCCTCTATATGCTTCAGAGGATGGAGGAGCAGCAAAAGGCCATTCAAGCCCATACATCCACCTATGACATAGGCAAAGGAGGGGGTATGCACCGGACTCAAGCGCAGTGGAGAATGATTTCCGTGTTGTGCACGGTTCTCCAGCCCTTCGAACTTGCCACACGTGAAGTCAGTTCAGACACTGCCAGCTTGAATCAGGTCATTCCCCTCATCAGGCTTTTGCAGAAGCAGCTGGAGAAAGTGAAGAAGGAACTAAGACGGAGCGATTCAGCTCGGCATGTGGGACTTGTGGATGAAGCCCTTCATTCGCTTTGCCAGGATTCCAGGGTGGTCAATCTGTTGAAATCAGACCACTACATTTTGGCCACCGTGCTCGATCCTAGGTTTAAAGCCTATGTGGTGTCTCTCTTTCCGGCCGACACAAGCCTGCAGAGGTGCAAAGCCCTGCTGGTGAACACACTGTCAGCTGAAGCGGAACATGACACGTCAACAGCTCCTTCTTCATTTTCTCCCGCAACTGGGGCTGCCAGGAAAAAGCTTAGGTATCCTAAGCAACCCGCTGGCAGTGATGCAGGGCAGGCAGGACCAAGTTTGGACATCTGGTCCGGACTGAAGGACCTGGCAACAATTTCTGACATGTCTACTGCATATGATACTGTCACCATTGACAGAATGGTGGAGGATTACATTGGTGACAGCATCCATGTAGGCATGTCAGACAGTCCATACCTGTACTGGCTGGAAAAAGAGGCAATTTGGAGGCCCCTGTACAAACAGGCTATATTTTACCTGAGTTGCCCCGCCTCCAGTGTGTACTCCGAAAGAGTGTTTAGTGCAGCCGGGAACCTTGTCAGCGAAAGGCGTAGGAGGTTGCTTCCACAGAATGTGGAGAAGATGATGTTCATCAAAATTAATTATCAGCTCTTCCAGGGAGTCCAGCCTCCAGAAAGTACAGAGGGACCTGTGGTGGTGGATTCAAGTGGGGACGAGTTAATACTTTGTGAGGATGAGGATGTACACACTGAAGAGGGTGAGGAATCGGTGGATGAGGAGGATGAGGATGACATCTTGCCTCCGTAGAGCCAGTTTGTGCAGGGACACATTAATTGCTAGCTTGTTTTGTGGGGGCCCAAACAAACCAATCATTTCAGCCACAGTTGTGTGGCAGACCCTGGCGCTGAAATGATTGGTTTGTTAAAGTGTGCATGTCCTGTTTATACAACATAAGGGTGGGTGGGAGGGCCCAAGGACAATTCCATCTTGCACCTCTTTTTTTTCTTTGCATTATGTACAGTTTGGGGCCTAGTTTTTCAAACTGCCATCCTGTCTGCCACTGCAGTATCACGCCTAGATGGGTCACGTGTTTGTGCCGCCCACTCGTGTCGCTTAGCATTGTCATCCAGCTACCTCGGTGCAACCTTTTGGATATAAAAACACTATTGTGAGGTGTGAGGTGTTCAGAATAGACTGGAAATGAGTGGAAATTAAGGTTATTGAGGTTAATAATAGCATAGGAGCAGAAAAACCTACAAATTCTGTGATTTTAGCTGTTTTTATGCTATTTTTCAAAAAAATACAGATCCAAAACACAAAACCCAGAACCCAAAACACGGAAGGGTGGTTTTGGCAAAACCAATCCAGATCCAAAACACGAAGAAAGATCCAGATCCAAAACCAAAACACAAAACACGAAAAGTGGCCGGTGCACACCCCTAATCTAAATACATCCAGCTAACAATGCAGCTCTTGTAAGACTGTCCCGCCATCCTAATAGTGACTACTTTAGTCCCAGCTGCTGGGTGCTATGCCATGCTCCTGTGAGTGGGTGCATCTCACATGCTAGACCCACCCACAAACGGGTGCAGCCATGCACAACATGCTGTGGTCCCACAGGATGTTGCTGTATCCGGGCCCAGAATTTCTCTTGGCAGCCCTGGAGGTGACAGGCGTAACCACGTGGGGATAGTGGTGGGGTAACAAGGCCATGGAGGGAGAGAGTGGAAGAACAGTAAAGGTGGAGGAAGGAAGCAGAGGGTTGGAAAGCAGACTGATGAGAGAAAAAAGGGGGAACAGCAAGTGTATATGAGGGTGTTTGAAGTAAGGGTGTTCAAGCTGTGGACAAGGTAATAAGTGAGATGAAAACTGGAGATGAGGTTGTGTGATGTAGGTACAGTGTGATGTGGAGGCTGTGTGATATAGGGCTCTATTTATTAACATTATTATTACTAAAATAAAGGGAAAAAGGGTGTTTTGTGTTTTCACACCCTTTTCACATTATTTTAGTATCACCTGTAGTTATTACAGGGAAATTGGAGTAGAATTAGTAAAATTGTACTCCAACCCCTAAGTATCACTTATTTTTAGTAAAGCAGATCGCATTTCCCATAATTGTAATGGGAAATGTGATCCGACCATAGTTACTAAAAATAAATTGTAAAAAAATACCGGGGGAAGCCCTGTGATAATAACGCCACCTGGAGGTGGCGCTATCCAGGGTCTCCCCCAGTTACCGGGCTTCCACTCTGCTCTAATGGGGAGAGCAGAGGCGGGAGCCGGTACCAGAAATCAGCTGTGTGGTCTAAACAAACCGCAAGCTGATTGCTGTAAAAAAAAAAAAAAAAATGTAAACTTTTTTTTTTTCTTACCTGACTCCAGGGACCGGTGATCGGGCCTCCGGTGATGGCTCCTCTCCGGTCATCTGGTCTCCCACAGTGCACTGCTGCCCGGTCATCAGGTGATCGGGCCCCAGTGCAGTATGGGAGATCACCTGATCGGGAAGCCTGGAGAAGATCACCGGAGGCCAGGAGGATGCAGGTAAGTGTAATGAAGAGGGGGGGGGTCGCGGGGGTCCGCGATCGTGGGGGGCGGGGCTTAGCGTCGGTGGGGGGTAGCAGTGAAGGTGGGTCGGCGCATGCGCGGGCTCTTAGTCGCGGTATTTTTTCCGAAAATACAGCGACTACAGTGCGGATGGGATCCGTAGGGACAGAGGGCCTGATTCAGAGCCACTCGTAAGCGGCCGCTCGTTCGCTCCGAGCGATGTTTGCCCAACTACGTATGCGTACGGATCGTAATACGTATGCGCGAAGCAGTCAGTGCGGCCGAAAATTGTGTGCTCACAAAATAGCGAATGCCTGCTATTTTGAGCGACAGAATGAGGCGTATGTGGGTGGTAACAGGGGAAGGTGCTTGAAAACGGGGAGTGGAGATCCGATCGCAGGCGTGCTTAAAGGTCAAAACGGGCGTTTTATGGGTGTGCATAATTTAAACAGCAGCGTCATTGACCACGTCACTGGGTTATTTTGTAGCCAGAACTGCTCGCAAAATTGTGGTAGCAAAAACCAACCACAAGAATAGCGAGCAGCTCATACCCTGTTCGATGTACTCGATTAATCTAATAAATAGCGGACATGACGTAGGATGCGAGCAGCCAGGGGGCGTAGTTTCCCAAAAAACGACCGCAAGTTTTGTTCGCTCAGACCTAGAGGCGTGAACAGACCGCAAACAGCGAACGGTTCATTTGAATAGCCACCCCTATTTTCAGGACGAGCGAGCGCTAATTGCGTCCGGCTCTGAAACAGGCCCTGAGTTTTATCGCAAGCTCTGTCCCTGCAAGGGATTTATAGTAAATCCCTGTGATATTGCCTGAATTATGCGAATTCACTCGGTAATATCACACTACAATCCGCATTCAATATGCGGATTGTAGTAAATAGAGCCCTTAGAGACAGTGTGGATAAAAGTTGTTAAAAGTTCAAAAATACATGTAAAGAACAGCGCTGCTAATGTATGAGCGCAGCTCCGAAAATGATATATACAGAGAGGTGTGTGAGTAGAGAGAGAAGGAATTAGTTATTAAAAGAATGATTATAGTGGATTGTTGTGATGCAATGGGAAAAGGTAATAAAAACAAGATTTTCTGTAGTATGAAGGTAAAAATGACAATGTACAGAGCGGATCCAGTCAGAGGTGTTTTGAACAAGAAAGATCAATAACCAAGAGCAGCAGCAGACATGGGAGTACTTGCACTGTCCAAGCAGCGGGTGCAGTAAGGAGTGTCCTGGATATGCATACAGCAGCTGATGGGGAATTCGGTAATTCACAAATATCAGTGTGTCCTACAGTATTCTGCCTTATTGTGACAATAATTCATTTGTTTTGTCCTGAAATATAACATTTGGAAATCTTCTTCTAGAAATCATGTGTTTGCCTCTGAGCAGCTTTGAAGCCTGCACAGCGTTTTACATAGCACATCTGTCAGGATCCTGACTATTTCTGTATTTGTTTATCTTATGACTTACCCCTGCCACCTGACCTGTGGATCTGGATATTCTAATTGCCCAGGAGATCTGCTCAAACATGCAGGCGGCAAAACTTCTAGTGCAAAATTTACTAAGCGGAGGTTTGACGGCGGTTTCTATTCTGTTCTAAATCCCGGCGGTTTGGTGGTGGGTTCTATTCTATTCTAAACCCCAGCGGTTTGGTGGTGGGCTCTAGTCTGTTCTAAACCCCGGGGGTTTGGTGGCGGTTTCTAAATGACAGCCCTGTTCTATTCTATTCTAAAATGTGTTTTGATTTTTGCAGCGGTTTTGGCCTTAGTAATCTGCAGATAGCAAAACCGCCACCAAACCACAGTCAAAACACATTTTAGAATACAATAGAAAAGGGCTGTCATTTAGAAACCGCCACCAAACCCCCGGGGTTTAGAACAGACTAGAACTGGCCACCAAACCACCGGGGTTTAGAACAGAATAGAATCTGCCACCAAACCACCGGGGTTTAGAACAGAATAGAACCCGCCACCAACCACCGGGGTTTAGAACAGAATAGAAACCGCAGTTAAACTACTGCTTAGTAAATTTTGCCCCTGGTGTGCGCATTTAGACTGTGTTACTTGTTCCAAGCTGATTACTCACCTGAGTCTCTTTCTATTTGTGAACTCTGCAGATTCCTCATTGGAACAGTGGCCCTGATTCAGAGCCGGATGCTCTGAAAGAGCGCTCGCTCTGAATCAGGGCGTTTTTTGTTTGTTTTTGTGCGGCCTCCTGGCCGCTCGCATAGCTGTGGGTAACCACCCACAGCTATAGCGAGCGGCCAGGTTGATGGTCGTGATGGTCAAGACCATCGCAACCATCGGGCTTGCGACGAGACCCTTGTGGTAGGGTTTCGTGGCCGCAAGCCCCAGAGAGATTTCGGTTCTAACAGAGCTGAAATCTCTCCACTGACATAACTCGTGATTTCAGTGGGGCCACCCCCAAATGGCAGGCGTTCACATGGGAACGCCTCCGTTTGGGCAGCCACTCCCCCGGCCCGCCCACCAAAGGGGGCAAGCTGTCACTCAACATCGACAGCTCGCCCCCTTTGTTGCGAGACCTGGAGCGATGGAGTGCCCGTCGCTATCCGGGTCTCGCGCATGCGCACGACGGAGCCGGCTCTGTCGTGCGCATGCGCACTGGCCCACCATCGACCCAGTTGTGAGCGCACAGCGCTTGCGACCAGGTCTGAATCAGGTCCAGTGGGTGTAGTCCAAATGGTAGTGCTGGTCTTGAACTGCAGAGATTGAAGATACAATTGCTCTCTGTACATGATGTTCCCTCAACACTTTCATAACATGCTAGTACTCAGGCTGCACACCAGTTTCCTCCTAAACTTAATATGATCACAGCCATGTTGGATTCAGTCATCTGAATTTCCTCCACCACTCTGAGCGCTGTTCCCAGACCACCTGACTATATCAGCCATCCCTGTGAGACCCAGGGTATGCACTGACAGCCTACAGTACCTAAACTTCATCGCTATTAGCTGCTCTAGGCTCCAGTTCCCTGACTAGCTGTCTACAGTTTACTAGTGATGCTGCTACCATTACCATTAGTCCTAGCCTGATACCTATTACCATTGGTCTCAGCCGATACCATTACCTGTTACCATCGGTCTCAGCCGATACCATTACCTGTTACCATGTGTCTCAGCCGATACCATTACCTGTTACCATCAGTTTCAGCTGATAACATTACCTGTTACCATCGGTCTCAGCCAATACCATTATATGTTACCATCAGTTCCAGCTGATATCTATTACCATCGGCCTCAGCTGATACCATTACCTGTTACCATAAGTTTTCACCTGATATCTATTACCATAGGTTTCAACCAATAACATTACCTGGTTCCATCGATTCCAGGTGATTTCCATTACCATCAGTTCCAGCCATTACCTGTTACCATCGGTCCAGCCATTACCTGTTACCATTGGTTCCAGCTGATACCTTTAATCATCGGTCTCAATCTGATTGTATCCAAGTCTGGTCCCAATCCGGCTCCAGTCTATATTTCAAGTCCAACTCCATTCTGGCTCCAGTGTACTCTCCAAGTCCAGGCCAGTCCAGCTCCTGTGGCTACTACAGTGCCAACCCCAGTGTTACTCTTAACGCTCTTTACTCCAAACCTCCCAAATCACTAGAGAGCTGGTACCCAGTTCTCTCCTGGGCAAACCAAATTCCCTAGCCCTGACAGTAAGTTCAGCCTAATTTACCTGGAAGAGAATGATGGTACCAATGCTCTTCAGGCTTTGGTTTCACAATTGGCAAAACAAGTCAGCACAGCATCAAGTTACACAGCTCCTGCAAGTTCTGACTAGTCAGCTAGATGACATCCAAGCTATGGTCGCACAGGCATACTGAAAGAATATTTCCTGAGAGCGCAGGTCACCCTCTAAATAGATCTCGGTACACTTGAAGGTGCGAGACCCCCTTCTCTTGGGCTAGCACACCTCCTACCTGCCCCAGGTGATTTTAATTAGTATTGGTCCTTGCATTGCAGTACACACATGTAATGGGCACTATTACAGGTAAGTCCTAGATAAATTTATACAATGTGTCAGTATTAGGGATGTTAGGGACCCACCTGATGAGGTCACCGTGAAGTGGTAGGTGGCAAACATCTTTGGCCAAACATGTAGTAAGAACCTCTATATAACACCATGTTAATTGATTAGATATTTTTTATATTTATTCTTAGTACTTAGAGTGTGCATCAGCTTCCCCCCTTTTTTCTGCAATAGTTCTCAGACTCCTCAGTTCCATTTTACCTTTAAACTTGGACAAGTAACTGCTTTCCATTGACTGTTGAAACAGTTACAGTACAAGGCCTTCTCACCTAAATTTTTCAGATTATTCCCGAGTTCCTTGGTGACACTCCTGACACAATTAAGTCTTCTGCTCCATGTCTGAAGAGACTTTTTTAGCAGATTTCCCTAGAGCTAAGGTTTCTCCTCCTATGCAAAGTAAAGAGAGACACCAGAGTTACAAGTTCTCCGTGGCTGAACACCAGTGGCACAAGGAATTACATCTCTGTTTCTATTGTGGGAGTTCTGATCACTTCATTAACCACAGTTCTCTTCATAAATCAAGCAATGGTGACAAGTGTCAGCATCACCGTGCCCATGACTTCAATTCTTCCCATGTGCCATCCGCAGATTAAGTTACCTCAGCCCCGGGCAAAGAGGTTATGTCTACCATCCAAGAGATGGCTTAAGTTTATGATTGGGGTCCCATAACAATAAGGTTCTACTCCAAATTTTGGAACCAAAGGAGAATGTCTAATTCTCTCATAATTAACGAGACATCAGATTCGCCAGCCTCAGGAAAGGCATATGACTTGACAGCCTCTGGAGAGGCATCTGATTTATCAGCCTCAGGAGAGGCATCTGATTTGCCAGCCCCTGGAGAGGCATATGATGTTCCAGCCCCAGGAAGGGCATCTGATTCTGCACACGTGGGTGGGGCATCTGATCTGCAGCCCCAGAAGAGGCATCTGATTTGCTAGCCTCTGGAGAGGCATCCAATATTCCAGCCCCAGGAGGGGAATGTGATTCCACAGCCCCAGAAGGGGCATCTGCTTCACCAGTTTAAGAAGAGGTACCAAATGTTCTAACCACAGGTGGGCCAAGTTTCCAGATAGGATTCATAGTGCCATGGAGGAAGTCATGGACTCCTGTCAGTCACTTCTAGAAAGTGCCATCAACATTTCGATCAGTAAGGTTCAGATCCTAGATGACTTAGCTGAACACCTGGACTCTGCCTGTTCCGGTCCTAGTTGGATTCAGCCTCCCTCAGTTCCAACTGACATGTTCTTTTGGACTCAATCCGGTTCCACCTGTCTGTCCAAAGGCTCCTCCAGTTCCATCCGGTTCAAGAAAATCTGATTCCAATTCAGTTCAGCCTCCTTCAGTTCCAATTGACTCAAGTTCCTCTGGACTCCATCTGGTTCCACTCATCTGTCCAAGAGCTCCTCCGGTTCGAGGAAATCTGATTCAAGTTCAGTTCCGTTTCTTTCAGTTCCAACTGATTCAAGTCCCTCCAGAGTCAATCTGGTTCCAACTGGTTCAAGGATCTCCGATTCTAATTGGGTTCAGTCCAGTTTGATTCCTACTATTTCAAGTGTCTCCTTACCCAACCTGGTTCCATTTGTTGTCCGAATTACCTAGGAGGGGCATCTGAGTCTTCAACTCTAGGAGACACATCTAATCTGCTAACCCCAGAGGGAGACTCCAGACCCTCAGTCCCAGGAGGAGTCTCCAGTATCACAGATTTGGATATTGACTCCTGTCAGTCATCGCCTGAGAATATCACCATGTTGGATGACAGTCTGATTACCAGACTCTGTCTTTGGATTCTACTAAGTTAATCAAGACTGCTAGTATGGTTCAGGTAGAAGAAAGGCCATCTGAACATTGGGGTTCTACGCGGTCTGGTTAGAGCCAGATTCCACCTCCTTAAGTTTCAACTGATTCAAGTGTTCACAGACTCTGTTCAAGGGCTTCTTTGGTTGTAGCCAACTCCAGTTCCTCTGGATCCTATCTGGTCCCATTTGTTGGTTCGAAGAAAGGACTCCAGTCAGCCTCAGATATGGCATTCTCTCAAAAGTCTGAACGTCTGCAAGCTAATTCTATATCTGCCCCTGAGTGTGCTTCGCAAACTTCAACCTTCCAAAGCTAATCTGGTGCCCCAGCGCCCATTTGGAGATTTTACTCAGTACCATGCATTGGCACACCAATGCCTCACTGATATTGAGTCAGGATTATTAATGAGTATTACTCCCACCAACATTGTTAAATATTTGCTAATATTCTTTAGAGGTAAAACCTTGGAATGGGCTAACCCACTCATTGAATCTAAAGATCCGTTACTTAATGATCTCACCACTTTCACTAAAGCCGTTCAAAAGGAATTTGCTTCCAAACAAGTTAGTTCAAGTCCATTTGTGTATCCTTCCTAGTCTGCAAGAGATCCTGGTTTATGTGACAAGTGTGTAAAAAATCCCCAAGCCTTCAAGAGACGAGACATTCCAAAGTCTATACAAAGTCCTTGTCTATACTTCCTTGTCTCCTTCCTACAGCAGTTCCCCTCTGAGTACTAATCTTCTGCATTCATCGTCTACTCAGCCCTTTCGATATCCATTGCTTTCCGAGCAAGATCAATACATTTGGAATTTTAGGAATCACAAGAATAGAAATACTCAAGAAACAGTTCAAAGTCAACAGCCTGTTGACTTAAGTATGGGCTATGCTTCCCTCAGTTCATCCTCTGATTCCTTTGGGTATTCCAGTCATATGGATGCATCATCTGATTCAAACTCTGCTGTTTCCAGAAAAAAATGATCCAATGCACACTTTGGATATGGACTCTGATTCTGAAAGTGAGTTTATAGATGACTCAAGTTACGTTATGGGGATCCTATCTTTCCTAGTCATGTATTTTCCCAGGCAGAAAATTTTGTTTACAGTGCTGATGGATGGTCCACTTGTTCCGACAACAAAAGTCTTACTGTTGAAAATTTTATATTTTGAAGCCATCTGAGAACTTCAATTTGTGAGTGTTCATGGGTTTTTCCGGATTCTACCTCTCGAGTTAACGGTATGGAATTCTGCTTCAGCTAGTTCGGAGATTCAATGTGGGTGTCCGGAGTCCACCCATGAAGAGGGAGGTACTGTCACGATCCTGACTTCTCTTTCATTTGTTTGTCTTATGACTTACCCCTGCCACCTGACCTATGGAGATCTGCAACACTTCCAGTGTGTGTTTTTAGTCTGTGCTATTCCTTCCAAGCTGATTACTCACCTGAGTCTCCTTCTATTTGTGAACTCTGCAGATTCCTCATTGGAACAGTGGGGATAGTACACATGGTAGTGCTGGTCTTGAACGGCAGAGATTGAAGATGTAATTGCTCTCTGTACATGATGTTCCCTCTACACTTCCATAACATGCTAGTACTCAGGCTGCATGCCAGAATTCCATCCTAAACCATATGGAAGCAGCCATGTTGGATTCAGTCAACTGAGTTTCCTCCACCACTCTGAGCGCTGCTCCCAGACCACCTGACTACATCAGCCAATCCCTGTGAGACCAAGGGTATAAGTATCCTGCACTCACAGCATTCAGTGCCTGAACTTTGTCACTTTTTATTTGCTCTAGGCTCCAGCTCCCTGACTGCTGTTTATGGTTTACCAGTAAAGTCGCTACCATTACCATCAGTCCTCGCCGATACCTATTATCATTGGTCTCAGCCAATACCATTACCTGTTACCATCGGTTCCAGCTGATATCTATTACCATCAGTCTAAACCGATACCATTACCTGTTACCATCGGTTCCAGCTGACACCCATTACCATCGGTTCCAGCCATTACCTGTTAACATCGGTCGAGCCATTACCGGTTACCATCGGCACCAGCTGGTACCTATCATCATCAGTCTCAATCCAATTGTATCCAAGGCCAGTCCCAATCTGGCTCCAGTCTACATTTCAAGTCCAACTTCATTCCGCATCTAGTATACTCTCCAAGTCCAGTCCAGTCCGGCTCCTGTAGCTACTACAGTGCTAACCCCAGTGTTACTCTTAATACTCTTTACTCCAAACCTCCCAGTTTGGTACCCAGGGAGGAGGGGTGGCAGGCTGAAGCATTGCCTGGAGCACTGAGAACCCTTGCAACGCCCCTGGAAATATACATCACAAAACTGATGAATATTTGGCTTAAATGTTCCGTTTTGATCATCTGAAAAGCTGCACTATATACAGTTGATTCAAACTTTTCCCACTATTATTTTGAGTTCATACCAGTAGAAATTAAATTAAACCCCAAATCTACTGTACACTGTATCTACAGACTTCATTCAGATTTAGACGCAAATGTAAAACGCGACCAGAGAGGGGAAAAAACAATCACATTTTCCAGCCTATTCAGAGTTGGCCATAAGCGCAGGATGTGGCCTACTCTGCATAATTAACAAATACCCCTCCCACTGCATGCGAGCTGCAGATGCACCAGTAATACAACAGGAGGCGTGGCTTCTCTGTCAGCGCAAAAGATGCTCAAAAACACTGTACACAGCTCATAAACATTACAGTAAGTGGTCAGAAAGTGTAGATAATAACTACCCGAGTGACCTGGGGGTATATGTACTAAAGGTCAATTTTAATAGATTTTGATCAATTTTTAAAAATCTTAAATTGATCAAAATCAATTAAAATCAACCTTTAGTAAATATATCCCCTGGTGTATGTGAAGTGCCCATTAAGTAAGACACATTTTTACACTTTTTTAAAATTCGCACTAATAGACATTCCAGCAACTTACTGTACCCAAACAACCCGAACAGAGTAAGAAACGTGCTTTATTATTTAAACAAATAATCCCGTAATCCCGCTATCAGGTCTCAGACGTAGCAATTTTACTGCATAACTGTCCTATGTGCATTGCCACCCGGGCTTGTCATCAGCAGCAACTTGCACCAGGGTTTGGGTACCTGCAAGTCACGTCCCTCCAAACAGGCGCATTTCAGTCTTAGAGGTAGCCATTTTAAGCGCATTTAACATCAACATCCCCTCACAGTACTTTGGCAGCGTCTACACGCCCCCTCCAACCAGCGTCCTGAGCCCTTGCTGTATTGATTCTTAAGTGCAACCTGCCAGGGAAAAGTAAATGCAACTTGTGTTTACATCCAACTGTGAAGAAAAGTCCTTTGGTAGATGGCTGCACTGTGCACAAACCACTATTGTACAATCAGACCTGTTGTTATGTAGTTAGACACTTGTATTAAAGACCAAAGCAGGACTGTAACCACTTCTACAGACTAAGGACCTCATTCAGAGGCGGTCGGAGGATGCAAGAGGTTGCTCAGAAACTGGGCGGCCGCTTGCATCCTGACCGGCCGCCTCTGTTTCGGTCTTTAGGCTGTGGGTTTACTAGTGATGTCAGTGGGGCCTCCCCCAAATGGCAGGCGTTCACATGGGAACTCCTCCGTTTGGCCTGCCACCCCCCCGGCCCGCCTTCCAAACGGGGCGAGCTGTCAATCAACATCGACAGCTCGCCCCCTTTGGAAAGAGACCCGCGGGTCTCACGCATGCGCACGAGGGAGCCGGCTCCCTCGTGCGCATGCGCACTGGCCAAACATCGAGGCGGCCATGCGGTCGTAGACTGTACGGCTGCCTCTGACTAAGGTCCTAAGGCCTGTATTCAATTGCCGGCGAAAAGTCCGACTCCACGAAAAAGTATCACCGTATTCAAATGCAAAGACTTTTCGCATACATGGAAAGTCAATGCAATGTAATAGGCGAAAAAAGTTTCACCAATGAATACCCGGCGGAAAAAATGCAGAATTGCGATTTTGGGGTGCAAAGGTGCGGAAACCACTCTGTACCCTGTGGACAGTCCCCCAAAAGATAACTGCGTAAAAAAAATGCAAAAAAAAGAAGAGAAATACCCCAAAAAAACACTTTGAAAATGAGGGCAAAAAAGTGCAAAGTGGGGGTACAAACACAAAAACTAGCGAAATAGACTTTTGGGGGGTCTGCAAGTATGGGGGAGGTTTTATAATTGCAGGTGTTTGCTGAATGTGCGTTTTTTTTAGTAGAAATGTGCGCCGACCCCCGTATTTTGGTCTTGGTTTTGGATCTGGATCTCCCCTGGTTTTGGATCTGGATTGGTTTTGCCAAAACCTCACCTCCGTGTTTTGTTTTCGTGTTTTGGTTTTGGATCTGGATTTTTTCTTAAAAAATCATAAAAACAGCTAAAATCACATAAAATGGGCCTGTTTTTGTTCCTACAGTATAATTAACCTCAATAACATTTATTAACAGTAATTTCCAATCAATTTTGACCACCTCACAATATTATTTGCTTCATCTAGTTTAGGCCAAAAGGTTGCATCCAGCTAGCTGGCTGACTAAGCTAGGTGACACAGTGGGCGGCACTAACATGTGGCAGTTCAGTTTCTAATTTCCAACACGGATACAGTGTGTTATACAGTGTTGGTTGGATACACCAATAGTGCACTTACTGTGACAGCAGTGTCGGCAGAGCGGGGTTGCTGATGGTGTCCTCAGTACTTGGAATGGCAGTGCTGCAGTACTGGCAGTGTCCTCACTGAAGGGTATCGGTGATGTCAGCAGTGCGGGGGTGCCAGCGGTGACTTTAGTGCAGATTTGCTGGCTGTGTCGGCAGTGCGGGGGTGCAGCGGTGTGTTAGTGCAGGTTTGCTGGCTGTGTCGGTAGTGCGGGGGTGCCAGTGGTGTCTTTAGTGCAGGTTTGCTGGCTGTGTTGGCAGTGCGGATGTGCCAGCGGTGTCTTAGTGCAGGTTTGCTGGCTGTGTCGGCAGTGCGGGGGTGCCAGCGGTATCTTTAGTGCAGATTTGCTGGTTGTGTCGGCAGTGCGGGGGTGCCAGCGGTGTCCTCATTGCAGGTTTGCTGACTGTGTCGACAGTGGAGGGGTGTTCTCAATGCAGGGTGCCGGCTGTGTCGGCAGAGCGGGGGTGCCACTGGTGTTCTCAGTGCAGGTTTGCTGACTGTGTCGGCAGTGAAGGGGTGCTTGTGGTGTCCTCACTGTGGGAGTGTCGGCAGTGTGGGTGGTCGCTGATGGTGTCCTCAGTATGTTGGGCAGCAGTGCAGGAGTGTCGGCAGCGGTGGTGGATGCTGCCAGTGGGGGTGCCAGCGGTGTCGGCAGTGGGGGGTGCCGGCGGTGTCAGATGGCGGGGGATGGCAGGCACCATCTTTTTTTCCTCCTTTGTAGTGTTTTCATTGGGCTTAATGATGATTGGCTGAGAGCCGTGACAGACGGCTCTCTCAGTCAATCAGGACTACTTATTTTCACAAAAAAAAACTGCTTAATGCCATTCTTCACCACTTGTACAAAGACGCTATTTTGGAGCAAATGCAGGGGTGCCCAAATAGGACTAATCGGGGACATCTACATTGATCCCCAATGTTACCGCATCTTTTGGGGGGCTTCAGACTGATTTTCCCAATTCTGCCAACACTTTTTGCATGCTATAGTTTCGCCGGGACACGTTTTCGCGTCCTTTGGAATAGAATACAGCGAATAGTAAGAGCGCGCGTGAAAAGTTTCCGCGACTAAAACACGCGGAGTCGTCAAAAAGTGTGGCATGCGAAAAAGTTTTGTGGGTGTGAAACTAATTGAATACGGCCTAAATGTTACAGCGATTAAACCGATGCTGCCATTTAATGTGTGATATATTGTATTTCCCTCTCCAGGCTGATTCACCAATGACAGGTGTGTATTTGTCTGTGCTCTATCTCTTTCTGTTACATTATGACATGGAAACGATTTATTAAAGTGTCTCATAAAGCTATGGCCAATAACTAATGCAGGGCATACACTCTACAATTATCTGTCAGATATTTGTCAAATCTGTCTGGTGGGAAGGAAAATCTGGTTGTTTTCTGGTGTTTGGGAGCAAATTTTTATTGTCATTTGCTCCCATACATTACCAGATTTTCATTCCAACCAGCCAGATTGGACAGATATCTGACAGATAATTGTATAGTGTATGCCCTGCATTAGTAACATGAGGTTACATTTCATTACAGTATTTCTACTTGATAAATACGAGATTGCCAGGCTCCATCCAGTGGCGTAAATTCATCCCAGACGCCCGGAGGCAAGTTATAATTTGGTGCCCCCCCCCCCCCCGTAAAAAAGGGGAAATATCTATATATCTATCTATCTCACATCTATCTATCTATCTATCTATCTCATATCTATCTGTCTATCTATCTCATATCTATCTATCTATCTATCTATCTCATATCTATCTATCTATCTATCTATCTATCTATCTATCTATCTATCTATCTATCTATCTATCTAACTCATATCTATCTATTTATCTATCTCATAACTATCTATCTATCTCCTATCTATCTATCTATCTATCTATCTCATATATATCTATCTATCTATCTATCTATCTCATAACTATCTATCTATCTCATATCTATCTGTCTATCTATCTCATATCTATCTATCTATCTTTCTATCGCATATATATATATATATACATATATATATATCTCATATCTATTTATCTATCTCATATCTATCTATCTATCTATCTATCTATCTATCTATCTATCTATCTATCATCTATATATCTATCTATCTCATAACTATCTATCTATCTATCTCATATCTATCTATCTATCTATCTATCTATCTCATATCTATCTATCTATCTATCTATCTATCTATCTGTCTCATATCTATATATCTATCTATCTCATAACTATCTATCTATCTATCTATCTATCTCATATCTATCTATTTATCTATCTATCTATCTATCTATCTATCTATCTATCTATCTATCTATACATACACACAAAAACACTAATATAAAATATGTGAATTTGTTTCTATTAGGCCTATTTACTAATATAAATCTGGTATATACAGCTATGTGTTAGTCACAGATAAGATAGTGACCTGTATAGATGGAGGCGAAAGCCATCTGATGTGGGGTGGGGAGCACTCCTGATACCCCTCATAGACAGAAAGCCATCTGATGTGGGATGGGGAGCCCTCCTGATACCCCTCATAGAGGGGAAAGCCATCTGATGTGGGATGGGGAGCCCTCCTGATACCCCTCATAGAGGGGAAAGCCATCTGATGTGGGATGGGGAGCCCTCCTGATACCCCTAATAGAGGGGAAAGCCATCTGATGTGGGATGGGGAGCCCTCCTGATACCCCTCATGGAGGGGAAAGCCATCTGATGTGGGATGGGGAGCCCTCCTGATACCCCTCATAGAGGGAAAGCCATCTGATGTGGGATGGGGAGCCCTCCTGATACCCCTCATAGAGGGAAAGCCATCTGATGTGGGATGGGGAGCCCTCCTGATACCCCTCATAGAGGGAAAAGCCATCTGATGTGGGATGGGGAGCCCTCCTGATGCCCCTCATAGAGGGGAAAGCCATCTGATGTGGGGTGGGGACCCCTCCTGATGCCCCTCATAGAGGGGACAGCCATCTGATGTGGGATGGGGAGCCCTCCTGATACCCCTCATAGAGGGGAAAGCCATCTGATGTGGGGTGGGGAGCCCTCCAGATACCCCTCATAGAGGGGACAGCCATCTGATGTGGGATGGGGAGACCTCCTGATACCCCTCATAGAGCGGACAGTCATCTGATGTGGGATGGGGAGCCCTCCTGATACCCCTCATAGAGGGAAAGCCATCTAATGTGGGATGGGGAGCCCTCCTGATACCCCTCATAGAGGGAAAAGCCATCTGATGTGGGATGGGGAGCCCTCCCGATGCCCCTCAGAGAGGGGAAAGCCATCTGATGTGGGGTGGGGACCCCTCCTGATACCCCTCATAGAGGGGACAGCCATCTGATGTGGGATGGGGAGCCCTCCTGATACCCCTCATAGAGGGGAAAGCCATCTGATGTGGGGTGGGGAGCCCTCCAGATACCCCTCATAGAGTGGACAGCCATCTGATGTGGGATGGGGAGACCTGCTGATACCCCTCATAGAGCGGACAGTCATCTGATGTGGGATGGGGAGCCCTCCTGATACTCCTCATAGAGGGGACAGCCATCTGATGTGGGATGGGGAGCCCTCCTGATACCCCTCATAGCGGGGACAGCCATCTGATGTGGGATGGGGAGCCCTCCTGATACCCCTCATAGAGGGGAAAGCCATCTGATGTGGGATGGGGAGCCCTCCTGATACCCCCATAGAGGGGAAAGCCATCTAATGTGGATGGGGAGCCCTCCTGATACCCCACATAGAGGGGACAGACATCTGATGTGGGGTGGGGAGCCCTCCTGATACCCCTCATAGAGGGAAAGCCATTGATGTGGGATGGGGAGCCCTTCTGATAGCCCTCATAGAGGGAAAGCCATCTGATGTGGGGTGGGGAGCCCTCCTGATACCCCTCATTGAGGGGAAAGCCATCTGATACGGGGTGGGGAGCCCTCCTGATACCCCTGATGTCAGGGAAAACTATCTGATGTGAGGGCTTTTAGGACTGAGTTTGAGTCAAGATACTGTAAGATTGCTACTGTGTTGGAACTACAAATCACAAAATGCCCATTCTACTGCCAACTGCTTCACATGCCGGGAAATTGCTCCACCAAAGACCTGTCCCCAGACTCAGTCACTGGTGCCCCAGGCCCCCGCCTCCCATGCCCTCTTACCCACAGCTCCGTCTGGTGCATCCTTGTTGACCTTAAGTTCCCAGAAGATCTGCAGTCGCACTTATGCTCGGCCCCGCCGCACAGGTCCACGGCTAGAGCTGCCATCAGGGAGGAGTGAGGTGGGTGGACACCAAAGTCACACTGGCATGAGAAGCTGCTGAGGAACAGTGACATTAATGAGCGGGGACAGGCTATAGATAAAGGAAGTGGCATCTAATGGTCTGACACGTAGCCCGCCTCTAGTATATGGTTATGGTAGCTTCTCAGGTGCTGGGAAGAGGAGCCATGTATTGGGCGGCCGTGACAGCCATGGCCAAAAGTTTTGAGAATGACACAAGTATTTGTTTTCACAAAGTTTGCTGCTTCAGTGTTTTTAGACCTTTTTGTTAGATGTTACTATGGCAGTGGTTCCCAAACTGTGCGCCGTGGCACCCTGGGGTGCCTCGGGACACTTGCAGTTGGTGGCCCAGCACAAAATCAAATTATTTATGGTCAATGTAATGTAAATATGTGGACAAACAGAAGCACAAACCTGTCCCCATCACATAACTGAGCCTAAGGATGACAAGTCAGCACAATTTACTTCACTTTACTACTTTACTAAATTTTTCTCTGAATTTCTCAATAACAAACTTTTGGCTCAGGGGCAACGTGAAAGCAATGCTGTTACTCTTAGGGTACTGTGATTTAAAAAAGTTTGGGAACCACTGTACTATGGTATGCTGAAGTATAATTACAAGCATTTCATAAGTGTCAAAGGCTTTTATTGACAATTACATTAAGTTTATGCAAAGAGTCAATATTTGCAGTGTTGACCCTTCTTTTTCAAGACCTTTGCAATTCGCCCTGGCATGCTGTCAATCAACTTCTGGGCCACATCCTGACTGATGGCCGCCCATTCTTGCCTAATCAATGCTTGGAGTTTGTCAGAATTTGTTGGTTTTTGTTTGTCTTCCCGCCACTTGAGGATTGACCACAAGTTCTCAATGGGATTATGGTCCAGGGTGTTTCCTGGCCATTGACTCAAAATTTGGATGTTTTGTTCCCCCGACCTACTTAGTTATCACTTTTGCTTTATGGCAAGGTGCTCCATCATGCTGGAAAAGACATTGTTCGTCACCAAACTGTTCTTGGATGGTTGGGAGAAGTTGCTATTGGAGGATGTTTTGGTACCATTCTTTACTCATGGCTGTGTTCTTAGGCAAAATTGCGAGTGAGCCCACTCCCTTGGCTGAGAAGCAACCCCACACATGAATGGTTTAAGGATTCTTTACTGTTGGCATGACACAGGACTGATGATAGCGCTCACCTTTCCTTCTCCAGACAAGCGTTTCTCCAGATGCCCCAAACAATCTGAAAGGGGATTCATCAGAGAAAATAACTTTATCCCAGTCCTCAGCAGCCCAATCCCTGTACCATTTGCAAAATATCAGTCTGTCCCTGATGTTTTTTCTGGAGAGAAGTGGCTTCTTTGCTGCCCTTCTTGACACCAGGCCATCCTCCAAAAGTCTTCGCCTCACTGTGCATGAAGATGCTGTTACACCCGCCTGCTGCAATTCCTGAGCAAGCTCTGCACTGGTGGTGCTCCGATCCCGTAGCTGAATCAACTTTAGGAGATGGTCCTGGCGCTTGCTAGACATTCTTGGGCACCCTGAAGCCTTCTTCACAACTATTGAACGTTTCTCCTTGAAGCTCTTGATGATCTGATAAATGGTTGATTTAGATGCAATTTTACTAGCAGCAATATCCTTGCCTGTGAAGCTCTTTTTGTGCAAAGCAATGATGACAGCACATGTTTCCTTGCTGGTAACCATGGTTAACAGAGGAAGAACTCCACCCTCCTTTTAAAGCTTCCAGTCTGTTGTTCTAACTGAATCAGCATGACAGAGTGATCTCCAGCCTTGTCCTCGTCAACATCTCACCTATGTTAACAAGAGAATCACTGACATGATGTCAGCTGGTCCTTTTGTGGCAGGGCTGAAATGCAGTGGAAATGTTGTTTTCGGGATTGCAGGCCTGACTCAGACCTGGTCGCAAGCGCCGAACGCTCGCAACCAGGTCGATGGTGGCCCAGAGCGCATGCGTATAATGGAGCCGGCTCCGTCGTGTGCATGCGCGAGACCCGGATAGCGACGGGCACTCTGTCACTCCGGGTCTCGTACCAAAGGGGGCGTGCACCCCCAAACACCTGTCCCATCCATACAGCACCTCCAAAAACTTATCCTATCCATACAGTATCCCCAAGTACCTGTCCCATCCATATATCACCCCCACATACCTGTCCCATCCATATATCACCCCCAAATACCTGTCCCATCCATACAGCACCCATAAATGCCTGTCCTTCCATACAGTACCCCCAAATACCAGTCCCATCCATAAAAGTACCCCCAAGTACCTGTCCCATCCATACAGTACCCTCAAATACTTGTCCCATCCATACAGTACCCCCAACTACCTGTCCCATCTATAGAGCACCCCCAAATACCTGTCCAATCCATACAGTACTCCCAAATACTTGTCCCATCCATACAGTACCCCCAAATACCTGTCTCATCCATACAGTACTCCCAAATACTTGTCCCATCCATACAGTGCCCACAAATACCTGTTCCATCCATACAGTACCCCCAAGTACCTGTCCCATCCAGACAGCACCCCCAAATACCTGTCCCATCCATGCAGTACCCCCAAATACCTGTCCCATACATATTTCAACCCAAATACCTGTCCCATCCATATAGCACCCCAACATACCTGTCCCATCCATATATCACCCCCAAATACCTGTCCCATCCATACAGCACCCCCAAATAACTGTCCCATCCATATGGCACCCCCAAATACCTGTCCTATCCATACAGTGCCCCCACATACCTGTCCCATCCTTATATCACCCCCATATACCTGTCCCATCCATATATCACCCCCACATACCTGTCCCATCCTTACAGCACCCCCAAATACCTGTCTCATCCATACAGTGTCCCCAAGTACCTGTCCCATCCATATATTACCCCCACATACCTGTCCCATCCATACAGCACCCCCAAACACCTGTCCCATCCATACAGCACCTCCAAAACCTATCCTATCCATACAGTATCCCAAAGTACCTGTCCCATCCATATATCACCCCCACATACCTGTCCCATCCATATATCACCCCCAAATACCTGTCCCATCCATACAGCACCCATAAATACCTGTCCTTCCCTACAGTACCCCCAAATACCAGTCCCATCCATAAAAGTACCTCCAAGTACCTGTCCCATCCATACAGTACCCTCAAATACTTGTCCCATCCATACAGTACCCCAACTACCTGTCCCATCTATACAGCACCCCCAAATACCTGTCCCATCCATACAGTACTCCCAAATACTTGTCCCATCCATACAGTACCCCCAAATATCTGTCTCATCCATACAGTACTCCCAAATACTTGTCCCATCCATACAGTGCCCCCAAATACCTGTCCCATCCATACAGTATCCCCAAGTACCTGTTCTATCCATACAGCACAACAATATACCTGTCCCATCCATACAGTACTCCCAAATACCTGTCCTATCCATACATCACCCCCATATACCTGTCCCATCCACGCAGCACCCCATATACCTGTCCCATCCATGCAGCACCCCCAAATACCTGTCCTATCCATACATCACCCCCATATACCTGTCCCATCCATACAGTAGCCCCAAATGCTTGTCCCATCCATACAGTACCCCCAAGTACCTGTCCCATCTATACAGCAACACCAAATACCTGTCCCATCCATACAGTACCCCCAAGTACCTGTCCCATCCATACAGCGCAACAATATATCTGTCCCATCCATACAGCACCCACAAATACCTGTCCCATCCATACAGCACCCACAAATACCTGTCCCATCCATACAGCACCCCCAAATACCTGTCCCATCCATATATCACCCCTAAATACCTGTCCCATCCACACAGCACCCCCCCATACCTGTCTCATCCATACAGTTCACCCAAATTCCTGTCCCATCCATACAGTACCCCCAAATATCTTTCCTATCCATACAGTACCCCCGAGTACCTGTCCCATCCATACAGTACACCCAAATACTTGTCCCATCCATATATAACCCCCACATACCTGTCCCATACATACAGTGCCCCCAAGTACCTGTCCCATGCATACAGTACCCCCAAATACTTGTCCCATCCATACAGTACCCCCAAATACTTGTCCCATCCATACAGTACCCCCAAGTACTATGCGCTCGCACCTGTAGAAAGACGCCCCTTTGCCACTTGCAACACACGTCATCTCCGGCAGTTGTAGGATTAATCGGGAACATCGAGAGCCATCGGAGCTGCTCGCAGCGCTTGTGGTAGCCTTTTCCCACCACAACATTGCGAGCAGTTCAGGCTAAAATACAACCCAGTCACATGTGTAATGACGCTACATTGCTAATTATGCACGCCTGCATTTGCACATCCAAACCCCCGTTTTCAAGCACCTTCCCTTGTTACCGCCCACAAACGGCACTATCTGTCACTCAAAATAGTGGCCCGACTGCGGGCTATGGGAGAGCACTTTCCCAATGACTGGTTCGCGCACACGCATTGCGACTCATACGCATGCGTAGATTGCTAAAAATCTCTCATCGCGAGCGAGCGCAGCATTGCGTCCGTGTCTGCATCAGGCCCCAAGTCCCAACATTTTTACCTTGATTTTCCTCAACTTATTACATGCTCAGGAGGAGGTGAAAACTGACAAAACTCTAAATTTGCAGGCACAAAAACCATGGGTAATAGAATAGCGTAATAAGTATAATTTTACACGATAAGCTGCTTATCGCGGTCAATTGAATTCCCCCCTTGGTTTTTAAATATAATTGCTTTTCATAATACATTTATAGCTAGAGATATTCAGAGCAATGTTCTGCAGACCTCTAGAAAACTAAGGGCCTGATTCACGGGTGCAAGCTACTGCAGCTTCCACTGCGCCTATATGCAGATAGGATTCGTACAGAGATGCCCACCGGCTGCATCGCTCATCCATCGCTGTGCGCAGTAAGAGGCACCACCGGACACACATCGGACACACCATCGAACATTGCACCAGACCTATGGCTGCACAGATTCTCAGTCTGAACATAGCCGCAAGAATCGGCGCAACAGCATTAAAAGATGCCGTCACTGTCTGTGACACGTCAGTGTCTGGCTAGCCACTCCCCTCTTACCAACGCATGCGCATTGTGACTTGGACACATGTACAGACTGGAAACATCAGCCGCTTGCGTGCACCACCACTTGCGTGCACCCCAAAATCAAGCCCCTAGTGAAGCAATAATGTGCAGATGTCAAATGAGAATAGTGGAAGACTGCAGAAGCAGCGCTGGGAGGTGCAGGACATTACACATTATCAGTTATCCTGTAGGAAACACAAATAATAACTTCTGCATTATAATACATTATATCATTATTATCTATGGTGAACCATTGATGGTTTGCACCCCTCGATGGCCATTACTGTGAGTGGGAACGGCGGGCTGTGGGCCAATCAAAAATAGGTGTGGGGTTTAGCGGGCACCAAGGGTGGGCTAAGCTCCGACCCATCCAGAAGAAAAAAAAACATTGGCTCCCACTCGTCCATTGATGGCAAAGAACCATTGGCTCTCTGCCATCGATGGTAAAAGTATTTGACAATGGCCATAAACCACTGAAGATTTCAAATCATCGATGGTCGATGGCCATCCCTAGGGATAATTTACTAAGATTACAGATGATTGGCTTGATCGCTCCCCCCACAGGCATAGTAGACTGCTGCAATCTCCCAGTGCAGCCCAGCACACAGCAGCATGTGCTGGGCTGCTGTGATGTAAGAGGGGGGGGGGGGCAGTGCCGGGCCCGGGCCCCTCCAACAAGCCCGGGCCCAGGTAATTAGTACCCGCTCCCCCCCCCCCCTCTCGGCGCCCCTGCCTGCGACCACACTTCGCTCCTTCCGCTACCTTTTGCAACTTATTAAATATTCCTCATAGTAAGTCCCTGCACTTAGAAATGGCTATTTGCTCTCTATGGGAGCACATTAGGGCTGCGCGGAGTTGAAGGAAAGACAGTTTTGCGCACAGATCTTGCGCGTTATGGCATGCACTTTCTCCACATTACAATACTCGAGGAAGCATTTAGATCCAATTCAGCCAGAGCTAGTTTGGCACTGCTTCCCATTTACTAGGGACGCCCGCATGGTGGTTTGGGCTCCGCTGCTGATATCCTGCAGATTGCAGCCCCCCCAGGAAAGCACCAGACATGACCAGCAGGGATTGAGGGAAAAGAGATAGACCTGAGGTATGAGGCACTAATAGGACTGTTAGGGGCAGATGTACTAAGCGCTGGAAGGTGATAAAGTGTAGAGTGATAAAATACCAACCAATCAGCTCCTAACTGTCATTTTTCCAACACAGCTTATAACACGACAGTTAGGAGCTGATTAGTTGGTAGTTTATTACTTTCCAATTGATCACTTTCCAGAGCTTCGTATATATCTCCCCTTAATGTGGTGATAGGTACTATGTAGCACAGGAAGACACAAAGGGCCTGATTCAGAGCCGCTCGTAAGCGGCGAGCAATGTTTGCCCAACTGCGCATGCATACGGATCGTTATACGCATGCGCGAACCAGTCAGTGCAGTCGAAATTCATGTGCTCGCTAAATAGCGAATGCCTGATAATTTGAGTGACAGAATGAGGTGTATGTGGGTGGTAACAGGGGAAGGTGCTTGAAAACGGGGAGTGGAGATCAGAACGCAGGCGTGCTTAAAGATCAAAACGGCGTTTTATGGGTGTGCATAATTAATACAGCAGCGTCATTGACCACGTCACTGGGTTATTTTATAGCCAGAACTGCTCGCAAATATGTGGTAGCAAAAACCAACCACAAGAATAGCGAGCAGTTCATACGCTGGTCGATGTACTCGATTAATCTAATAAATAGCGGACATGACGTAGGATGCGAGCGGCCAGTTTTCCAAAAAACGACCGCAAGTTTGGTTCGCTCGTTCAGACATAGAGGCGTGAACAGACCGCAAAGAGCGAACGGTTCATTTGAATAGCCACCCCTATTTTCTGGACGAGCTAGCGCTAATTGCGTCCGGCTCTGAATCAGGCCCAAAGCACCAAGAGGTGAACAGAAATGGTAACTGTCACTTTGTAGCACTGTGAGGCATGAGGCACCAGGAGGTCAGCAGGAATCTGGTACTCTGGTACTGTGCAGCAATCTAAGCAGGTCTAAATAGTTTGACAATCAGAGGTAAAGATGGTCATTGGGACAGCCGATCACATGATGAATATATTCGTCCTACCTCTTCCTGTATGGGAAGATGGCGGCGTATATGGCCTACAGACCTGAATGACAATGGTTTCTCTCCTTCCCACCCCATAACACCGGACATTCAATTCAACTTTGTTGATATTGCATTTGCATGTGATTTAAATATGCGGCTTAGAGTCTGATTCAGCAGAGGATACAATTTTTTTTTTACGCTGATTTCCGATGTTCATAAATTTGCGCATTGGCGCCTCCTTCTGCATTACGATATTAGAGCTATCACAGCTGCTACCATGTTAGCAGCTGCGATAGCAAATGCGTCCTCTGCTGAGTCAGTCCCTTAGAGCGGTACCCATCGGGACAAATGCGCAGCACAATTCGGACGCATGCGTACACTCTCATCGGCATCAACATTAATTGCACCTCTAATTAGCCCCTAGTTGGAAACTGCTTGTAATTGGCTGAGTGGCTGCCGACACTCACAGGCGGTTCATTATTCTCTCATCAGTGCATGAGGAGGTCATAACATGAACAACTAATCAGAACAGCAGAGTTATTCAGAGTCGGTCGCGAGCGCTCACAACCGACTCGATGTTGGTCCACAGGGCATGCGCACGACGGAGACTGCTCCGTCGTGCGCATGCGCGAGCCCCCGCTAACGACGGATCACCCGTCGTTAACGGGCTTGAAGCAGACGGAGCGAGCTGTCGATATTGATTGACAGCTCGCTCCGTTTGCTGGGCGGGCAGGGGGCGTGCCCGGCCAAACGGAGGCGTTCCTTTCGGAACGCTTGCCGTTTTGTGGACGTCCCCACTGACATCATCAGTGATGTCAGTGGGGAGCTTCCTGCTCAAACAGAGCAGGAAGCTCCCTGGGGCTTAAGGTTGACGAGACCCTACCGTAGGGTCTCGTCGTAAGTCCCGATGGTCGCGATGGTCTTGACCATTGCGACCATCTCCGTTAGCGGTCGTTAGAGCTGTGGGTATTAACCCACAGCCTAACGACCGACATGGAGGCGGCCGATCAGGATGCAAGCTGCCGCCTCTGAATGAGGCCCCTTGTTCCAGCCAATAAGAGTCCAGCAGCTCTTGGAAGCAGATTCCCTATATATTTAGGGGGGTTTAGAGTAAAATGAGGTGTTTGGGGGCGTATTTATTATCACTATTATCACTATTAAGCAGGGAATAGTCAGAAAACAGCTGTTTTCAGAGGAGCAGTACCTGCAAACATTAAATATCCCTTATATGTAAAAAGGGGAAACGCCATTACACATTAATCACAAAAACAGCCTGCTTTTCATGGGGTCTGCTCAATTGTGAAATGTACCAAGCTCTTTAGACGGCATCAGCTGTTGTATCCTACGGGGGTTGGGTACGGGATCCCGACGCTCAGGATGCAAATAGTCAAAATACCGACAGCGGCATCCTGACAGATTTATGTAAGTATTATAACACTGCCCTAACCCACCCCTCCTGAAACCTAACCCTCCCTTCCCGCAGCCTAACCCTAACCCTCCCCTTGTGCAGTCTAACCCTCCCCTCATGCAGCCTAACCCTAACCCTCCCCTCACGCAGCCTAAGCCTCCTCTTGTGCAGCCTAACCCTAACCCTCCCCTCTCGCAGCCTAACCCTAACCCTCCCCTTGTGCAGCCTAACCCTAACCCTCCCCTCACGCAGCCTAACCCTCCCCTCGTGCAGCCTAACCCTCCCCTCATGCAGCTTAACCCTAACCCTCCCCTCGTGCAGCCTAACTCACCCCCCGTGATCTAACCCCAACCCTGCCCCTAGTGCCTAACCCTAACCCTCCCCTCCAGCAGCCTAACCCTAGCCCTCCACTCCCGCAGCTTAACCCTAACCCTCCCCTCCCACAGCCTAACCCTAGCCCTTCCCTCCCGCAGCCTAACCCTCCCCTCATACAGCCTAAACCTCCTCTCCCGCAGTCTAACCATAACCCTCCCCTCGTGCAGCCTAAACCTAGCCCTCCCCTCCCATAGCCTAACCCTAACTCTCCCCTCCAGCAGCCTAACCCTAACCCTCCCACCCCGCAGCCTAAGCCTAACCTCCCACAGTCTAACCCTAGCCCTTCCCTCCCGCAGCCTAACCCTCCCCTCGTACAGCCTAACTCTCCCTTCCCGAAGACTAACCGTAACCCTCCCCTCGTGCAGCCTAACCCTTGCCCTCCCCTCCCATAGCCTAATCCTAACTCTCCCCTCCCGCAGACAAACCCTCCCATCCCGCAGCCTAAGCCTAACCTCCCCTCCCGCAGCCTAACCCTCCCCTCCCGCAGCCTAACCCTAGCCCTCCCCTCCCCAAGCCTAACCCTAACCCTCCCCTCCCACAGCCTAACCCTTGCCCTCCCCTCCCGCAGCCTAACCCTAGCCCTCCCCTCCCCAAGCCTAACTGTAACCCTCCCCTCCCACAGTCTAACCCTAGCCCTTCCCTCCCGCAGCCTAATCCTCCCCTCGTACAGCCTAACCCTCCCCTCCAGCAGTCTAACCGTAACCCTCACCTCATGCAGCCTAACCCTAGCCCTCCCCTCCCATAGCCTAACCCTAACTCTCCCCTCCCGCAGCCTAACTCTCCCCTCTCGCAGCCTAACCCTCTCCTCCTGCAGCCTAACCCTAACCCTCCCCTCCCACAGCCTAACCCTAGCCCTCCCATCCCGCAGCCTAAGCCTAACCTCCCCTCCCGCAGCCTAACCCTAGCCCTCCCCTCCCATAGCCTAATCCTAACCCTTCCCTCTCGCAGCCTAACCCTAGCCCTCCCCTCCTGCAGCCTAATCCTAACCCTTCCCTCCCGCAGCCTAACCCTAGCCTTCCCATCCCGCAGCCTAACCCTAGCACTCCAATCCCGCAGCCTAATCCTAACCCTTCCCTCCCGCAGCCTAACCCTAGCCTTCCCATCCCGCAGCCTAACCCCCCCCCCCCCCGCAGCCTAACCCTAGCCCTCCCCTCCCGTAGCCTAACCCTCACCTTAACTACCCCTCCTGCAGCCTAAGCCTAACCTCCCCTCCTGCAGCCTAACCCTAGCCCTCCACTCCCGTAGCCAAATCCTAACCCTTCCCTCCCACAGCCTAATCCTAACCCTTCCCTCCCGCAGCCTAACCCTAACCTCCCCTCCCGCAGCCTAACCCTAACCCTCCCATCCCACAGCCTAAGCCTAACCTCCACTCCCACAGCCTAACCCTCCCCTCCCGCAGCCTAACCCTAGCCCTCCCACAGCCTAACCCAAACCCTCCTCTCCCACAGTCTAACCCTAGCCCTTCCCTCCCGCAGCCTAACCCTCCCCTCGTACAGCCTAACCCTCCCATCCCGCAGTCTAATCGTAACCCTCCCCTCATGCAGCCCAACCCTAGCCCTCCCCTCCCATAGCCTAACCCTAACTCTCCCCTCCCGCAGCCTAACCCTCTCCTCCTGCAGCCTAACCCTAACCCTCCCCTCCCGCAGCCTAAACCTAGCCCTCCAATCCCGCAGCCTAAGCCTAACCTCCCCTCCCACAGCCTAACCCTAGCCCTCCCCTCCCATAGCCTAATCCTAACCCTTCCCTCTCGCAGCCTAACCCTAGCCCTCCCGCAGCCTAATCCTAACCCTTCCCTCCCGCAGCCTAACCCTAGCCTTCCCATCCCCAGCCTAACCCTAGCCCGCCCCTCCCGCAGCCTAATCCTAACACTTCCCTCCCGCAGCCTAACCCTAGCCTTCCCATCCCACAGCCTAAGCCTAACCTCCCCTCCCACAGCCTAACCCTAGCCCTCCCCTCCCGCAGCCTAACCCTCACCTTAACTAACCCTCCTGCAGCCTATGCCTAACCTCCCCTCCCGCAGCCTAACCCTAACCCTCCCATCCCGCAGCCTAAGCCTAACTTCCCCTCCCGCAGCCTAACCCTCCCCTCCCGCAGCCTAACCCTAGCCCTCCCCTCCCGCAACCTAACCCTAACCCTCCCCTCCCACAGTCTAACCCTAGCCCTTCCCTCCCGCAGCCTAACCCTCCCCTCCCGCAGCCTAACCCTAGCCCTCCCCTCCCGCAGCCTAACCCTCACCTTAACTAACCCTCCTGCAGCCTAAGCCTAACCTCCCCTCCCGCAGCCTAACCCTAGCCCTCCCCTCCCGTAGCCTAATCCAAACCCTTCCCACCCACAGCCTAACCCGAGCCCTCCCCTCCCGCAGCCTAATCCTAACCCTTCCCTCCCGCAGCCTAACCCTAACCTCCCCTCCCACAGCCTAAACCTAGCACTCCCCTCCCACAGCCTAACCCTAACCCTCCCCTCCCACAGCCTAACCCTAGCCCTTCCCTCCCGCAGCCTAACCCTCCCCTCGTACAGCCTAACCCTCCCCTCCTGCAGTCTAACCGTAACCCTCCCCTTGTGCTGCCTAACCCTAGCACTCCCCTCCCATAGCCTAACCCTAACTCTCCCCTCCCGCAGCCTAACCCTAACCCTCCCTTCCCGCAGCCTAAGCCTAACTTCCCCTCCTGCAGCCTAAACCTCCCCTCCCGCAGCCTAACCCTAGCCATCCCCTCCCGCAGCCTAACCCTCCCCTCCACAGTCTAACCCTAGCCCTCCCATCCCACAGCCTAAGCCTAGCCCTCCCATCCCGTAGCCTAATCCTAGACCTTCCCTCTCGCAGCCTAACCCTAGCCCTCCCCTCCCGCAGCCTAATCCTAACCCTTCCCTCCCGCAGCCTAACCCTCCCCTCCCGCAGCCTAACCCTAGCCCTCCCCTCCCGCAGCCTAACCCTCACCTTAACTAACCCTCCTGCAGCCTAAGCCTAACCTCCCCTCCCGCAGCCTAACCCTAGCCCTCCCCTCCCCTAGCCTAATCCTAACCCTTCCCACCCACAGCCTAACCCTAGCCCCCCCCTCCCGCAGCCTAATCCTAACCCTTCCCTCCCGCAGCCTAACCCTAACCTCCCCTCCCACAGCCTAACCCTAGCACTCCCCTCCCACAGCCTAACCCTAGCCCTTCCCTCCCGCAGCCTAACCCTCCCCTCGTACAGCCTAACCCTCCCCTCCTGCAGTCTAACCGTAACCCTCCCCTTGTGCAGCCTAACCCTAGCACTCCCCTCCCATAGCCTAACCCTAACTCTCCCCTCCCGCAGCCTAATCCTAACCCTCCCTTCCCGCAGCCTAAGCCTAACTTCCCCTCCTGCAGCCTAGCCCTCCCCTCCCGCAGCCTAACCCTCCCCTCCACAGTCTAACCCTAGCCCTCCCATCCCACAGCCTAAGCCTAGCCCTCCCCTCCCGTAGCCTAATCCTAGCCCTTCCCTCTCGCAGCCTAAACCTAGCCCTCCCTTCCCCTCCCGCAGCCTAATCCTAACCCTTCCCTCCCGCAGCCTAACCCTAGCCTTCCCATCCCGCAGCCTAAGCCTAACCTCCCCTCCCGCAGCCTAACCCTAGCCCTCCCCTCCTGCAGCCTAACCCTCACCTTAACTACCCCTCCTGCAGCCTAAGCCTAACCTCCCCTCCCGCAGCCTAACCCTAGCCCTCCCCTCCCACAGCCTAACCCTAGCCCTCCCCTCTCGCAGCCTAATCCTAACCCTAACCTCCCCTCCCGCAGCCTAACCCTAGTACTCCCCTCCCATAGCCTAACCCTAACTCTCCCCTCCCGCAGCCTAACCCTAACCCTCCCATCCCGCAGCCTAAGCCTAACCTCCCCTCCTGCAGCCTAACCCTCCCCTCCCGCAGCCTAACCCTAGCCCTCCCGCAGACTAATCCTTACCCTCCCCTCCCACAGTCTAACCCTAGCCCTTCCCTCCCGCAGCCTAACCCTCCCCTCATACAGCCTAACCCTCCCCTCCCACAGTCTAACCGTAACCCTCCCCTCATGCAGCCTAACCCTAACCCTCCCCTCCCATAGCCTAACCCTAACTCTCTCCTCCCGCAGCCTAACCCTCTCCTCCTGCAGCCTAACCCTAACCCTCCCCTCCCGCAGCCTAACCCTAGCCCTCCCCTCCCGTAGCCTAATCCTAACCCTTCCCTCTCGCAGCCTAACCCTAGCCCTCCCGCAGCCTAATCCTAACCTTTCCCTCCCGCAGCCTAACCCTAGCCTTTCCATCCCGCAGCCTAACCCTAGCCCTCCCCTCCCGCAGTCTAATCCTATCCCTTCCCTCCCACAGCCTAACCCTAGCCTTCCCATCCCGCAGCCTAAGCCTAACCACCCCTCCCGCAGCCTATCCCTAGCCCTCCCCTCCCGCAGCCTAACCCTTACCTTAACTAACCCTCCTGCAGCCTAAGCCTAACCTCCCCTCCCGCAGCCTAACCCTAGCCCTCCCCTCCCGTAGCCTAATCCTAACCCTTCCCTCCCACAGCCTAACCCTAGCCCTCCCCTCCTGCAGCCTATTCCTAACCCTTCCCTCCTGCAGCCTAACCCTAACCTCCCCTCCCGCAGCCTACCCTAGCACTCCCCTCCCACAGCCTAACCCTAACCCTCCCCTCCCACAGCCTAACCCTAGCCCTTCCCTCCCGCAGCCTAACCCTCCCCTCGTACAGCCTAACCCTCCCCTCCCGCAGTCTAACCGTAACCCTCCCCTTGTGCATCCTAACCCTAGCCCTCCCCTCCCACAGCCTAACCATAACTCTCCCCTCCCGCAGCCTAACCCTAACCCTCCCATCCCGCAGCCTAAGCCTAACTTCCCCTCCCGCAGCCTAACCCTAGCCCTCCCATCCCGCAGCCTAACCCTAACCCTCCCCTCCCACAGTCTAACCCTAGCCCTTCCCTCCCGCAGCCTAACCCTCCCCTCGTACAGCCTAGCCCTCCCCTCCCGCAGTCTAACCGTAACCCTCCCCTCATGCAGCCTAACCCTAGCCCTCCCCTCCCATAGCCTAACCCTATCTCTCCCCTCCCGCAGCCTAACCCTCTCCTCCTGCAGCCTAACCCTAACCCTCCCCTCCCGCAGCCTAACCCTAGCCCTCCCATCCCGCAGCCTAAGCCTAACCTCCCCTCCCACAGCCTAGCCCTCCCCTCCCCTCCCGTAGCCTAATCCTAACCCTTCCCTCCCACAGCCTAACCCTAGCCCTCCCCTCCCGCAGCCTATTCCTAACCCTTCCCTCCTGCAGCCTAACCCTAACCTCCCCTCCCGCAGCCTAACCCTAGCACTCCCCTCCCACAGCCTAACCCTAACCCTCCCCTCCCACAGCCTAACCCTAGCCCTTCCCTCCCGCAGCCTAACCCTCCCCTCGTACAGCCTAACCCTCCCCTCCCGCAGTCTAACCGTAACCCTCCCCTTGTGCATCCTAACCCTAGCCCTCCCCTCCCATAGCCTAACCATAACTCTCCCCTCCCGCAGCCTAACCCTAACCCTCCCATCCCGCAGCCTAAGCCTAACTTCCCCTCCCGCAGCCTAACCCTAGCCCTCCCATCCCGCAGCCTAACCCTAACCCTCCCCTCCCACAGTCTAACCCTAGCCCTTCCCTCCCGCAGCCTAACCCTCCCCTCGTACAGCCTAGCCCTCCCCTCCCGCAGTCTAACCGTAACCCTCCCCTCATGCAGCCTAACCCTAGCCCTCCCCTCCCATAGCCTAACCCTATCTCTCCCCTCCCGCAGCCTAACCCTCTCCTCCTGCAGCCTAACCCTAACCCTCCCCTCCCGCAGCCTAACCCTACCCCTCCCATCCCGCAGCCTAAGCCTAACCTCCCCTCCCACAGCCTAGCCCTCCCCTCCCGTTGCCTAATCCTAACCCTTCCCTCTCGCAGCCTAACCCTAGCCCTCCCCTCCCGCAGCCTAATCCTAACCCTTCCCTCCCGTAGCCTAACCCTAGCCTTCCCATCCCGCAGCCTAAGCCTAACCTCCCCTCCCGCAGCCTAACCCTAGCCCTCCCCTCCCGCAGCCTAACCCTCACCTTAACTACCCCTCCTGCAGCCTAACCCTAACCCTCCCATTCCACAGTCTAACCCTAACCCTCCCCTCCCGCAGCCTAACCCTAGCCCTCCGCTCCCGCAGCCTAGATCTCCCCTCCCGCAACCCAGCCCTCCTCTCCGGCAGCCTAACCCTAGCCCTAAGTCTCCCCCTATCCCTAAATTGCCCCCTGACCCTAATATTTACCACTGCAATCTGTCGGGATTTTGACAGTCAGGATGCTGTTATCGATATTGTGACTGCCCGTTGATGCTAGGCTTCCCTGCGCCAAGCGCCGTCCCGGCTGCACTGCTGTGCCCCTTCCATCCCCCCTGAGCATTTATCCAATAACGCCAGCGGAATGGTGGGGAGCGGGGTTTTCGGCTGGAGCCAGCCGTGCTATGGTAAGTTCAAGCAGGGCTACATTTGCGCAAAAATTTTGGGCGAGCGGTCCAAATCTGGAAATATAGTGATCGAATTAGCGTATTTTTTACACATTGCTGTAGCGTGCTTCAGTCGGAGCCTCCGGCCCTGTCTGTGGTTTTTGATTGCCCCGATACATCATTTATAATTGCCATGATATGGTGTGATAAGAAATTATAATATTACCCTTAGTGTATTTACTAAACACATTTTTACAATATTAAGTATGTGTGTGTGTGTTTGTTTTTACTGCAAGTTTGTGGAACTACAAGTTCCAGCAGCAGGTGCTTGCAATTCATCAATCTCTAGCATGCCCTGACACCCACTGGCAGCAATGGGCTTGCTGGTGCTTATAGCTCTATCTGCTCAGGCATAGCTAGGCATTCATTGGTTGACAAGGCTTGCTGTGACTTGTAGTTCCACAAACATACTTAACGATTTTTGAATCATTACTCCGGCAGCCACAGTAGAAGCCTTAATAAGGGCTGTAGAACTGATTTGGGGAAGACATGAGGAAAGTTCCTTTTAGCACAGACTTGGTTAATGATCAGAAAATACAATGGGCTGTTGTTAGGGCTTAACCTCTGCTCTGCTGTGCTGCCCCCCAGTGAGAGGGAAGGGGTTAAGGACATGTGTCATTGCTCTGTGTGACTGTGCCTGGTCGCTGGAGAGACGCTGTCTGGGCAGTATCCTCACTGCATGCAGCAGTCTCTGCAGTCTCACCCTCCTCCCTCACGGTCTCTTGCACTCAGCCTTTCAGTCCCACTTCAACTTTGTCTCCCCCTCTATCCCTCATTATCTCCCATCCCTTCTCTCTCTCCCATCCCTTCTCTCTCTCTCTCTCTCTCTCTCTCACTCTCTCTCCCTCTCCCTCTCTCCATCCAGCTCCTCCCCTGTCTGCTGGATCCTACATCAAAACCGACATCATCAGCTCTGCAAGAAAATTCCCTTTTTTCCCCCGACTGCTCCATCCAGCCTGAGAGCTGAGAAACTTCTATGGAGTTGGAGTGAGAGGATCTGCCGACCATGGGGGGTCTCCAGGACTGGGAGATGCTGGTCTTACTGGTCACTGTTATGAGGCTGGAGGGAGTCAGAGGGGAGCTGACCTGCTCATCCTGCCACCCTCACATTAGATTGCAGGGGGGGACAGGTGCTGGGCACATGGTGAAGAGGATGCAGGGGGCAGCTGCAGGTGACTGGGGGGAGACTTTGGGGCATAGTGGGCACAGCATTGGTGATGGGCAGATGGAGGGTACTGATCACTGGGGCACCGTCCAGGATCCTAGAGCCTGGAGAAGATTATACAGCAGAGATGGGGCTGCTGGGCATGATATGGGTGAGAGATATAAAGGAGCTGGTGGCAGGGACAGCTTTGGGGGCACCTGGGATAATCAGGAGGGTGATGTAGTGAGACAAGGGGGGAATGGAGGACAGGATGGGCATACAGGTGCTGAGCCAGATCCCTTCATGGGTACAGAGGGTGATATGAGTGACAGGATCGGGCAGCATGTGGGCAAGGGGGATGATGATGATGAGCAGTTGTTGGGCGCTGGAAGCAGTGATTGGGGCATTGGGGGAGCTCATTCTGTGGGTACCGGGGGTGATGGTAATGCAAGGGGTGATAACAGGGGTGATGACAGTGCCAAGAAAGATGCCAGGGTGGATGGCAGTGCCAGGGGTGATGCCGGGAGTAGTGCCAGTAGTGATGCCAGAGGGGATGACAGTGGCAGAAATGATACCAGGAGTGATGCTAGTGCCAAGGTTGATGCCAGGGGTGGTGAGGGTGGCAGACTGAGTGAAGTTATAGCCACGTATGCCCCCCCACACAGCCACACGCCCAGTGGGCACGATGCCCCAGACTCCCAGGAGGTGCCCAGCAGGGCAGGGAGACGGGTGAGAGAGACTGGCGGGCGCAGGGTAACCCGGGCACAGGCCAGTGACCCGGACAGGGTGAGCCGGTTCCATGTGGAGGAGCTAAAGCTGAGCAGCAGCACATTCGCCCTGACCGGAGACTCCGCTCACAACCAGGCGATGGTGCACTGGTCCGGGCACAACAGCAGCGTGAGTACCGGGGGCACCCCATATAATTACCCCTAATGTTATATATCGTGTGATTGTTACCCCTACTGTAATACAGTGTGACTGAGTATTACTCCTCCTGTTATAGTGACTGAGTATTACTCCTCCTGTTATAGTGACTGAGTATTACTCCTACTGTTATAGTGACTGAGTATTACTCCTACTGTAATACAGTGTGACTGAGTATTACTCCTCCTGTTATAGTGTTACTGAGTATTACCCCTCCTGTTATACTGTGACTGAGTATTACCCCTCCTGTTTTAGAGTGTGACTGAGTATTACTCCTCCTGTTATAGAGTGACTGAGTATTACCCCTCCTGTTATAGTGACTGAGTATTACCCCTCCTGTTATAGAGTGTGACTGAGTATTACCCCTCCTGTTATAGAGTGTGACTGAGTATTACCCCTCCTGTTATAGTGACTGAGTATTACCCCTCCTGTTATAGAGTGTGACTGAGTATTACCCCTCCTGTTATAGTATGACTGAGTATTACCCCTCCTGTTATAGAGTGTTACTGAGTTTTACCCCTCCTGTTATAGAGTGTGACTGAGTATTACCCCTCCTGTTATAGAGTGTTACTGAGTTTTACCTCTCCTGTTATAGAGTGTTACTGAGTTTTACCCCTCCTGTTATAGAGTGTGACTGAGTATTACCCCTCCTGTTATAGAGTGTGACTATTACCCCTCCTGTTATAGAGTGTGACTGAGTTTTACCTCTCCTGTTATAGAGTGTGACTATTACCCCTCCTGTTATAGAGTGTGACTGAGTATTGCCCCTCCTGTTATAGAGTGTGACTGAGTATTACCCCTCCTGTTATACTGTGACTGAGTATTACTCCTCCTGTTATAGTGACTAAGTATTACTCCTCCTGTTATAGTGTTACTGAGTATTACCCCTCCTGTTATACTGTGACTGAGTATTACCCCTCCTGTTTTAGAGTGTGACTGAGTATTACCCCTCCTGTTATAGAGTGACTGAGTATTACCCCTCCTGTTATAGTGACTGAGTATTACCCCTCCTGTTATAGAGTGTGACTGAGTATTACCCCTCCTATTATAGAGTGTGACTGAGTATTACCCCTCCTGTTATAGTGACTGAGTATTACCCCTCCTGTTATAGAGTGTGACTGAGTATTACCCCTCCTGTTATAGTATGACTGAGTATTACCCCTCCTGTTATAGAGTGTGACTGAGTTTTACCCCTCCTGTTATAGAGTGTGACTATTACCCCTCCTGTTATAGAGTGTGACTGAGTATTGCTCCTCCTGTTATAGAGTGTGACTGAGTATTACCCCTCCTGTTATACTGTGACTGAGTATTACCCCTCCTGTTATAGAGTGTGACTGAGTATTACTCCCTCCTGTTAAAGAGTTTGACTGAGTATTACCCCTCCTGTTATAGTGTGACAGTATTACCCCTCCTGTTATATAGTGTGACTGAGTACTACCCCCTCCTGTTATATAGTGTGACTGAGTATTACCCCCTCCTGTTATAGTGTGACTGAGTATTACCCCTCCTCTTATAGTGTGACTGAGTATTACCCCCTCCTGTTATAGTGTGACTGAGTATTACCCCTTCCTGTTATAGTGTGACTGAGTATTACCCCTTCCTGTTATAGTGTGACTGAGTATTACCCCTCCTGTTATACTGTGACTGAGTGTTACCCCCTCCTGTTAAAGAGTTTGACTGAGTATTACGCCTCCTGTTATAGGGTGACTGAGTATTACTCCTCCTGTCATACAGTGTGATTGAGTATTACCCCTCTTGTTATAGGGTGACTGAGTATTACTCCTCCTGTCATATAGTGTGACTGAGTATTACCCCTCCTGTTATAGTGTGACTGAGTATTACTCCTCCTGTCATACAGTGTGACTGAGTATTACCCCTCTTGTTATAGTGTGACTGAGTATTACCCCTCCTGTTATAGAGTGTGACTGAGTATTACCCCCTCCAGATATAGACTGTGACTGAGTATTAACCCTCCTATAATAATGTGACTGTATTATGTTATAGTGTGACTATTACCCCTCCTATTATATACAGTAGTGTGTCTGAGTATTACCCCTCCTGTTATAGAGTGTGACTATTACCCCATCTGTTATAGTGTAACTATTACCCCTTCTCCATCCTGTTATATAGTGTGGCTGAGTATTACCCCTCCTGTTATATAGCATAATTGAGTAATACCCATCATGTTATACAGTGTGACTGAGTATAACCCCTCTTGTTACAGAGTGTGTCTGAGGTTTACCCATCCTGTTATAGTGTGACTATTACTCCTCCTGTTACTGTATATAATGTGACAAAGTATTACCTATCTTGTTCTAGTGTAACTGAGTATTAACCCTTCTGTTATAGAGTGTGACTGAGTATTGCCCCTCCTGTTATAGAGTGTGACTGAGTATTACCCCTCCTGTTATAGTGTGTAACTGAGTATTACCCCTCATGTTATAGAGTGTGGCTGAGTATTACCCCTCCTATTATGGAGTGTGACTTAGTATTACCCCTCCTGTTATAGAGTGTTACTGAGCATTACCCCTCCTGTTATAGAGTGTGACTGAGCATTACCCCTCCTGTTATAGAGTGTGACTGAGTATTACCCCTCCTGTTATAGAGTGTGACTGAGTATTACCCCTCCTGTTATAGAGTGTGACTGTGCATTACCTCTTCTGTTATAGAGTGTGACTGAGTATTACCCCTCTTGTTATAGAGTGTGACTGAGTATTACCCCTCCTGTTATAGAGTGTGACTGACTATTACCCCTCTTGTTATAGAGTGTTACTGAGTATTACCCCTCTTGTTATAGAGTGTGACTGAGTATTACCCCTCCTGTTATAGAGTGTAACTGAGTGTTACCCCTCCTGTTATAGTGTGACTGAGTATTGCCCCTCCTGTTATAGAGTGTGACTAAGCATTACCTCTTATGTTATAGAGTGTGACTGAGTATTACCCCTCTTGTTATAGAGTGTGACTAAGCATTACCTCTTATGTTATGGAGTGTGACTGAGTATTACCCCTCCTGTTATAATGTGACTGAATGCTGAATTCGGACTGAATTCTATTTCAGTGTGACTATTAACCCTCCTGTTATATAGTGCAACAGAGTATTACCCCTCCTGTTATAGAAGGTGACTGACTATTACCACATCTGTTATAGAGTAACTATTACCCCTCCTTTATCCTATTATATAGTGTGTCTGAGTTTTACCCCTCCTGTTATATATGACTGAGGGGTCTATTTACTAAGCAGTGTTAGTAGACAGAGTGAAAAGTGATAAGGTGCCAACCAATCAGCTCCCAACTGTCATTTTTCAAACACAGCCTGTGAGATGGCAGTTGGGAGCTGATTGGCTGGCACCCTATCTCATTTCACTCTATCTCCTAACACTGCTTAGTAAATAAGTATAGTGGCACTGAGTAACACTGTACCTCTATCTAGGTATACTGGCACTGAGTGCTACCTCTTATATAGTGGCACTGAGTAACACTGTACCTCTATCTAGGTATACTGGCACTGAGTGCTACCTCTTATATAGTGGCACTGAGTAACACTGTACCTCTATCTAGGTATACTGGCACTGAGTGCTACCTCTTATATAGTGGCACTGAGTAATACTGTACCTCTATCTAGGTATACTGGCACTGAGTGCTACCTCTTATATAGTGGCACTGAGTAATACTGTACCTCTATCTAGGTATACTGTCACTGAATCATACCTGTGATATATTAGGTTGGAGTATGACCTGAGCTACAATGTTACCTCCTATAGAGTTGCATTGAGTGTTATCTGTATACAGTGTGCTATCCACATTGTGTTGTCGCAGTTGCTTTGTGCTGTATACATAGTGTTATTATCAATAGTGACTCTTATTGTGTCTCTTAGATTTGCTTTTTGTAATGGATCTGAGTAATTCTTCCTGGGTCACCTCCTCCTATAATGTGATAAAGGACCTATATACTGTACCTGACTTCTGTGTATAATGAGTGTCACCTTGTTATATATGTACACTGTGGTTCCTACTGACTATATCATGCTGGTGATATTATAATCATGGACATTATAATGTTCCCCTGAGGACCATACATATCTGTACATTCTAAGTGTCTTCTAAACTACATTATAACTTAGCAATTTGCAAGTTTCCCGAGTAGGTTCTGCCGTAATATGAATATCTGAAGCATTATTGCCCTTTGTATGATATAGTGACACTGAGTATGACCCTCTCTGAGTACAGTGATTATCACTCTGGTTAGGGTAACCTATGGGAAACAGTGACATCCACTTCCAGCATTATATTGTGTGTCAAGTGTCACAGCATTGCCAGATGCTGCTGTCTACTAATATATGTAATATACAGATATACAGTGCCTGGTAGTGCGAGGGTTATCTCTATGCATCGGTACAGGGGCCACAAACAACGAGATTAATAACACAACGAGTAGGGCTGTGATCAGCTTCATCTATCAACATAGAACAGTGACGCTGAGTAATATCCCTGGCAGTCTTTATTCTTTTCCAGACACTATCTTTGCTGCCTTATTCATGGAACACCTCTGCCCGCTGCCCCATGCAGTTATAGTGCCAGCCATGTATGCCAGGCTCCCCCGGTGTTGGCTAGTAGTCAGGATAATTTAAGTCTGTGACTGTTTATCACTTGAACTGTATCACAGCAGGTAAAGCAGGCAATGAAAGGTGAGCAGTAGATTCAATCTCTGCATTAATGACAATAGATGTAGACAATGTGCGAATCTCCAGATGCTGTGGCACTACAAGTCCCAGCATTGACCAGCAGCCTCTGCTGGGACTTGTAGTGTCACTATAACTGGTGGATCACAGGTTCATACCGTTACACTTACAGTGACCTGGCAGAGGGAATCTGCAAGCAGTGGTGTACATATATACATCACCCGGGCTCTCCTGTATGGGATAATGAGGTAGGGTATGCTCACTGTCTCTCCAGGCTGCACACAGGATTTTAGTTGCAATGAGAACTTGTTTCCAGCTGGCCGAGGGTTTAATATGATTTCTTTGATTTTAGCAAATGAAATCTTTGTCTGACAAAGATTCACTGTTGTGTTGCTAGAATTATTTTCTAGACATTGATTTTCTATCTTATAAAGTACATGATGCATACAGTACGCACCACAGGATCTGTGGTTACCTAATGCATTAGGAAAATCAGACTGTACAGTACAGTAGGTACTAACACTAAGGGCCACATTCATCATTATTCTTCCCCGGTCAATTAACGTCTCTTGTCGCCGCTATTGACAATGATAATAAACGCTGGTTCTGGAGAATTTATCAAGTTGGGTCATCGCATCCAATAAGTTTCCATCCTGTTTGCTGTGGGGACAATCAGGGCGTGATGCAGTCCGCGGGGTAAGCATTGCAGGGGGGCGCACAGCAGGAGTGGCGCCCTACCCGATGCTTGCTTTCAGAGCACCTTTACCATTTACCTGCACTCGCTGTCTCATGGGTGTGCCTGGCATAGGCAGAACTAAGGGGTGCCCTGGTCCGGGGGTAGACAGGACCACCCTTTAGCCAGATCGCCAATCCACCTCAATTTAAATGTAATTTATGTACGCGGCTGCCTGGTCAGGAACTGACTTACTCACCCAGCATTGCCCGCCCCTGAGGAGCAAGTTCGTCGAACTATATCCCCAGCTCCGCCTTCCTTGCCTTATAAGCAATAGTACAGTAAAACCGGCGGTTTAAAAAGGCGACGTACGCGATTATGTCCCACTGCGTACGCACACATGCTCTCTGTGTCCAGATGTACTAAGCTCTGAAAAGTGATAAACTGGAGAGTGATAAACCACCAGCCAATCAGCTCCCAACTGTCGTTTTTCAAACACAGCCTGTGACATGACAGTTGGGAGCTGAGTGTCTGGTGGTTTATCACTCTCCAGTTTATCACTTTTCAGAGCTTAGTACATCTCCCCCTGGTGTGCCCAAGAAGACGAGCTGTTGAGGTGCTGCGCACCGCAACGCCAGGAGGAGGAGCCAGTGAGACAGAAAAGGAGAGTGACAGCTGGTAGCCTGTCCCTGCGCAGGTGAAGGGGCCAGTCAGCCAGCTTTAACATTGTAAAGAGACATGTCAAGGGGACATATTTTTAGGAGGGCGCAAATTTGTAGTTTGCAGTGGGGCACCAAAGAAACAAGCGCCGGTCCTGGGGACAATGGCTTTATAGTGAATGCTGCTTCCCTTTAGAGGCATAGTAAATAGTAGTCAAACGTAAACTTATAAGCCTGTGAAGATTAATTATTTTCCAGGTTTTATGACCCCCAAGAGACTGATTCTTGTCACATCAATTATATCCATTTGGGTTCAATGTAAATTGTATCCCCCAATTAATAAGATAATGATTTGCAATGTATTATTGCCCTTTCTGCTGTGCTACTGTATGTTCTCCTGGTAAAATATTCATTAGTTAACGTTGTTCTAAACCTATCCACTTGTGAGCTGGAGACCATTGTGTATCAAGTAACTTTATTACAGCAGTCTGAACTCTTACATTTTCTTCGCTTCGTGGAACCACAGACAGGACCAAGACCAACTATATGTTGTTGTTCTTCTTTGTTGATACAATGTTGCAGCTAGATGACTAGGTTGCAGAATAGTTTATCAATGTTGCTTTTCCACGATAGCAGAAAAATGAATAACAGTGTTTGCAAATCACCATATCAGCCCCAGTATATAATTACTAATGAAATATAATTCCTCGAATGGTCAAAAAAGTAACAGCTACTGTATAAGTACATAGCAGTGATTTTTATCACCTACAAGCAGCAAAACTACATGGAATCATTTTTTAAATAAATAAATAACATCTGGGGGAATTCAACGGTTTTAACGCGGCCGTAGCTCCCATCTCAGGTGACAGAAGATACTGTATTTAATTATTTGCGCTTCTGGGCTCAATTGCTGTGGGCCCCCATTATTTCTGGTCGCACCCTCCTCAGGTGGCAAGCAGAAATCCACCCAAATCTGGGCATATAAACACTTCGCCCCCAGGTTTGGCCACTTTATTTATTACCAGTTATTTATATAGCGCACACATATTCCGTAGAGCTTTTTACAGAGAATATACGGCCATTCACATCCGTCCCTGCCCCAGTGGAGCTTACAATCTATATTCCCTACCACATGCTCACACACACATACACACTAGGGGTAATTTTGTTAGGAGCCAATTAACCTACCAGTATATTTTTGGAGTGTGGGAGGAAACCGGAGTACCCGGAGGAAACCCACGTAAGCACAGGGAGAATATACAAACTCCACACAGTTAGGGGGTATCGAACCAACGACCTCAGTGCTGTGAGGCAGTAATGTTACCATTACACCATCTGTGCTGCCCACTTTGCACCAATGCATATGGCTACTTGCCTATTCAAATTAAATGTAAGTAAATAGACTGTGGGGGTTATGTAATCGGTTACGAGATTACGGTACCGGCGTGATTTCGGCAAATTTCTTGCTAATTTAAAGAGACAGTTATAAGTCTGGTTTTGCCTTATATCTGATTGCTGCTTTGAATTTAGAGGTGAACTCACCGAAATCATGTCAGCTCCATCACCTTGGAACCTATTATATAACCCCCCTCCCTCCCTTGGAGAATTAGTAAGTGCACGGTAGTCTGTTATGAAGCTGCATCTTCTCAGATACATGTAGAACTTTTATTCTCCGGATTTGATAGTTCTCCTCTGCTATAAACTGAAATGAAGGATTAGTCTGAATCAAACTGTAATTACAGTATCTATTAGGGCTGTGTGTTACTAACTACTGTCAGTTAACATTGCAGGTTGCCAGGATGCTTTAAGCCCCCCCCAAACCTCCCCCCCCCCCTGGTGCACACACACTCCCTCGCCCGTCCAGAAACAATTGCAGTATATTCTGCTTCTCTGTTGTTTTCTGTCTATTAATCTACGTACATTACTGTGTAACCCCTCCAATCCTTGGTCATAATACTGTTCCACACAGGCCACTGGCGGGTTCTAGGTGTTAATGTTTGATTTCTTTAAACCTGTGGTTTGTTCTACAAATATTACATGTTATAGCTGTTGAAGTTAATGGCATAAAACTACATAACATCTTATGTTCAAATATTGATATTTTTGATATGGTAATGCCAAGAATTATTTATGGAGCATGTACACATATGTGAATAATTTATTACTCATATATATGACAGACATGTAAAAGAGCGTAACTCGTAACACAACATATTATTGCAAACGTGGTTACTTCCGTGCAATTATTTATTCATAACTAACATCTTCAGTATTTGTTCCGTAATCCGTATTCCTGACTATTAATTATTTTTATTGCTATTTTAGTATTCTTTTGGGTTTAGTCTATTTATTAAGTGCATCTTGAGCTGACACTTATGGGCTCCATGTGCAGAGAGAATCCTGTGCTATATATGCTCGCACATGGCGGCAGATGGCGGCTTCCTGAACCGCGTCACAGTACAGCTTGGACGTGAAATCCTTAAGCTTATGTCAATTTCCAAATAAATCTGCAACTACATCAATTTCCCTATTGCCATCCTTGGGTCGTATTCAATTTGGAGCAAAAAGCCGTTTTCGCATGTTTTTGGTGGAAACTTTTCGCCGATGACGTAATTTTCGCCTGTTTTGATTATATCCCGTATTCAATTTGAAGGACTTTCCGCCTAGGCGGAAAGTCAATGCAATGTACTAGGCGGAGAAGTTTCGCCTATGAATAGGAGGCGGAAATAAGTGCAGAATTGGGGTTTTGGGGTGCAACATTGCGGGACCCCCCTGCAGCCTTCAGACTGTCCCCCAAAGGTAAACTGTGTCAAAAAATGTTTTACAAACACTTAATAACACCCCAAAAATGACTTTGAATTTGGGGGTGTACAAAAATGTTGGGGTACAAAGTTAAAAACTAGCAAACTTGACTCTGGGGGGGTCCCAAAGTATGCCCCAGGTGTTTTTTTGAATGCAGGTGCTTGCGGCAGGTGGATTTTTCATGATTTTTTCAACTTTACTTTAGCAACTTTTAAATATGCAGACCCCTATTTTGAAGTACCCCAAATTTGCTGGGATAAGTTATTTTCAACAAAAAAACCTCCTGAATACTATTCTACATCACATATAGAAAAACGCTATTTAGCAGCTATTGAGCCCATTTAAAAACACCAAATAACTTCAGTAAGCCAAATCGGGGGTAACCATAGCTAACCCCCATGTCAGAGCATCATTTGGGAGGTGTCAGGCTGATTTCCCCAAATCTGACAGCACTTTCCGCCTGTTCCAGTTTCGCTGGGTCCCGTTTTTGCCTACTTTCAAATTGAATACGGCGATACGCGGGCACACACGCTATACTTTTCTGCCTGCAAAACAGGCGAAGTAGGCGGACAGTCCGGGGAGGTGAAAAAGTATTGTGGGTCCGCTCTAATTGAATACGGGCCCTTGTGTCTGCTGTAGCATTAATGGCAAAATGGATGTAAATGACTCAGAACAAACAAAAGTACATGTACAGTAACACAGTGTATTTTTGCCCATATGTCCCTCTTTGCAGCCTTTGGTGCTGCTTTTTGGCGCCATTGGAGGGGGATGGGGTTAGGCCTCTCAGATTTGGCCATGCCCCCTTCAGTACCTGGGCCCCATGATTGGCTCAACGGCCCTGGATGCATACGCCTCCTAACAGGTGTACATTGTTGAATCTGAGTGTCTGTAAGTTGCAGTAGTGCAAACACCCCTTTGCTGTACTCGCATCCGTATTAATTCCCCTCTATCCTCTGTCCAACTTCTCCAGACACAGGCCGGTGTAAGTAACGTATTACATCAAGGTCTACAGTTGTGCATACTGTATGTGTGTATTTGTTTTGACTGAAACCTTTTGTCATAAAAACCTATGAGATGAACAGTTTGGAGGAGCCGCGTTTTCCCCACAATTATCCGGTCACTAAACAACTTAGCCCAGTGGTTCCCAAACTTTTTTGAATCACGGCGCCCTAGAGTATCAGCAGTGTTTTCACAGCACCCCTAAGCCAAAAGTTTGTTATTGAGAAATTCAGAAAATAATGCAGTAAAGTGAAGTAAATTGTGCTCCCCTGTCATCCTTAGGGTCAGTTATGTAGTGTGTGACAGGTTTGTGCTTCTGTTTGTCCACATATTTACATTACATTGACCATAAAGAATTAGATTTTTTGCTGGACCACCAACCTGAGGGCCCCCTGCAAGTGTCCCAAGGCTCCCCAGGTGCCCCGGCGCACCATTTGGGAACCACTGGCTAAGAGAATAAATTGTTCTTTCTCCAGGCTGTGGCTTGTAGAGCGTCATATGTATTTACGGGATGCAATCGGGAAGCCTGCTGACGTAAGTCCGACAGCCGGCTTCCCGACTGCTTTATCCCGGCGAGGGTTAAATGACAGGCAACTAAATCTAGACGCCTGTCATTTTCCGACGCCGGGAGACTGGCGCCCGGCATCCCGATCAAAGGGATGCCGGGCGCCGCGAGTGGACAGCCGCGGGGGGGAGGGTTAGGTTTAGGGCTCCCAGGGGGGACTTAGGGTTAGGCACCACCCTGGGGGACTTTAGGCAGCGGGGAAGGGAGGATTAGGGTTAGGCACTTAGAGGGGGGATTAGGGTTAGGCACGGGGGGGAGGTTAGGGTTAGCCACCCCTAAGGAGGGTTAGGGGGGTCAGGTTAGGTTAGTAAGTACTCACCTACGGACGATCGGGATTTCCAGCGCTGTTGGGCTGCCGCTGCCGGGATCTCTTAATTTGTCTGCTTGCTGCTGCTGGGATTCTCCCGGCCATGCGGCCGGCGGTATTTCATACTGCTTCCGTATTTACTGTGTGCATAACAGTTTGAACTTCCATTCATTTTTGATAATATATTTCCATGTTATTAAAGAACTTAGTTTAAACGAAACTCTAGTAAACTTTGTTTGAATTTATCTACAGTATTTGCTTTTATGGTGATAAAAATGACAAAACTATATGTGTCAGACTGTATAAAATACAGTCAGGTGCATAAATATTGGGACATTGACAGAATTTTCATATTTTGGCCTCTATTCACCACCACAATGGCTTTGAAATGAAACAAACAATATGTGCTTTACCTGCAGACTTCCAGATTTAATTTGAGGGTAATTACATCCAAATCAGGTGAGCGGTGTAGGAATTACAATGGTTTCTATATGTGCCTCCCACTTTTTAAGGCGCCAAAAGTAATGGGACTATCACCTCAAAAGCGATTTCATGGACAGGTGTGGGCTATTCCCTCGTTATTTCATTATCAATTAAGCAGGTAAAGGTCTGGACTTGATTCTAGGTATGACATTTGCATTTGGAATCAGTTGCTGTCGACTCTCAATATGAGATCCAAAGAGCTGTCACTATCAGTGAAGCAAGACATCATTAGGCTGAAAAATCAAAACAAACCCATCAGAGAGATAGCAAAAACATTAGGTGTGGCCAAATCAACTGTTTGGAACATTCTTAAAAAGAAAGAACGCATCGGAGAGCTCAGCAACACCAAAAGACCCAGAAGACCACGGAAAACAACTGTGATGGATGACAGAAGAATTATTTCCCTGGTGAAGAAAAACCCCTTCACAACAGTTGGCCAAATCAAGAACACTCTCCAGGAGGTAGATGTATATGTGTCAAAGTCAACAATCAAGAGAAGACTTCACAAGAGTGAATATAGAGGGTTCACCACAAGATGTAAACCATTGGTGAGCCACAAAAACAGAAAGACCAGATTAGAGTTTGCCAAACAACATCTAAAAAAGCCATTACAGTTCTGGTACAACATCCTATGGACAGATGAGACAAAGATCAACTTGTACCAGAGTGATGGGAAGAGAAGAGTATGGAGAAGGAAAGGAACTGCTCATGATCCTAAACATACCACCTCATCAGTGAAGCATGGTGGTGGTAGTGTCATGGTGTGGGCATGTATGGCTGCCAATGGAACTGGTTCCCTTGTATTTATTGATGATGTGACTGCTGTCAAAAGCAGTAGAATGAATTCTGAAGTGTTTCGGGCAATATTATATGCTCATATTCAGTCAAATGCTTCAGAACTCATTGGACAGCGCTTCACAGTGCAGATGGACAATGACCCGAAGCATACTGCAAAAGCAACCAAAGAGTTTTATAAGGCTAAAAAGTGGAATGTTATGCAATGGCCAAGTCCATCCCCTGGCCTGAATCCGATTGAACATGCATTTCACTTGATGAAGGGAAAATGCTCCAAGAACAAGCAGGAACTGAAGACATTTGCAGTAGAGGCCTGGCAGAGCATCACCAGGGATGAAACCCAGCGTCTGGTGATGTCTATGCGTTCCAGACTTCAGGCTGTAATTGCCTGCAAAGGATTTTCAACAAAGTATTAAAAAGTGAAAGTTAGATTTAGGATTGTTTAGTTTGTCCCATTACTTTTGGCCCCTTAAAAAGTGGGAGGCACATATAGAAACCATTGTAATTCCTACACTGTTCACCTGATTTGGATGTAATTACCCTCAAATTAAATCTGAAAGTCTGCAGTTAAAGCACATCTTGTTTGTTTCATTTCAAAGCCATTGTGGTGGTGAATAGAGGCCAAAATATGAAAATTCTGTCAATGTCCCAATATTTATGGACTTGACTGTATGTACAGTACATTAAATCCCCTGTACCCACATATATAGAGTGTCCCCACCTCATGTATCACATGAATGGAACCCACACTCAGAGCAATACTAAAGCCTGATAGCAGCTAGAGATGGGCCAATCACATCACCATATTCAAACTCATTCAAGGATAGGACTCCCCAAAACTTTGGTAAATAAATGACACATACTAGAGAATATGGCAATTTACGAAGCAGCTCTGATCAGAGGTGATCTGTCGCCGGCAGGCCAGCGGCAGGGCGAAAATCCATTGTGCTTTAGAGATGGATGAATCAATTTGGCTAAATTTAATTTATTTGTGCATTGAGAATCTGTCCAGATTCACCCAATATTCAGCAAAACCTTTACACCCCTGGAGAGTCAGACCAATTATACTGCATGGAATCAGGGAGGATCAAAGGATTGTTCTAGGAAGAGATGTCACAGAATGCTCCTATTTGTGACTCGCGATTTGAGGTTTTCAATTACCCAGGCAACATATTACTGTACACGCTATCACGGATCACACTGACTGATACAAAGATAAAATGTTGGGGAGTTCTCTCCACAACTAGCTGTATAATTGTACAAATAGCGCATTGGTAGCGCATTGTATTCACCACTGGTGTATTCATTAATGACTGGTTTTGTGTTCATTAGTCGGTCTGTCCATCAGCTGAAGCCGTTATTGCACTGAGATGTCCCAATATAACGTTTATCGCATTGATTGTCAGTGACGTGTGTAAAAAGCTGCAGTTTTGTAGCGATGATCAAACACATGGGGGAAAAATTAATAAAAGTCGATTTCAATTGATTTTAATCAATTTCAAATTGATCTAAATGGATCTAAAGCAATGTTGTGTTTCTGGGGCTAAATCACAAATTCATACCCCTTTTCCCCCCAAAACCCCGTCCAACCCAGGATTTTGAACATGGGGCCTGATTCAGAGCCGCTCGTAAGCGGTCGCTCGTTCGTTGCGAGCGATGCTTGCACAACTGCGCATGCGTACGGATCGTAATACGCATGCGCGAACCAGTCAGTGCGGCCGAAAATCGTTTGTTCGCTAAATAGCGAATGCCTGCTATTTTGAGTGACAGGAGGAGGCGTATGTGGGTGGTAACAGGGGAAGGTGCTTGAAAACGGGGAGTGGAGATCCGAACGCAGGCGTGCTTAAAGGTCAAAACGGGCGTTTTAAGGGTGTGCATAATTAATACAGCAGCGTCATTGACCACGTCACTGGGTTATTTTATAGTCAGAACTGCTCTCAAGATTGCGGTAGGAAAAAACAACCACAAGAATAGCGAGCAGTTCATACGCTGGTCGATGTACTCGATTAATCTAATAAATAGCGGACATGACGTAGGATGCGAGCGGCCAAGGGTCGTAGTTTTCCAAAAAACGACCGCATGTTTTGTTCGCTCATTCAGACATAGAGGCGTGAACAGACCGAAAAGAGCGAACAGTTCATTTGAATAGCCACCCCTTTTTCCTGAACGAGCGAGTGCAAATAGCGTCCGGCTCTGAATCAGGCCCCATGGTTTCAACCCGGATGAGACCTGGGTCAGACCCCATTTATACCGGGCACAATAGGATTCCACATGCAGACGCACAAATCTGTGGCATACACGTCGAAGGTGCTTATGCTCGTGAAAGGGGTGTGGCCTTATGTCCGTGAACCCACATTCCCTATTAGATGACATTTTGTGGGCTTGATCATGTGACACGCCTCCATTCTCGTCACAATGGGGGCTTGCTCAGCGGGAGGCAATCGGGAAGCCGACTGCCTAAATACCGGCAGCCGGCTTCCCGACTGTCTTATCCCGGCATGGGTGAAATGCCGGGCATCTAGATATAGACGCCCGCATTTCCCCGACGCCGGGAGACCGGTGCCAGGCATCACGATCGTAGTGATGCCGGGCACCGCGAGCAGACAGCCGCGGGGAGGAGGCACCCCCCCGGGAGGGTTAGGGTTAGGCTAGGGGGAGGGAGGGTTAGGGTTAGGCACCCCCAGGGGGGACTTAGGGTTAGGCACCCCCCCGGGGAACTTAGGTTTAGGCAGCAGGGAAGGGAGTGGTTAGGGTTAGGCACTTAGAGGGGGGTTTAGGGTTAGGCACTTGGGGGGGAAGTTAGGGTTAGGCACCCCTAAGGAGGGTTAGGGTTAGGGGGGTTAGGTTAGGTTAGTGGATACTTACCTATCCACGATCAGGATTTCCAGCGCTGTCGGGCTTCCACTGCGTCGCACTCTGCTTCTGTCGGGCTGCCGCTGACGGGAATCGAACCGCCGGCCATGCGACCGACGGTATTTCATACCAATTCCTGCTCAGCGCACCCTGCCTCTATCAGCCCTGCTTGGTGACACCATCCAGTGGGGTGACACCAAAATAATACAGCAGCACAGCTATGTTGGTGTCACCCCATCGGGTGGTGTGACCCACACCCCCTACACCCCCTTAGTGATGCCACTGCTGGTTACCTCTCTGTCCCTTCCTCTTACATGTACCATAATTAACCAAGTTGCGGGGAGGGGAGGGTTAGGGTTAGACACCCCCGGGGGAACTTAGGGTTAGGCACCACCAAGGGAGGGTTAGGGGAGGACAGGGGAGGATTAAGATACTTACCAGCCCCAGTCGGGATTGTAGCGACGGTATGAGAACCACCAGATATTCAGCCATCGGTATTTCAGACCGATTCCGCATATACATTAGCCTCCACCTCTGAATCAGTACCCATAGTACCTGATTCTCAGCAATTAAATGCACTGATGACTGTGAAGTCTGAGGGTAGATGTACTAAGCCTTAGAGAGAGATAAAGTGGACGGAGGTAAAGTACCAGCCAATCAGCTCCTAACAGTCCCTTTTCAAACACAGCCTGTGAAGTGATAGTTAGGAGCTGATTGGTTGGTACTTTATCTGTCTCCGAAGAAGGCTTAGTACATCTCCCCGTGAATATTTGGGATCATGTGATAACTTCCTGTTACTCCGACTGCATTAATGACAAATGACAAGTTCATTGTTCTGTAAATGTGTTCTTTGGAGGCAGCAAAACCAAGAGAGTGAAATTTAGCAGAATTATTTATCGCTGCTCTAAGGGATGATGGCAAAAGAGGAATAATAAATCAAGCAATAAAATAAATGATATAATAATTAGATGCGTGCTAATGGAAATCCCGTATTGTTCCTCGAAGGCGGAAGGTGCGACAGCTTTCATTATGGTTTAGCACTTCCCGGGTCCCAGCCAGAGGAACCCGCAGGCAATCTTGGCACAAGAATTTCCTTCCAAGCTTTTCATGACCAGCTCATCTTTAAATAATGAAGACTATTATTTTGCACAGCATTTAATAACCTTTCAAGGGATCTGTCCAGTCAATTATGCAGGAGATCACAGGACACGGTGTGCAAGGACTTACCAGCAGGGTTTTCCGATAAAACTCTCAGCCAGTTCTCTTTGAATGAAATGCAACCACCTAAATTAGTGCAGGTCCCTATTATCGCCCTGCTGAGAGTGGGCATCGTGCAGTAATGCGTCTCAGCTGGCTACTTTCATTTTGGTTGTTGCATCGTTTATAGTAGAGAGTATCGGGGGAGGTTAGGGTGAGGGTGCGATGTTAGGGTTAGGCACTAGGGGGAGGTTAGGTGTAGGCACCAGGGAGGGGGTGTTAGGTTTAGGGTGAGGGTGCGAGGTTAGGCTTAGGCACTAGGGGGAGGTTAGGTTTAGGCACCAGGGAGGGGGTGTTAGGTTTAGGGTGCAGGAAGGGGGAGGTTAGGTTTAGGCACTAGGGGGAGGTTCGGTTTAGGCACCAGGAAGGGAGTGTTAGGATTAGTGTGTGGGGAGGGGGAGGTTAGGCTTAGGCACTAGGGTGGAGGTTCGGCTTAGGCACCATGGGGGGGTGTTAGGATTAGGGTGTGGGGAGGGGGAGGTTAGATTTAGGCACCATGGAGGGGGTGTTAAGATTAGGGCGTGGGGAGGGGAAGGTTAGGTTTAGGCACTAGGGGGAGGTTCGATTTAGGCACCAGGAAGGGAGTGTTAGGATTAGGGTGTGGGGAGGTTAGGTTTAGGCACTAGGGGGAGGTTACGTTTAGGCACCGTGGAGGGGGTGTTAGGTTTAGGGTGGGGGGAGGGGGAGGTTTGGTTTAGGCACTAGGGGGAGGTGTGGTTTAGGCACCATGGAGGGGGTGTTAGGATTAGGGTGGGGGGAGGTTAGGTTTAGGCATTAGGGGGAGGTTACGTTCAGGCACCGTGGAGGGGGTGTTAGGTTTAGGGTGGGTGTTAGGGTAGGGGTTAGAAAAACACTTACCTGACTTCCCTATGGGTGCCGGGATTCTGGCTGTTGGGATGCCAACAGCCGGGATTTCATACACAACCCCTCCATAAGTATTGTATGTAATAGATACAATGAGAGCCAAATCAGGGTAAACTGGAAATAACCCGTAGGTCTTTGCACTGCTTGTTGTGCTGGCGGGGATATACAGTCTTGTCCCTACATAGGGCACGGATGTCTTTAAGGTCAGCCAACCAGTGCCGGTAAGTGCATACTGGGCACCTTAAACACCCACCCTTGCACACCACTATGACCAGCTCCTCTGGCCCATTCCCCAGTTCTTACTCAGTGTGTACTGGAAGTCGGGGGGCAAGGCCACATAATCTTAGTAGTGTGTGTGGCACTGGGCTATGGCATCATTCCCCCAGCCCATCACAAACATAAAGGAGCAGCAGTCAGCAGCAGTTGTGTTATATAACTCGTTCAGTGTTTCTGGTGCCCCCTCTGTGCTGGCACCCTAGGCATCTGCCAGAGTGTGCCTAGTGGTTGAGCTGCCCCTGTGACTGATGTTAGGTAAGAGTGGTGATGATATAAAACAAATGACAGAGGCCTGATTCCACGTTGGAGGCAGCTCCGGCTTCAGACGCCACTTGCAATTATCAGCTGACTACGCATTGCGCCTCCCCAAGAGCGGCTGATTGCAACATGCGTGGCCGTTTTTTTTTATGTCCGTGAAATGGGTGTTTCTGGGCAACAGCTGGGTGGCCAACTTGTGGAAAAGATCTGTCTTGGGTGGCGCGCTATGGGCGTGTAAGCCGGCTGCGTGCCAGCGTGAGTTGTGCGGGCAAAGATGGGATGCCCGTTTCTGATAGATTCTTGCACCCAGCATGGGGTTGGGGCATGGGCCAATACTAATGACGATGGCTGTGTACAGAAAAACGGTGGGCGGTGCGACCATACACATATAGTAAAGAGTAATGTAGCGCTATCAGCGCCAGTGGTGTGGTAATGAAAAAAGATATATGAAAGATTAAAAATCAAATTTAATATCTCATCAATAACATATAAAGTGCAAAAGAGGCATAAAATTCTTACACGTGATAAGTTTAAAACAAGTCCATACAATTAGCTCCACATGGAAACAATAAACAAGTGTACAGAAATGGTGCTGTAAGTAATTCCTACCATCAGGTAGTGGTGAGGGTCACTTCAGATTTTTGGTAAATGGGTTCCGGATTCACCCTCTTTGGTACACTCACATGCAAGTTTCTTTGAAGTCCTAGATAAGATATGGTACTGCACATCCAGACATCCGACGCGTTTCGAGCTTTAGCTGCTCTTTATAAATCAGAGCCTGTATATGGCAGAGCAATTATATCAGAGCCTGTGTATTGCAGAAACCATATATCAGAGCCTGTGTATAGCAGTGCCCGTATATAAGAGCCTGTGCATTGCAGCAGGGCCGAAACTAGGATATCTGTCACCCGGTGCAAGGCAGCAATTTTGCGCCCCCTCCCTTCCCGTACCTGGATTTTGCCCTTGCTCCTCCATAAGGCAGTGCGCTAGTCAAATGTCCCTGGTATAGTGACTTACATTATTCCACACACCATAATGCCCATTAAACATTATGCCACACACTGTAATGCCTATTACCAAAGTGCCACTTACATATCTGCATGACACCATTTTATGCCCCACAGTAAGGCTTCTAATTACTTTAATATTACCTGCTCGTTGCCAGGGGGTTTCATGCTCGTTGCCAGGGGGTTTCATACTCGTTGCTATGGGGTTTATGCTCGTTGTCAGGGTATTTCACGGGGCTTTCAGCATCTTCTCCCGGCATTTGTGCTGGCCTAACAGACACTAGAGGTCCAGTAGGACCTCTAGTGTCTGTCTCCTCCTTGGCGGCGGCCATTTTTGGATGGCCGTTTTCAGCAGAATCCAAGTGGACGGCTAGTCTGTATGGAATCTGCTGAAAATGGCCATCCAAAAATGGCCACCGCCAAGGATACAGACACTAGAGGTCCAGTAAGGACCTCTAGCATCTGTCAACTCCTTGGTGGCGGCCATTTTTGGATGGCTGTTTTCTGAATCTGCATCCCCCAAACCACCGTGAGTCAGCCCTTTTTCACCCCCTGCATTCCGGCACACGGTGCACATGCACTTCTAGCCCCCCCCCCTAGTTGCGGCCCTAATTGCAGAACCTGTATATAACAGAGCCTGTGTATTGCAGAGCCATTATATCAGAGCCCGTGTATTGCAGAACCTGTATATCGGAGCCTGTTTATTGCAGAGCCATTATATCAGAGCATGTGTATTGCAGAGACCGTAAATCAGAGCCTGTGTATAGCAGTGCCTGTGAACCTGTATATAGCAGAGCCTGTGTATTGCAGAGCCATTAAATCAGAGCCCGTGTATTGCAGAACCTGTATATCAGAGCCTGTATATTGCAGAGCCATGATATCAGAGCATGTATTGCAGAGACCGTAAATCAGGGCCTGTGTATAGCAGTGCCCGTATGCAAGAGCCTGTGTATTGCAGACAGGGCCGGCTCTAGGGGTGTTCGACCAGAGCGGTCGAGCAGGGGCGACTCTCATAGAGGGCGCACCGCTCCCCAACATCCCGATTTCAGCGGGACAGTACTGTGGCCTGTCTGTCAGTACTGTGGCCGAAGTGGCCAGTGGATGGTCAAATCGGTAGGTTGGGGATGGACCTCGGTGTCTGAATGGATGCTGCACGCATGCGCACGGCATCCATTCAGTGACGGGAGAGGGCTGGGGGAAGCCCAGCTAGTGAGGCTCCCCCCAGCCTGACGTTATTTTGCGTGGCTTATGGTAATTAGGTCACACCCCCATTTTCGGGGCGCAATGTAGAGAGCCAGCACAGGGTGCTCTGACCCCTGGACCCGACCCTGATTGCAGAGCCCGTATATCAGAGCCTGTGTACTGCAGAGCCTGTACATGGCAGAGCCTGTGTATTGCAGAGCCATTATATCAGAGGCTGTGTATTGCCGAGCCCGTATATCAGAGCCTGTGTATTGCAGAGCTCGTATATCAAAGCCTGTATATGGCAGAGCCTCTTTATTGGAGAGCACATATATCAGAGCTTGTGTATTGCAGAGCCTGTATATGACAGAGCCTGTGTATTGCAGAGCCATTATATCAGAGCCTATGTATTGCAGAGCCATTATATCAGAGCCTATGTATTGCAAAGCCATTATGTCATAGCCTGTGTATTGCAGAGCCTCTGTATTGGAGAGCCCATATATCAAAGCCTGTGTATGGCAGAGTCTGTATATGGCAGAGCCTGTGTATTGCAGAGCCATTATATCAGAGCCTGTGTATTGCAGAGCCATTATGTCATAGCCTGTGTATTGCAGAGCCCATATATCGGAGCCCTCTGTGTTACAGTAAAAATGTTTGGTTGAAGTAACTGAATTATAAGCACTACACAAAACCCGTGGGACCTGCTCCCTGTCTCATTCCGTTACTAAGAGCAGGCACAAATACAGTGTGCTGGGAGTTTATTTTATATCATTGTGGACTTGGACACATCATTATCACAATTTATTCACAAGATGTTACAAGTTTCTTCATGACCGACAGGTTGGGAAACAATTACATAAAACAAGCATGTACAATTGTACAGTTCAGAGCATGCGCAAATCATACAAGTCATGTAACAATCGTACAGATAGCGCACAGGACGGACATTGTGTGTATGAGTAGATGCAAGAGCGTATCTTTTTCTAGTGCAGGGTGTGCCGGGCCCGTGAGCCCCTGTGTGCAGGGGGGGTGTACCCATTGTAATGTAAAACCAATAAACCATAACAATATTGAAATAACGACACTGAAACTTGCTTAAGGGGAAAGGAAGGTCAGCTTTATTTATTTAACCTAGTTAAACTATTATTAATTAACTAATTAAAGTAACAGAGTATTAAACACACAGGCACCCATTTATTAACAAGTTTTATCACCAAAACGAGTGATAAATGTCACTGTGTATGATAATGGTGATCCAGCCAATCAGCTCCCAACTGTCAACTGTTAAATGACAGTTGGGAGCTGATTGGCTGGAGCACCATTTATCATACACAGTGACATTTATCACTCGTTTTGGTGATAAAACTTGTTACTAAATGGGGGCCTGTGTGTTTAATACTCTGTTACTTTAATTAGTTAATTAATAATAGTTTAACTAGGTTAAATAAATAATAAATGAGTCCTAAATAATCTAAGAATCTAAGAAGAAGGAAAAGACAGACAAAGAATGGTGGCACCGAAAGAACGTCCCCACAATGCAAGATCCACCAACTGCCACTCCATACTCCACCCCTTTCAAAATGGGAGGCTACCAGCCAGCTCATTACCGCGCCCAAGGTATCCACCTCCCGTCCCAATGACGCAACGTGAAGCCCAGACAATATATCAGTAATCCCCTGCGCACTCCACGCTCGGGAAGGCCGCTTGTACCAAAGTGATAGACATCAGATCACATGAACAAGTACAGTAATAAACAAAAGGTCCAAGTGCTCTACCTCAAAAAGGTACCGTACATCCCAGATTACTGGAATCTGGGGTGTAATATGAAACTTAAAGATAATATGAAAATGCTAAATAAATTTAAAAAAATCTAAAATATAGTCACGTATTCGAGGAAAGTATTTCCTCTGGACAGTTTTAACTGTTGTAATCCAAATTAAGTTAAAAGTCACGTTTCCAATCCAATCCTGAATCCTTGTTCAACATTATGGGCCCCTCAGTATGCTGTTCCTCATGCAGAAGTCATATAAAACATAAGGGGAAACACATCCATAGTGTAACACAGTATAGTATTTATTTCAGAATAAAAACACACATAACAAATGGCTACGTACCATAAGAGTCCTTTTTTTTGGAAAAGGTACAATTCAGTACATGTATGGAAATTTTATGTTAGCTCCCCCTACTGAGATGCACCTTCTCTTTCACAGGATCAAGGTTTAGCTTCCAGCAGATACTCCACCAACGCGTTTCAACCAGCACTAGGTCTTTTTCAAGGTGTATGTGGGCATGCACTGAGCCACCAACGAGAGAGGGTACTCTCCTCTGTCAAGTAGAGTAGACACTAGGGATCACATTTGAGACATAGGGTTCTGAGGGCCCTGCTCGTGAGAGTTTACAGTCTAGAGGAAGGCATGTAGAGGGAGGCAGAAGGAGTTGGTGGGAGAGGGGCAGGTGGGATGAGTGGTAGGCGATGTATAAGTTGGAGCTGGTATTAGTGGCATAGCCAGCTTTTGACATTAGGGGGAGTGAAAATGGAAAAATAGCTTTCCCAGGACCAAGTGTTTTTCACATGCCTCTTATAGGGTGCGTCAATACCCCCCAAATGCCTCCCAATCGGTGTGTCAAGTGTTGTTCCGCCCTCTCCAATATGTATTACATCTCCTCCAGCAAATAAAAAATATATTTCCTGTATTGTGCTCTTCCCCTAATCTTATCTGTAATGTACACCCCCTTTTCTATGTTTTTGAATTGTGCCCCACACCCTCATCAGTATGTCATGGTCTATGCTGCCCCCATCATCTCTGCTGCCCCCATCATCTGCATGTCCTGTTCTGTGCTGCCCACTCCCTACCCCACACCACACACAGGATGGGATGTACTAAGCGTCACACCTGCGATGCCGTACATACCGCCAATTATCGGTTTGCCAGAAGGTACCTAGAAAATTTCCCGGTAAGAGCTGTCCTGGGCTATAGAGGGAGGACGCACGGACCGCAGGGGGAGCTACGAGGGATCCGATTGGATCCCTCTCAGGGGGCATCCCGAAAAGAAGCCCATAGGCCTCTACTGGGTAGCGCCATCTCAAGATGGTGTTACCCACTGGGACGATACATTCTGGTGCTTAGTACATATGAGAAATTAGGTAAAACTCCTGAAAATGTAATTTTTTATGGTTTACCGCATTTTTTCAGCTTAGGAAATCCTGCCCACAGACAGAAACACATGTTAATTTACCTCATACATGCCATCCTTCAGTCCTATCTGCCTCTGCTCCACAGCCCCCTCTAGCCTCTGAGCACCAGCATTGCAACATCATTACGCCACGTCCGTGATGCTGCCGGGAGCTCGGGATACAGGTGCAGATCAGGTAGTGCACTGATTGGCAAGTGCAGTAACTTACAGTCTAGTAGACTGCTGACCAGCCGAGGCACGGATTAGACTCAGCCAGGGGAGCACTGGTGAAGAGATGGGTTTTGAGGGGTCATTTGTAGGAGCGAAGACTAGGAGAGAGTCAGATGGAGTTTGGAGAAGAACCTAGAATGACTGGATAATGGAACTGCTCTATACAAACTGGTGGACTCAAACATTGCAAATGATCATGTTGGAGATTTAAATGAGAAACTTAAACATGCTTTCCTTTTGCTTTTTGACCCAAATCATCATCCGTTCACCGTTTAAGCATAGCCGTCAGCTAATACTGTACAATATTTATCTGCACAGTTGACTCTTCATTTTAACGAGCTGTGAGCAACAACCTATGGATAGAAATCCTTTCCATGCCAGCGTCTGGTACTTCATATTGTTGTAATCCATATTAATACTTCATTCTCGGCTTTACTATTCATTATTCATAATTATATAAAAAAAAGTAAACTAATTGTTTCTTGTAGCTGGCAGACATAGAGATCATTGAATAGTGTCCAATTAATTCTTGCTCCTCTGGAAAACCTTCATCATAATCACATTATCCGGCACAAGGTCACCCCCTGTGCACAGAAATATACATAATGTACATATGGAATCTCGGCAGCCTCGCAGGATATTTATAGAGTTAATAAACCTGCTGCTGGGAAATTGTTTTGTAATTATGTGTAAACCACTTGGCAATCCCGAGAGGACCTTAATCTCGGCAGGCTATAGTGCGGGTCAGGAGACCGCAACAGGGCAATTCCAATCTCTGATGGCTTTCTCCCACACCTTAACCCTGTGTTCACTGGAAATGAGCGGTTCAGTTTTGCTGAAAACCGAGCACACCCTAACTTGGGGATACCGAGTAGAATGAGGCATGCCTCGGTTACCCCAGCCAAATCGAGGCAATACGTCATCGTCCTGAATTGTCAGATCTTGCGTGTTTTGCATTGCACAGAAATCTGTCCCTGTCTACTTCCTAGTTCCTATTCCTCCCTGAAGTAGCTCCGCATTTGTCGGGTCCCCCCACCCAAACTCTATAACCAACTCTGGACCTCAAAATCTGGTACTGGAAAAGAGTGGGGTAATGGTGAGGGGTTCCCCCCTATTTTCCAATAACCAGCACCAGACTGACACTACAGCAGTGAGACACACAAGCGTGGGGTCCCCCTTCTACACCATTAACCAGCCCCAAACTGTTCAGGCCAAGGCTGAAATCCCTCGGGAAATTGGGACACCAAGGAACAATCAGCTCTGGGGAAGTGCCGATTGGCTGAGAGCATGGGAAGGGTTGCTGTGGCAGTGTCTGCTCTCAGCCAATCAGTGCTTCCACATTCATTTCCATGGAGTGATTGGTAGTAGTGGAGGAGGTACCCCATTTTATTTTTGGGGACCCGACTTTCTGAGGCATTCTAGCTCTGGGCTGACCAGGTTGGGGGACTCCACGCTCTATATCTCCCAGCTTAATGCATCAGCCCCACAGTTGGTTCAGCCTGGTGCTGGTTATTGGAAAATAGGGGAACCCCACACCATTTTCGACTTGATATTCCAATACCAGACCAGGCTCAGAGGTCCAGGGCTGGTTATTTATTTTTTGGGGGCGGGAGACCCTACTTTTTTAAAAAAAATGTTGGTATTTCGCTGCTACCAGCAGTATCCAAATTAGCGGTTTTAAAGAAGTGTGTTGGTTATTATTTTATATATTCTACTAGGCTTTTAGTTTTAGGCTATTCGTTTTGATTAATGAAAACATTCTATAGGATTGTATAGTTTATTAAACTGCCATCCTGTCTGCCACTGCTGTGCTGATATGTTTCCTAGATGAGCTGCATTCATTTAACCTGACGTGTGTTTATGTCGCTGTTCTGTTGCTTAGTTTAATTGATAATTATTAATTATCAATACTCAATAACGAAGGGGGGCACTATTAAATGGGGGTAAATTGCTCATCTGTGTTAAGAATGCAATATCGCATACTGTAGCGCGCTTGTTACTGACTCAGGCCAGTCTCTTAAAGGAAAACTCAACATTTAAGTCCCTTTAACATCTAAGTCCCAGTAAATCCCTTTACTTGTGGCACAATGAATTGCAAATTATTTGTATTCTCTGGCTCCTGATGGGAAAATAAATATTTATGGCGGTTGTTTCTAACCCGGGAAATATTAGTTGACATGTATCACTTCAGATTGCAAAGATAGAAGTTCCAGCTCTTATGTCCTTTTTCCTTCTCCGTTGATTACATTGTGACAACTTTGGTTCCACACTCTGCACATTAGTTAATGCTGTAACTAAACTGATCAATTTAGATTGTATCTTTAACCATAAGGCATCCAGCAAATTAATTATGTTGTTTGAGAATCCTTATATTGCCAATAGAAGGATGTGAATCTAGACCAGTGGTTCTCAAACTTGGTCTTCAGGACCCCAAACAGTGCATGTTTTCCAGGTCTCCTCACAGAATCACAAGTGAAATAATTAGCTCCACCTGTGGCTCTTTTAAAATGTGTCAGTGAGTAATGAGTACACATGTTGGGAGACCTGGAAAACATGAACTGTGTGGGGTCCTGAGGACCGAGTTTGAGAACCACTGATCTAGACCACAGGTTCTCAAACTCGGTCCTCAGGACCCCGAACAGTGCATGTTTTCCAGGTCTCCTCACAGAATCGCAGGTGAAATAATTAGCTCCACCTGTGGGTCTTGTCAAATTTGTCAGTGAGTAATTAATACACCTGTGCACCTGCTGGGTGACCTAGTGTTCACTCTAGCTCCGGCGGCAGGCAGGGCGCCGGAGCTAGAGAGGGCAACCTTGTGCGCGCACCAAAGGCGCGCGCGCGTCCGAAAAGTGGGCATGGTCATGAAAAGGGTGCGTGTCTATAAGACGCGTCCCCTTTTCGTCATACTTGGGGCGTGTCTGGCACTTACGGACACGCCGGGCAGCCCTCAAGCGCTGCTGAAAGGGAGAATATTCTCTGGCAGTGACCGGGTCACCGCACGTTTCTCCACCCGTGGGACACTGCGTCCCGCGGGTGAGGACGGCACCCGCAGGCTGTGAGGGCAGGGCGCTTTTTGCCCTCCTCCTGGAGGGCAGGGTGCTTTTTGCCCTCCAGAAGGAGGGCAGGGCGCCGCGCCCCGCTAAAACAGCGTAGCAGGAACGCTAGTGACCTGGAAAACATGAACTGTGTGGGGTCCTGAAGACCAAGTTTGAGAACCACTGATCTAGACCAGTGGTAGCCAACCTCGGTCCTCGTGAGCTACCAAAAATTCACGTTTTCCAGACCACCTAGCAGGTGCACAGGTGTATTCATTACTTAAGCTGCATACACACACAACGATTTTTTTAATGATTATCGTTAAACGATATCGTTTAACGATAATTGATTGCAAAAATCGTTCACTTTCTGAGTCAAACGATGAACGTTTATCGTTCATGCGCGTCCATGTTTGTAGTTTGTCGTTTGTAGTTTGTCGTTCAGTCAGACTTGTCAACTCAACGATTTTCATTAAGGGAATATGCAAAAATCGTTTGTAGTGCATAAAAATCGTTCATGACATTTAGTAAATGAACAACTTTAGTAAACGATTTTAGTAAATTTTTTCAAGGGAACAAATCGTTTACTAAAATCGTTCATTAAAAAAATCGTTGTGTGTGTATGCAGCTTAACTTAAGGCCCCCATACATCAGAGATGGATTGCAGCAATCGTGCAATTTGCAATCGATTGTGTATAAAAATCTGCAATGTATGGGCTTCACAGATCGCAAATTGCAACCAAAAAGTGATTGGAATTGTTAAATCTGATTGTCCAACATGTTGGATTTCACAGATGGATTGGGGCTGTAGATTGCTAGTGTATGGCCATGATCAGCAGATTTGCAGACCGTTACCAGTAAAATGATGGAGCCTTTCAAGATTGTCCGATCTGTGTTTTCTGCAATCGATCTGCAAATCACTGAAAAAGATCTGTAGTGTATGGGTGCAGATTGCTCGATTGGGAAATCCTAAGATCGGGTAATAAATCTTCAAATTGTTCAATTGTGGTTTTCAGATTGATGATGTATGGGGGCCTTAACACATTTGAAAAGAACCAGAGGTGGAGCTAATTATATCACTTGTGATTCTATGAGGAGACCTGCACAACATGCTCCATTGGTAGCTCTTGAGGACCAAGGTTGGCTACCACTGATCTAGACCATAGATTTCGGTGGACACCTCCTGTTAGGTTTTACTTCCACTTGTATTCCGTCCCTCATTGTTCAGTCCTGACATTTATTTTTTTTGGAAATGTGGATCTTTGTTTGAAGAAGATTTTTTAATTAAATTGATTTGCTTGGGACAGTATGTTCCTAGATAACTAAGCTTACATCTTCAGCTCATTCTAATTTCTTTAATTATAAGAAGGGTATTAAATAAGCTCCAGAAATTAGATAGATCACCAAATATGAGAGGAGCGTAACCCAGTGTCCCACTTTGAGAACGACTGAAGTTAGAGGAACATTGGAAATGAAAAGAAGCAAATATAATTTAAAGTCCTTCCAGTTAATCTGTTTTTTTTTTTTATTAAACATAGTTAATTTATGTATACTGCAAGTCTGGGAAAATGTATCACACATTTGTAATGACAAAAATCAGGGTCAGTCTGGGGGAAAATGGGACACGTGGGAGCCGTAGAATAAAGAGACAGGAAATGAATGAATGTAGCATTTTGGCCGAGATGTACTAAAGCCCGAAATGCTGTTTTCTGAGTTTTTGACGTATTTCCATATGTACCAAGACTCGGAATGCAATATATTCTGCAGCTTGGACCCGGTGGGTAACACCATCTTTCGATGATGTTACCCAGTAGAAGCCTAATGGGCGTTTCCCCTTGAGAAGGATTTCATCGAATCCCTCCTAGCACCCCCCACGTATGCACAGAAGGACGCCGAGGGGACTAATGGATCATAAACGCTCTTACTGGGAGAGCTGTCCTTTGCGCATTTCTAGGTACAGACTGGTGATATTATCTCCAGTATGTACCCGATAATTGGCGGAATGTATGGCCCTATGATTAGGGAAAGGTCTAAAAAGACCCCAAACTTCAAGACACTGGAAAACACTTTATAACTAGTGCATTACTAAAACTGGAAAAGTTGTGCAGAAAACTTGGGGTTAATTATCCATCAGGGGGCTTTGCTTCTCAGCATGTTTAACCCAGAAATTGATAACAGAACTATTTAAAACAAAACTTGCTATGTTTTTGTTTTTTATTTCTTTGGTATTTTAAACTTACAGGCTAAAAACGCAGAGTTTCGATCTGCAAATGCCACCGTTTTGTAAATGTTCCCCTTGAAGCAATATCTCTAACTGCCCGAAATACTCTCTTTGGCTCACATGTAAAATCAGGAACGTGGGTCTGTTGAGATACTGTGGAGAATGAGAGGACTCGTGTAGATCACAGAGGTAAAATACAGCACATTTCTCAGTGTTATGTTGACAAGCACAAAGTACTGTATTACCTCCGTATTTTATTAGACAGCTGAAACCACATTATATATCTTTAGAACAGGGGTGGAGGGATGCAATGGCTTCTGATTTGTGAAATCTGGCACTACATCAGCGATTTTCCTGGTGAGTTGCAAGCCGCCAGGTGTAACAGATTGCCCGGCTCAAAGTCACCGGAAACCTTCCACAAGTCGCCGTCCTGATTTTTTTAATGTTAAACACAGAAGTCGCCAGATGTATGAGCAAGCGAGTAATAAAAAGATATACAAGTGTCGCATATCAAATTAATCATGCAGTCTCCTGGTGCGCCATAATCTCATTGCATTCCGACACATATTTGGGCGAAAAAAGGTGCTCGGTGCAAGCAGGGTCATATGGGATCTGGTGCTGTTTGGCGTGACTGCAGTAACAATGTATTACAATCCGGTGGTTTGGAATCCAAAATCACTGAAACTTGCGTCGACTTTTGAGTCAGTACAAATCTGTAGCTTGTTACATTGCAGCCAGCAATTTAATTTAATCTGATACAAGACTAATGGGCTGATAGTTACAGTTACTCTGCAGTGACAAAATGACCCCTTGCATACACGGTCGGCAGGACGGGCAAATCTGTCACTAAAACTGTCTTAGAATTAGGTTAGCCACAGAGGCGCTCACCTGGCTCCTCCAAAGTGATGGATGAGGACGTGGTGGACATATGTCGTTATATATAGTCACTTTATTTTGCATACAGTATGTTTTTCAGCTCTCTAATAATAAACAGTGGCTAGTATTTAGTAATTACATGTAATGGACCTGCTTGTGCTGTCAGTGTAGCCCTCTCAGTTGCTCTTTGGATAATGTTTGCAATAATATCATGATTTAAAGATGATGGAATAGTTTCACTATTCATGATTGATGCTTTTTAATATCGGGGATTTATTTTTGAATCATTTACATAAATAGGATGCTTGTTTTGAGTGTGATCCCTTTCATTTTTTTTTTTTTGTGTGACATCCGATGATTTAGAAAACGCCATTGAGATGCAGGCAGCGGCCGACTTGGAAGATGACATTGCAGCATCTTTAAGTAATGTGTTTTTTAAGCCATCACTCCTGACTTAGCAATGTGCCTCGCGGCCATCAAACATGCTGGATGTGTAGAATATCTTAACCTCAATATTATGAGGGCTGATGGCATAATGGTAATACGTAGGACAGTGTCGGCGCAAAGCGAAGGCTTTGTAGAACTTTTCCGACCAACTTTGAAAGTGTTTTGCTTGGCTCGGAGACGGCCGTTGAAATTGTTCCCTGTAGGATGTGAATGGGCCACTTAAGAGGACTCGAGGCAGAATTTCTGGAAATAATAATCATTTATTTTATGGGGAGTTGTAGATTATTACAGCAGGAGAAGGGAGCTGCCTGGTATATTCTGGGCTTTGTGTTCTCTGGGCTACAAGAAAGTGCAATGATAAATCAAAATGTATGCGCTGGGACAATAGGCGCACAGCTCAATGTCACTGCAAGAGGATGAGCGCGTCGCAGTCATTAGTTGGTCAGGGCTTCGTTGAAGACAGTGGGAGTAAATATGCTTTAAATTTATATTTTTGCATCTTGTATATCCATGCTCCATTCTCCAGTCTTTCAGGGAACATACTGTATGTGTTTAAATCCAAGCTCTACAAAAAAAATTAGGAAATTAAACTACAGTAACAGAAACCATTCGCATTTCTTGGCATGTACTAACTTTCTTTGTTGAGCAAAATTAACTAAATTATCTTTGAGATTTTGTATATATATCTTTTTTAAATCACAATAAAATAAAATAGCTTTGGAATTAACTTTCCATCCGTCTTTTTATGCTACTGTGTGTAGTGAGATCTTAATCTTGTGCAGCTGTAGAACCGGAATCAGTATGAAAGACCGCCGGACGTTAGCCCGGCGGTTCAAATCCGGACCCTGGCTGCGCGATGGGTGAAAATGCTGACAGCCCAGGTGTGTGCTATTCCTACCCCTCTCGCCCCCCCCTAACCCTCCCTTAGGGGTGCCTAACCCTAACCACCCCCTCAGTGCCTAACCATAACCTCCCCCCGTTAGTGCCTAAACCTAACCCCCCCCTCTCCGCACCCTAAACCTAACCCTCCCGGGGGGTGCCTAACCCTAAACTCCCCCCTAGTGCCTAAACCTAACCCCCCCTTTCCCTAGCCTAACCCTAACCTTTTCCGAGGGGGTGCCTAGCCCTAAGGCCCCCCGGGGGGTTCCTAAACCTAACCCCCCCCATCCCCAGCTACGTGTATACTTACCGCCGGAAGAGGGCGATCAGTTCGGCGTCCTCTTGGCGTTCCTGCGTCTGGATTAACATAGGCATCTGTATTTCGACGCCTATGTTAAGTCCCTTGCCGGGATTCCAGTGTCGGGATTGAACCAGAGAAATAATTTAATTATTATTTTCACTGTGCATCTTGTACCTCAGGTCCATGAGATCCCCCCCAGATTTTTAATAAAGGAGGAGTGGGTAGGACATGGTTAGGTGGGCAAGGGGTGTAGCTTCCATTCAATGCCTGGCATGGCAGGTTACAGTTTGGATGGATCAGGCTGAAGATCCATTTGCAACACCCATGGCCCAATTTGAGCCAGATTATAGGTGGGGAAATATTACTACATGGACCAATAACTTCATATAGGACCTATTTCTGAGTTGGACGCAGTGTCAGTGGCGCACGCAGTTGGCCGATGTTTTTAATCTGTGCATGTGTTCCAGTCTCATTGCGCTTGCGACCCGATTGTCTGAGCTTAGAGACGCAGTACAGAATCGGTCGCAGGGTCTGTGATTTTTCCTGGGAGGTAGCGGTGGGTGGTGAAGCCGATGTGGGTGTATCGGGGACGCGTCGCTGAAGACGTTATTAGGGAGATGGCTCTATTAGAGCTTTCCCCCATTTAACAAGTATGCTACAGTATGTATTCTGGACCTCATTCAGAGTCTCTCGCTAGCGATATGCGCTCGCAAGCGGTCCTATGGTTTGTGTACATGCTTACGCACGCTTCGTTCTGCATCTGAGCAAACTACTCTGTGCGATCACAGACTGCTCGCTCGCCCAGCAAAGACAGCCCAGTGTAATGAGTGACAGGAGAGTCCGTTTGTGGGTGGTAACAGGGGCAGGACATTAATAAAGGGGGAGTGGAGGTGCGAACGCAGCGTGCCTGGGTGTTTCCACGCCGTTTTAGAGGCATGCATAATTAACACGCAGCATCATAGTACACGTCACATGCCTGTTTTTTACATTGAAGTCCTCGCAGTGCTTGCGGTAGGGTAAGGCAACCACAAGCGCTACGATCGCTTCCGATTGTGTTCGATGTACCAGTGTTTTAATACACTTCCTGGAGATGACGTGTGCTGGTGGGCGGCTCTGCCTGTGCGATTGGGCGTACGCTGGCTGCTCGCTAAGACATGGTGGGCGTGCTTATGCCTTGGCGAGCGATCGCTTTCCGTGGCGTCACTTTGACAAATTTGCATACGCTGGGGACGAGCGATCACATCTAGCGAAAGACTCTGAATGAGGTCCACTATACAGTCACTGCTAAAACTACGCTGCTACAGAGGTGATCGCACCAGTGACACATGGCCTGGAAGGTTGCATTGTCATATTTAGTAGTTCAGCCCACAAAATGGCAGCCTCTGCTGTGATTGACAGCTGTAGCCTAAATAACAAATGGCCTCTGCAGCCTCCCAGGCATGGTATTTGGGGTCCTCCCTTCCGTACTAATCAGTAATTGCCTTGTGCGGTAAATCGCGTAGCTCTATTTTCAAGAAGAAAATCCAATAAGTGACTCACCATTAGTTCTTATCGCACATTATTTCCGCCTCGCGCTTGTTTCCAGCAAGGGCTATTTGTTCATGTGCTGCTTCCATGCGTTTAGTAAGCAAATTAAATATTTAGCTCGTTTTTTCAGATCAAATGAAATCGTGTTTGATAAGACAAATTTAATTTGGCAAATCGCAGAGAGCTAATTAGCTGGTGTTACTTTCTAACTGCCAAGGAGACTGTTTTATTACTAAATAGAGACGCTGTACTTTTTGGATAAACAGCTTCTGTTGTAGCAGCAAGTCTATGGGCATTTCATCAAGGAAAATGTTTTGGTGCTAAACGGGAGTCAATACACAAATATACACAGTGACGTTACTTTCTGTCATTGTCATTTAAAGAGGTCACATGATCAGCAAGTCACATGATCAGCAGGTCACATGATCAGCAGGAACTAGGGGGTGCTGGGAAACGCATATGTCCAGTATAATACAGGTAGCCGCCAATGATCACAATTAAAACATTAGCCAGTTCCTGCCAAAGTCACCAGGGGGTAGGTGCAGATTTAGGAGTCAGGGCCATACTTGCCGACATTCAGCTCCCTCCTTCCGGGAGGGAGCTGAATGCCTGCATAGAGGGGGAGGCGTGGCCGGCTATGACGACGTTTTGGGGGCGGGGGCGTGAGCGCACGAATGCATCATCGTGGCCCCGCCCCCTCTTCACAATGCCAAAAATAAAGGCATTGTAAAGCGGGGGGCGGAGCCACGATGACGCGATTCAGCGCGAATCGCGTCATGGGGCATCCCCGCTGCGGGGGTTTCTAGTAGTTGTGCGGGGGGCAGGCTGCAGCCGGGAGGCTTGCCTGCCTTTCCGGGGGGTCGGGAGCGGCACTCGATATTCGGGAGGCTCCCGATCAAATCGGGAGGGTAGGCAAGCCTGGTCAGGGCGCCCCAAGGCACAACAATAATTCATACTTGCCAACTTTTGAAAAAGCATTTCAGGGAGATTGTGAAAGCAGCATTAATGAGCGTGCGTTAAAGTCTTGGCCATAACGAGGGGTGTGCCAGCGGTGCGGCCTCATAGGGTGCATTGCTTTGTGGGATGCACGCCGCTCACCCACAGCTCCCTCATTTGGCTACCAGGGTGCCTCGAATGGTGCCCTGCAGCCCAGGGGCATTTCTAGAGAGGAGGGGGCCCGTGTGCAGTCTCCGACACGGGTCCCCTCCTCTCCGCCCGGTCAGCGCCGGAGTTATAGACTCTGGGCACTAGAGTGTGCCCAGAGTCTATAATAAATGCACAGGTCACCAGGAACATGGCCGCGGTGGCCATTTTCCCTGTACTGCGCATGCGTAAACGACGGGAAAATGGCCGCCACGGCCATTTTCCAGTCGTTTTACAGCGCCAGACCCCCTAGCCGATGTGGGACTCCAGAAAGCTAAGTAATATTATGGGTGCAGAGTGTGCGGTGCAGGGGCCCATGTTCCCCGCACACCCTGCACCCATTATAGAAACGCCCCTGCTGCAGCCAGAATATATGTCGCAGTGCCGCCTGGTGTGTCCTTAGGACGTTTCAGGCAGTCACACCGCTGCCCTAACACCTCCCCGGAGCATCGTGAGGATTCTCTGGGCATTGCTGTAATCTCTGTTGATGGCCCCACCCCCTCCATGTGATGTCACGTGGAGGGGCGTGGTCTGCACCGTGCGCTAGTTACGGTGTTGGTAAAAGTGTATGTGTATTGCTAATTCTGAGTCATAAAATTGATTTACAAACAAATGTAAACGAGCCCCAAAGCAATCAGTAAAATCGATTTGTTGATGAAAACACACTGATACTTTTCAGAAAATGCCTGTAGCCATAGGGATCGTTGGACCTTATTCAGAGTCGGTCGCGAGCGTCGATGCGCTCGTAACTGACTCGACGGTTAGGCCTGCGCACGCGCAGCGGCCGCACTACGCGTGCGCAAACTCCGGAGCAACAGAGAAACTCTGTCACTCCGGAGCTCGCTACCAAAGGGGCGGTTAACAATGTTGATCGACAGCTGCCCCCATTTGGTAGGCAGGTCGGGGTGGGTGGTTTCCAAAACTGAGGCGTTCTTATACGAACGCCTACTGTTTTGTGGGTGGCCGCACTGACATCATCAGTGATGTTAGTGGGGAACTTCCTGCTCCATCAGAGCAGAAAGCTCCCTGGGGCTTGCGAGTGCCCAGACCCAACCTTAGGGTCTGGTCGCAAGCCCCGATGGTCGTGATGGTGATCACCATCGCGACCATCAGCCTGGTAACCCACAGCTTAACGATCGACAAGGAGACGGCCGTTCAGGATGCAAACGGCCACCCAGATTCAGTGCGACCGCTGGCAACTAACGACCACCTCTGAATGAGGTCCATTGTGCCTTATACCCAATGCAGGGAAATAATACCAATGATCCAATTTAAAAGTATATACTGTATTTGTTGTATATAACAGCTTCATAGTAGGTGTAAGCTGCAATCAGGGAGATTATTAGACTCTCTAGGGAGTCAGGGAGATTGCTACTATTTCAGGGAGTCTTCCTGACAATCAGGGAGAGTTGGCAAGTATGCACTAATGGCCGCCTCCCACCGCCCAATTTTATTATTTTCATTGTTTGGTTATGAGCTCTCATTTGGCGAATGCCAGTTTAATATAACAATTGTGTCAGGTCTGTCTCATTTGCAGCAGTGGGAGCTGGGGAGAGTGCCCCAAGAGCACACACTGCTATGGAAGACATACTTCCTTGCCCATACTTGCCTACTCTTTTGGAATGCATGGGAGGCTCAGGAAGATCCGTTGGTGCTCCCAGTCATCCGGAAGAGTTTACCCACTCACAGCCGACCATCACCAGCCCCCCCCTCTCGCGAGCGCCGTCGTCCACTTCCACCCTGCAGCCAACTACTTATAGAATACAAGTGGGCGTTCCAGGGGAGGCAATGACGCGATTTGCGCTGAATTGCATCATCGTGGCACAGGCCCCTGCTGCACAACGGCAGAAATATTGGCATTGTGTAGAGGGGGTGGGGCCACGATCACGCAATCGTGCAGTCACGCCCACCACTCTGCCCCCAGTCACTTGCCAAGCCCTCCGCTGTTACGACCTGACTGTAAGTATGCCCTAGCCTAGGAGGAGGTCTCAGGTGGAGGGAATGTGGTAAGTATGGGCTGGGGTTGCTGGACCACACCCAGGGCAGGGCCACAACTAGAGGGGGGCTAAGGGGGAAACGTGACCCAGGTGCCGGACTTGAGGGGGTGCCGGAGAGAGGCTGCCGGGAGGCTAGGTGTTGCTCTTGTGGGTTTGGAGCTGCATCCTGGCCTTGAGAGGCACAGAGACACCGTCAGTCTAATGTGGTGCCGGTCGCAAGCCAATCAGTGCTCGCAGACCAGCAACCAATCAGCAGAGGCTGCCGATCCGTGAACTGCAATCTGTTCACGAGCGGCGCCACATTACAATGACGGCAGTACTGACAGTTCCCCAGAGTGTGGCAGCCCCGTCCCGCGCCCCCCCCGGAGCACACACACCGCACAGCCCTGGCAGGTAATAGAAGGGAGATGGGGCTTTACTGTGGCTTAATGTAAAAGAGGCATTACTGTGGCATAACGTGTAAGGGACATAACTGTGGCATAATGTGTAAGGGGCCTTACTGTGACATAATGTGTAAGGAGCCTTACAGTGGCATAATGTGTAAGGAGCCCTACTGTGACATAATGTGTAAGGGGCCTTACTGTTGCATAATGTGTAAGGGGCCTTACTGTGGCATAATGTGTAAGGAGCCTTACTGTGGCATAATGTGTAAGGGGCCTTACTGTGGCATAATGTGTTGGGAGCATTACTGTGTGGCATAATGTGTTGTAAGGGGCATTACTGTGTGGCATAATGTGTTGTAAGGGGCATTACTGTGACATAATGTGTTGTAAGGGGCATTACTGTGACATAATGTGTAAGGGGCCTTACTGTGGCATAATGTGTAAGGGGCCTTACTGTGGCATAAAGTAAAGGGGGCCTTACTGCAGCCTAATGTGTAGGAGCCTTACTGTGGTATAATGTGTAAGAGGCATTACTGTGACATAATGTGTAAGGGGCATTACTGTGGCATAATGTGTAAGGAGCCTTACTGCGGCATAATGTGTAAGGAGCCTTACTGTGACATAATGTGTAAGGGGCATTACTGTGGTATAATGTGTAAGGGGCCTTACTGCTGCATAATATGTAAGGAGCCTTACTGTGACATAATGTGTAAGGGGCAATACTGTGGCATAATGTGTAAGGGGCCTTACTGTGGTATAATGTGTAAGGGGCCTTACTGTGGTATAATGTGTAAGGGGCCTTACTGTGGCATAATGTGTAAGGGGCCTTACTGTGGCATAATGTGTAAGGGGCCTTACTGTGACATAATGTGTAAGGGGCCTTACTGTGGTATAATGTGTAAGGGGCCTTACTGCGGCATAATGTGTAAGGAGCCTTACTGTGACATAATGTGTAAGGGGCATTAATGTGGCATAATGTGTAAGGGGCCTTACTGTGGCATAATGTGTAAGGGGCATTACTGTGGCATAATGTGTAAGGGACATTACTGTGACATAATGTGTAAGGGGCCTTACTGTGGTATAATGTGTAAGGGGCATTACTGTGGTATAATGTGTAAGGGGCCTCACTGTGACATAATGTGTAAGGGGCATTACTGTGGTATAATGTGTAAAGGGCCTTACTGTGGTATAATGTGTAAGGGGCCTTACTGTGGTATAATGTGTAAGGGGCCTTACTGTGGCATAATGTGTAAGGAGCATTACTGTGACATAATGTGTAAGGAGCCTTACTGTGATATAATGTGTAAGGAGCATTACTGTGGCATAATGTGTAAGGGGCCTTACTGTGGTATAATGTGTAAGGGGCCTTACTGTGGCATAATGTGTAAGGAGCATTACTGTGACATAATGTGTAAGGAGCCTTACTGTGATATAATGTGTAAGGAGCATTACTGTGGCATAATGTGTAAGGAGCCTTACTGCGGCATAATGTGTAAGGAGCATTACTGTGGCATAATGTGTAAGGAGCATTACTGTGGCATAATGTGTAAGGGGTCTTACTGTGACATAAAGTAAAGTGGGCCTTACTGTGACATAATGTGCAAGGGGCCTTACTGTGGTATAATGTGTAAGGGGACTTACTGCGGCATAATGTGTAAGGGGCCTTACTGTGGCATAATGTGTAGGAGCCTTACTGTGGCATAATGTGTAAGGGGCCTTACTGTGGCATAAAGTAAAGGGGGCCTTACCGCGGCATAATGTGTAGGAGCCTTACTGTGGTATAATGTGTAAGGGGCATTACTGTGACATAATGTGTAAGGAGCCTTACTGTGACATAATGTGTAAGGGGCCTTACTGTGACATAATGTGTAAGGGGCCTTACTGTGGTATAATGTGTAAGGAGCCTTACTGTGGCATAATGTGTAAGGAGCCTTACTGTGGCATAATGTGTAAGGAGCCTTATTGTGGCATAAATGTATTAGAGATGAGCAGTTCGGATTCTGTGGAATCCGAACCGCTCCGAACATTGGGGATCCGAGTCCACCCGAACCCTGTTCGGGTGTTCACCGCCTGACTCGGATCCCCGTTCGGGGCCGAACGGCGGCTGCCTGATGTCGGATTCTCACTAGAGAATCCGACATTAGGGCTCCTATTGTGTAGGGCAGAACGCTGTGATAGCGCTCTGCCCTACACAGACACAAGCACACAGCCGCCAGCGGCAGCTGTGTGTTTGTTACAGCAGCCAATGAGAGTCACACAGACTCTCATTGGCTGCTGCACGGAGGGAGCCGGCTGGAGCTCACACATGAGCTCCGTCTTCCGGCTCCCTCCTCAGCGTGTGACAGCAGAGCGGACGGCGCGGGAGCGGGGATACAGGTAAGTTTTTTTTTTTTACTTGTGCAAGGGACGGGAGCACTACTGGGGGGTGGGTCTGCTACTGGTGGTGCGGGGGGGCCATACTACTGGGGGGGCTGCTACTGGGGGGGCTATACTACTGGGGGGTCTGCTACTGGGGGGGCTATACTACTGGGGGGGGTCTGCTACTGGGGGGGTCTGCTACTGGGGGGGCCATACTACTGAGGGGCCTGCTACTGGGAGGGGCTATAATATTGGGGGTGGTCTGCTACTGGGGGGGCCATACTACTGAGGGGCCTGCTACTGGGGGGGCCATACTACTGGGGGGGCATACTACTGAGGGGGGCTTACTACTACTGGGGGCCTACTACTGGGGGGGGCTGCTACTGGGGCAGCCTACTACAGGGGGGCCATACTACAGGGGGGGGCATACTACACGGGGGGCTACTACTGGGGCAGCCTACTACTGGGGGGGGCATACTACTGGGGGGGCATACTACTGGGGGGGCCATACTACTGGGGGGCTGCTAATGGGGGGCATACTACTGGGGGGGCCTGCTAATAATTGGCATACTACTGGGTGGCATGCTAATGGGGGGCACACTACTGGGGGGGCTGCTAATGGGAGCATACTACAGGGGGGCATTCTACTGGGGGCACTCCATAGGGGACCCTACTACTAAGGGGACTGCATAGGGGGCACCACTGCAGGGGGAATTGTGTAAGGGACACTGCTACTGTGGGCATTGTGTAAAAGGGGCACTACTGTGGGCATTGTGTAAAAGGTCACTACTGTGGGCATTGTGTAAAAGGGGCACTACTGTGTGTCGTAACATAAATAAGAGACACTACTTTATGGTGTAATGTGAATCAGGCCCTATGTGCGGTGTAATGTGAATAAGATTGTGCACTGTGACTCCTTGGGCCGTAGCCCACTATGTAAACAAGTACTGTGATTCTGCTGGCCGTACCCCACTGGTTGGGTGCACTACTTTTCATTTCTGCCACTGCTGTGTGGCAATGTGTCATAGATGTGCTTTATACTGTGGTGTCTGTGTCGTTGTGCCGCTGCTTTGTCGCTTAGTAACCAGTCAGCTCACTGCAACCTTTGGCCAATAATGTTGAAAACAATATTATAAGCTGTGATATGGTCTAAATTGACTGGAAATTAATGTTATTGAGGTTAATAATACTCTATGAAGAAAAAAAAGACCAATTTATGTGATTTTAGCTTTTTTTGTAAATTTTTGTAAAAAAAATCCAAATCCAAATCCAAAGCCAGTCACCGCAGTTTGGCAAATCCAAATCCAAATCTAAAGCCTGACGATGAATTAGAACCAAATCCAAATCCGGCAAAAATGGTCCGGCGCACATCCCTAAAATGTATAAGGGGCAAAATGTGTTAGGAGCATTACTGTGTGGCATAATGTGTTGTAAGAGGCATTACTGTGTGGCATAATGTGTTGTAAGGGGCATTACTGTGACATAATGTGTTGTAAGGGGCATTACTGTGACATAATGTGTAAGGGGCCTTACTGTGGTATAATGTGTAAGGGGCATTACTGTGGCATAATGTGTAAGGAGCCTTACTGTGGTATATTGTGTAAGGGGCCTTACTGTAACATAATGTGTAAGGAGCCTTACTGCGACATAATGTGTAAGGGGCATTACTGTGGCATAATGTGTAAGGGGCCTTACTGTGGTATATTGTGTAAGGGGCCTTACTGTGACATAATGTGTAAGGAGCCTTACTGCGACATAATGTGTAAGGGGCATTACTGTGGCATAATGTGTAAGGGGCCTTACTGTGGTATATTGTGTAAGGGGCCTTACTGTGACATAATGTGTAAGGAGCCTTACTGTGGCATAATGTGTAAGGAGCCTTACTGTGACATAATGTGTAAGGGGCATTACTGTGGCATAATGTGTAAGGGGCCTTACTGTGGTATATTGTGTAAGGGGCCTTACTGTGACATAATGTGTAAGGAGCCTTACTGTGGCATAATGTGTAAGGGGCCTTACTGTGGTACAATGTGTAAGGAGCCTTACTGTGGCATAATGTAAAGGGGGCATTACTGTGGCATAATGTGTAAGGAGCATTACTGTGACATAATGTGTAGGAGCATTACTGTGACATAATGTGTAAGGGGCATTACTGTGGTATAATGTGTAAGGAGCCTTACTGTGACATAATGTGTAAGGAGCCTTATTGTGGTATAATGTGTAAGGGGCATTACTGTGGTATAATGTGTAAGGAGTCTTACTGTGGTACAATGTGTAAGGAGCCTTACTGTGGCATAATGTAAAGGGGGCATTACTGCGGCATAATGTGCAGGAGCCTTACTGTGGCATAATGTGTAAAGAGCCTTACTGTGACATAATGTGTAGGATCATTACTGTGACATAATGTGTAAGGGGCATTACTGCGACATAATGTGCAGGAGCCTTACTGCGGCATAATGTGTAAGGAGCCTTACTGCGACATAATGTGTAAGGGGCATTACTGTGGCATAATGTGTAAGGGGCATTACTGCGGTATAATGTGAAAGGGGCCTTACTGCGGCATAATGTGTAAGGAGCCTTACTGTGACATAATGTGTAAGGGGTCTTACTGTGGCATGATGTGTAAGTGTGACATAATGTGTAAGGAGCCTTACTGTGACCTAATGTGTAAGGAGCCTTACTGTGACCTAATGTGTAAGGAGCCTTACTGTGACATAATGTGTAGGAGCATTACTGTGGCATAATGTGTAAGGAGCATTACTGTGACATAATGTGTAAGGGGCATTACTGTGGTATAATGTGTAAGGAGCCTTACTGTGACATAATGTGTAAGGAGCCTTATTGTGGTATAATGTGTAAGGGGCATTACTGTGGTATAATGTGTAAGGAGTCTTACTGTGGTACAATGTGTAAGGAGCCTTACTGTGGCATAATGTAAAGGGGGCATTACTGCGGCATAATGTGCAGGAGCCTTACTGTGGCATAATGTGTAAGGAGCCTTACTGTGACATAATGTGTAGGATCATTACTGTGACATAATGTGTAAGGGGCATTACTGTGACATAATGTGCAGGAGCCTTACTGCGGCATAATGTGTAAGGAGCCTTAGTGCGACATAATGTGTAAGGGGCATTACTGTGGCATAATGTGTAAGGGGCATTACTGCGGTATAATGTGAAAGGGGCCTTACTGTGACCTAATGTGTAAGGAGCCTTACTGTGACATAATGTGTAGGAGCATTACTGTGGTATAATGTGTAAGGGGCATTACTGTGGCATAATGTAAAGGGGGCATTACTGTGGCATAATGTGTAAGGAGCATTACTGTGACATAATGTGTAAGGGGCCTTACTGTGACATAATGTGTAAGGAGCCTTACTGTGACATAATGTGTATGAGCATTACTGTGGCATAATGTGTAAGGGGCATTACTGTGGCATAACGTGTAAGAGGCATTACTGTGACATAATGTGTAAGGGGCCTTACTGTGACATAATGTGTAAGGGACATTACTGTGACATAATGTGTAAGGAGCCTTACTGTGGCATAATGTGTAAGGGGCATTACTGTGACATAATGTGTAAGGAGCCTTACTGTGGTATAATGTGTAAGGGGCCTTACTGTGGCATAATGTGTAAGGGGCATTACTGTGGCATAATGTGTAAGGGGCCTTACTGTGGTATAATGTGTATGGAGCCTTAGTGTGACATAATGTGTAAGGGGCCTTACTGTGGCATAATGTGTAAGGGGCATTACTGTGGCATAATGTGTAAGGAGCCTTACTGCGGTATAATGTGTAGGAGCATTACTGTGACATAATGTGTAAGGGGCCTTACTGTGACATAATATGTAAGGAGCCTTTCTGTGACATAATGTGTAAGGGGCATTACTGTGGCATAATGTGTAAGGGGCATTACTGTGGTATAATGTGTAAGGGGCCTTACTGTGGTATAATGTGTAAGGGGCCTTACTGTGACATAATATGTAAGGAGCCTTACTGTGACATAATGTGTAAGGAGCATTACTGTGGCATAATGTGTAAGGGGCATTACTGTGGTATAATGTGTAAGGGGCATTACTGTGGTATAATGTGTAAGGGGCCTTACTGTGGTATAATGTGTAAGGGGCATTACTGTGACATAATGTGTAAGGGGCATTACTGTGACATAATGTGTAAGGGGCCTTACTGTGGCATAATGTGTAAGGGGCCTTACTGTGGCATAATGTGTAAGGGGCCTTACTGTGGCATAATATGTAAGGAGCATTACTGTGACATAATGTGTAAGGGGCCTTACTGTGACATAATGTGTAAGGGGCCTTACTGTGGCATAATGTGTATGGAGCATTACTGTGACATAATGTGTAAGGAGCCTTACTGTGGCATAATGTGTAAGGGGCATTACTGTGACATAATGTGTAAGGAGCCTTACTGTGGTATAATGTGTAAGGGGCCTTACTGTGGCATAATGTGTAAGGGGCATTACTGTGGCATAATGTGTAAGGGGCCTTACTGTGGTATAATGTGTATGGAGCCTTAGTGTGACATAATGTGTAAGGGGCCTTACTGTGGCATAATGTGTAAGGGGCATTACTGTGGCATAATGTGTAAGGAGCCTTACTGCGGTATAATGTGTAGGAGCATTACTGTGACATAATGTGTAAGGGGCCTTACTGTGACATAATATGTAAGGAGCCTTACTGTGACATAATGTGTAAGGGGCATTACTGTGGCATAATGTGTAAGGGGCATTACTGTGGTATAATGTGTAAGGGGCCTTACTGTGGTATAATGTGTAAGGGGCATTACTGTGACATAATGTGTAAGGGGCCTTACTGTGACATAATGTGTAAGGGGCCTTACTGTGGCATAATGTGTAAGGGGCCTTACTGTGGCATAATGTGTAAGGGGCCTTACTGTGGCATAATGTGTAAGGGGCCTTACTGTGGCATAATGTGTAAGGAGCATTACTGTTGCATAATGTGTAAGGGGCCTTACTGTGACATAATGTGTAAGGGGCATTATTGTGTCATAATGTGCAAGGAGCATTACTGTGTCATAATGTGTAAGGGGCATTACTGTGGCATAATGTGTAAGGGGCCTTACTGTGGCATAATGTGTAAGGTACCTTACTGTGGCATAATGTGTAAGGGGCCTTACTGTGGCATAATGTGTAAGGGGCCTTACTGTGGCATAATGTGTAAGGGGCCTTACTTTGGCATAATGTGTAAGGGGCCTTACTGTGGCATAATGTGTAAGGTGCCTTACTGTGGCATAATGTGTAAGGTACCTTACTGTGGTATAATGTGTAAGGGGCCTTACTGTGGCATAATGTGTAAGAGGCCTTACTGTGGCATAATGTGTAAAGGGCATTACTGTGGTATAATGTGTAAGGGGTCTTACTGTGATATAATGTGTAAGGGTTCTTACTGTAACATAAAGTAAAGGGGGCCTTACTGTGACATAATGTGTAGGAGCCTTACTGTGGTTTAATGTGTAAGGGGTCTTACTGTGACATACAGTAAAGGGGGACTTACCGCGGCATAATGTGTAGGAGCCTTACTGTGGTATAATGTATAATCTGCATTACTGTGGTATAATGTGTAAGGGGCATTACTGTGGCATAATTTGTAAGGGGCCTTACTGTGGCATAATGTGTAAGGGGCCTTAATGTGACATAATGTGTAAGGGGCCTTACTGTGGCATAATGTGTAAGAGGCCTTACTGTGACACAATGTGTAAGGAGCATTACTGTGGCATAATGTGTAAGGGCATTACTGTGGTTAAATGTGTAAGGGGCCTTACTATGGTATAATGTGTAAGGAGCATTACTGTGGCATAATGTATAAGGAGCATTACTGTGACATAATGTGTAAGGGGCATTACTGTGGTATAATGTGTAAGGAGGCTTACTGTGACATAATGTGTAAGGGGCATTACTGTGGTATAATGTGTAAGGAGCATTACTGTGGTATAATGTGTAGGGGGCCTTACTGTGGTATAATGTGTAAGGGGCCTTACTGTGGCATAATGTGTAAGGGGCCTTACTGTGGCATAATGTGTAAGCGGCCTTACTGTGGCATAATGTGTAAGGGGCCTTACTGTGGCATAATGTGTAAGGAGCATTACTGTGACATAATGTGTAAGGGGCCTTACTGTGACATAATGTGTAAGGAGCATTACTGTGGCATAATGTGTAAGGGGCATTACTGTGGCATAATGTGTAAGGGGCATTACTGTGGCATAATGTGTAAGGGGCATTACTGTGACATAATGTGTAAGAGGCATTACTGTGGTATAATGTGTAAGAGGCATTACTGTGGCATAATGTATAAGGAGCATTACTGTGACATAATGTGTAAGGGGCATTACCATGGTATAATGTGTAAGGAGCCTTACTGTGACATAATGTGTAAGAGGCATTACTGTGGCATAATGTGTAAGGAGCATTACTGTGGTATAATGTGTAGGAGTCTTACTGTGACATAATGTGTAAGGAGCCTTACTGTGGCATAATGTGCAAGGAGCATTACTGTGGCATAATGTGTAATGAGCATTACTGTGGTATAATGTGTAGGAGTCTTACTGTGACATAATGTGTAATGAGTATTACTGTGGTATAATGTGTAGGAGTCTTACTGTGACATAATGTGTAATGAGCCTTACTGTGGCATAATGTGTAAGGAGCATTACTGTGGCATAATGTGTAATGAGCATTACTGTGGTATAATGTGTAGGAGTCTTACTGTGACATAATGTGTAAGGGGCCTTACTGTGACATAATGTGTAAGGGGCCTTACTGTGACATAATGTGTAAGGAGCATTACTGTGGTATAATGTGTAAGGGGCATTACTGTGGTATAATGTGTAAGGGGTCTTTCTGTGGTATAATGTGTAAGGGGCCTTACTGTGACATAATGAGTAAGGGGCCTTACTGTGGCATAATGTGTAAGGAGCATTACTGTGGTATAATGTGTAAGGGGCCTTACTGTGACGTAATGTGTAAGGGGCATTACTGTGGCATAATGTTTAGGAGCTTTCCTGTGGCATAATGTGTAAGGGGCATTACTGTGGTATAATGTGTAAGGGGCCTTATTGTGGCATAATGTGTAAGGGGCCTTACTGTGGCATAATGTGTAAGGGACATTACTGTGACATAATGTATAAAGGGCCTTACTGTGGTATAATGTGTAAGGGGCATTACTGTGGTATAATGTGGAAGGGGCCTTACTGTGGCATAATGTGTAAGGCGCCTTACTGTGGCATAATGTGTAAGGTGCCTTACTGTGGTATAATGTGTAAGGGGCATTACTGTGGTATAATGTGTAAGGGGCATTACTGTGGCATAATGTGTAAGGGGCCTTACTGTGGTATAATGTGTAAGGAGCCTTACTGTGGTATAATGTGTAGGAGCCTTACTGTGGCATAATGTGTAAGGAGCCTTACTGTGACATAATGTGTAAGGGGTATTACTGTGGTATAATGTGTAAGGTGCCTTACTGTGGTAAAATGTGTAAGGAGCCTTACTGTGGCATAATGCGTAAGGTACCTTACTGTGACATTATGTGTAAGGGGCATTACTGTGGTATAATGTGTAAGGGGCATTACTGTGGTATAATGTGTAAGGAGCATTACTGTGGCATAATGTGTAAGGAGCATTACTGTGTCATAATGTGTAAGGGGCCTTACTGTGGCATAATGTCTAAGGAGCCTTACTGTGGCATAATGTGTTATAAAGGGCATTACTGTGGCATAAATGTATAAGGGGCATAATGTGTTGGGAGCATTACTGTGTGGCATAATGTGTTGTAAACTGAATTACTCTTTTTCATAATGTGTTGTAATTGGCATTACTGTGACATAATGTGTTGTAAGGGGCATTACTGTGACATAATGTGTAAGGGGCCTTACTGTGGCATAATGTGTAAGGGGCCTTTCTGTGGCATAAAGTAAAGGGGGCCTTACTGCGGCATAATGTGTAGGGTGCCTTACTGTGGCATACTGTAAAAGGGGCCTTACTGTGGTATAATGTATATGGGGCATTACTGTGGCTTAATGTATATGGGGCATTACTATGGCATAAATGTATAAGAGGCATTACTGTGGCTTAATGAATAAGGAGCATTACTGTGGCTTAATGAATAAGGGGCATTACTTTGGCTTTATGTATAAGGGGCTTTACTGTGGCATAATGTGTTGTAAGGGGCATTACTGTGTTGCATAATGTGTTGTAAGGGGCATTATTGTGTTGCATAATGTGTTATAAGGGACATTACTGTGTGGCATAATGTGTTGTAAGGGGCATTACTGTAGCACAATGTGTTATAAGAGGCATTACTGTGTCACAATACCAAACACCCTTTTCGTCCTCTATGTTGTATTTTTTGGGGGGGCGCCAAATTATGGCCTTGCCCCGGTGTCAGAAATCCTAGTTCCAGGCCTGGCCAGGTGGAGGGGAGGGAGCAGAGGATAAAGAATGGCTGGGGTGGATAAAGCTGGGGCAGAGCAGAGTCTGTGGCAGACTGAGGTGTCCTGGTTCCCTGTGCTTATATAATAATAAAACAAGCCATGTGCTATGACATTTTGTTTACCGTATATACTCGAGTATAAGCCGAGTTTTTCAGCACATTTTTTGTGCTGAAAAAGTACTCCCTCGGCTTATACTCGAGTGAAGTGTAGCGCTGACCGGACGGAGTGATTTTTTTTTTTTATACTTATCACATCTCTCTCTACTGGGGGGGGGGGGGACTACAGGGGGCACTACCAGGGGGCGATTACTACAGGGGACACTACCAGGGGGCGATTACTACAGGGGGCACTACCAGGGGCACTAAAAGGGGGGATTACCACTGGGGGAACTACCAGGGGAGGATTACTACAGGGGGCACTACCAGGGGGGGATTACTACAGGGGGCACTAAAAGGGGGGATCACCACTGGGGGTACTACCAGGGGGGGATTACTACTGGAGGCACTGAAAGGGGGGATTACCACTGGAGGCACTGAAAGGGGGGATTACCACTGGGTGCACTACCAGGAGGGATTACTACTGGGGGCACAACCAGGGGGAATTACTACTGGGGGCACTACCAGCTGCTGCCATTTCCCACACTAGGCTTATACTCGAGTCAATAAGTTTTCCCAGTTTTTTGGGGTAAAAGTAGGTACCTCGGCTTATATTCGGGTCGGCTTATACTCGAGTATATACGGTATTTATAATTATGCATATTTAGTAAATTGGGCGGCTTAAGATGGCTTAAGGGGCCTGATTCAGAGAAGGACGCAATGCCAATGTTTCTGCATTACAGCGAGTATCGGTGATCTGTTCGTGCGTCTAAGTCACAGTGCGCAAGCCAATGTTGCTCGCAAAATGATTGACAGTTGGGCCGTTCGTGGGCGAAAACGGGCGACTCAAAGGTAGGGTTTTCGGGGATTTTCTCAGCCTGCGCCTGTGATGCTGTACGCAATCAAAATGGCTCCTGTTCAAAGTTCCCGCTGCCATTCTGCGTGACTATAGAGTTACTCTAGACACACTAGGGTTCATTTTTTTGTCACAAGTATGTTTTAAAGTAACCTATACAGTGTGTTTTGAAGTGTGGGAAGAAACCGGAGCACCAGGAGGTAACCCAGGCAAATACGGGTGAGAACATACAAACTCTACACGGATAGGGGCTCTGGACATCTATACACCATCTGCTGAATCAATGATGGTTCTCGCTACATGGACTTCAACCAGCTGAATAATGAACGTTGCCTGTGCTCTATGCTACATTTTATCGCAATCTGCTTTCCACACCTCCTGTGCCACCTATTATTGGATAGAAATAGGGAGCAGCCATCCCTCCATCTTGTTGCTTCGATTTGTTGATCGTCTCATCTCTGGTTTCAGAATTTTGTCTGGTCCTCCTCAACCTTCACTGGAACTGCAGTCACTGATTATTATATAACTATCCTGTGATGTACTGTAGATGAATTGAGTTGATACTAGTATAAGTGTCTGTGAAATACTCATCTGCCTCAATTCTGCCCCGGTTGTAGATTTTCAGATAATGCAACATGAATAAGATCTATGCGGTGCCCTGAGTTACCACTACCGAGGTGTCTTACAATAATTGTGCCTCATGCATCACCAAGACAGATGTAGTCTACACCGTAACACAGGCCAGTATATTGTAATTAGCCTGAGCCCAGTCAGGATTATCCCGACACCCTAGTGATTCTGTCACCCAGGACACATGCATCTGATGCGATCTCCTACGTGCGCTGGGCGAGGAGTTAATCATTTCACAATGTGTTTTCTAGACTCAGAGTAATGAAACCAGCGGCTGGAATGGTCTCTGAACAAACCGTAACAAGGAGCAGACTGATTGCACTCGCTTGGGTTTCAATTTGTGAATTATTGGAGAAGTGGTCACAGTGGGCCTGATTCAGACCCGGTCGCTAAGTTGCGCTCGCTCACTACCAAAAGGGTATACAAATCCCGCGATCGCACTGTCTGGCTTAAGGACGGCCTCTACGTCTTAGACAGCGACGGCAGTGAGCGTACGCAGGAGTATAAAACCGTCCACCTTTCTCTCTTAGCAAACGTCATCCTCAGGAAGTGTCTGATTAATCGGGAACATCGAGACCCATCGGAGCTGCACACAGAACTTGAGGTAGCCCCTACCCCACCGCAAGCCCTGCGATCAGTTCAGGCTAAAATAGAACCAAGTGACGTGTTCAATGTCGCAACTTTGCTAATTATGCACACCCATTAAACTCCGTGTTGACGCTCAGACACGCCTGCGATTGCACATCCACTCTCCCTTCCCCTGTCACCACCAAACGGCGATATCCGTCACTCAAAGTAGCGTCCAGTCTGTGTACTATGAGCGCATGATTCCCGGCTGCAGTGACTGGTTTGCGCATGCGTACATTGACGCATACGCATGCGCAGATGTGCGATAATCGCCCCAAGTGAGCGTTCACAGCTTAGCGACAGGGTCTGAATCAGGCCTGGTGTCCCAAGCAGCTGATACAATGAGCGTTATTACCGGACCTCAGTGATGTTGGGGGCTGGCAATCCCTATTCTGGATTCTGTCATGTCTGTGACATTGCATGAGTTTTAGGTGTGAGAGATCACTGTAAGGGACAGGGCTTATGCTGAGACCTTCTATATAGTCCTCAGGTTATTAGAACGTTAGAAGCGCATTAAGGGCCCGATTCAGAGATGGACGGATTTGCAGAGTCGCACACAAGCGGCTGTGCAAATCCGCCCATCTCCGATGCAAATGCAGAGGCAGGTGTCGGTCACCCCCTTGCTACATTTGCGATCCCAGCACTGTGACCGATGTCGCAGGCTGGGATCATTGGTCACGATGGTTGCTGAAGCTTCCCGCAGCCTGGCCACGCAAGAGTCCAGGAATCTGCGTCCGCTGACTGGAAACGGCGACCAGTTACGCCCCATGCTCCGCCCCCCAAATGCCGCAGTATGTCAATCCTGCTGCACCTTGGGGGTCTCGTGAGCAAGATTGCAGGACCCGTTCTGCACATGCACAAAACAGGTACTGCGCAGGCGCAGACCTCTAACCATCGTAGATGTGCGTTCATCCTCGGATGAATGTACATCTTTGAATCAGGCCCATAAAGCTGATTCTGAGTCAGACACAGTGGGGCAATAGTTGCGGGTCGCGGAAGCCAAATTTACACCTTCTGATAATTCGATATTCCGTTCAGCTATTGCGAGGATCCGTGCGTCTGCAAGTGGAATGCTGCGCTACCCATTGATGTTACGCTGGCCACCGCAAACGTCATCATTGGTATTGGCCCTTGCCCCAGCTTCACGCTAAGTGCAAGAGATCCGTCAGACACAGGCTTCCCATCGCCATACACACGACGCAGAGTCGCACAGAGTTTTACATACACACCAATGACACTCCAAAAAGTCAGGGCGGTTCCGTGTGCTCGCATTGTCATCACCCAGTTTCTGCCGCTCCGCTGGAATGAGTGACAGGACAAGTCGTTTGTGGGTGGTGACAGGGGGTGGTCGATGGTAACGGGGGTGTGGTGGTGTGAACGCAGGCGTGTCTGTGCATCTGAATGCCATTTCAGGGGCGTGCATAATTAAGACGCATCGTCAGCGTACACGTCACATGGCTGAATTACACACAGCAGCACTCGCAGTGCTTGTGGTAGGGTATGGTCCGCCACAAGTGTATGGCTCCGATGTTACTCGATGTTACCGATTGTTTTATACACTTCCTGGAGAAGACGTGTATTTCTAAGGGAAATTGGGTGTCTTGTGTCAGGCTGGTGGGTTTCTAAATATATACCACGATCGCACGGCAAGACATAGGGCCTGATTCAGAGCCGGACGCAATTAGCGCTCGCTCGTCTTGAAAATAGGGGTGGCTATTCAAATGAACCGTTCACTGTTTGCGGTCTGTTCACGCCTCTAGGTCTGAACGAGCGAACAAAACTTGCGGTCGTTTTATGGGAAACTACGCCCCCTGGCCGCTCGCATCCTACGTCATGTCCGCTATTTATTAGATTAATCGAGTACATCGAACAGGGTATGTATGAACTGCTCGCTATTCTTGTGGTTGGTTTTTGCTACCACAATCTTGCGAGCAGTTCTGGCTCAAAAATAACCCAGTGACGTGGTCAGTGACGCTGCTGTTTTAAATATGCACACCCATAAAACGCCCTTTAATGACCTTTAAGCACGCCTGCGATCGGATGTCCACTCCCCGTTTTCAAGCACCTTCCCCCGTTACCGCCCACATGTGCTTCATTCTGTCACTCAAATTAGCAGGCATTCGCTATTTTGCGAGCACATGAATTTCGGCCGCACTGACTGGTTCGTGCATGTGTATAACGATGCGTACGCATGTGCAGTTGGGCAAACATCGCTCGGAGCGAACGAGCTGCCGCTTACGAGTGGCTCTGAATCAGGCCCATAGTGGGCCTGTTAATGTCTCGCTAGTGATCGCGGGATTTGCATACTCAGGCTTCTGACGGCTGAGTGTAAAAGAATCCTAGCGAGCGGGTCTGAATCAGGCCCTTAGTGAGGTTTCCATAGAACTCCTCTGTATGATATTGAGGGGTTTATTAATTAATATTCCCGAAGACGCTGCACAATACATGGATCTGATTTCTAGTACACGTATGTACCTGAGCAAATCGGTATTAGCAGCTGCTCTGGATAAACCAATGTCCTGCAATCCCTAGCTGTGCCACTTTTGGCGTAAGCTTACACTCGTCCCAGCAGTTACTGCGCATGCGTGATCAGAGGTGATCAGAGGTGACGCATGCACATGGCGGGGGACGGAGAAGGAGGAGGGACCTGAACTTTTCCCCCTCTACACAGGACAATAAGCTGGCGCGGGGCTGAGGGGATTATCGTTATCTGCTGATGGCGGCAGTTCCCGCAGTCAAGCTCCAAAAATGAATGTACGGTACATATGGTAACGTCGGGTCTATAATGAACGCAAGAGATATCCGTGTCGCTCGCTACATTGCTGAATGGTTTCACTACTTGAAAAAAATGTGGAAACTACAGTTTGCTAAACGGACCCTCATGCGCTAAAGCTAAAATGACGCAGAGTTAAGGTGTATTAAAAGCCTGTGTATACAGATCCATTTGGTTCCATTAACGTGTTGGCCATTGGCAGCTAAGTGCACATAAGTAGGTTTTAAAAGGTCATGTTAAATATCTAGTGTTAACTTTTACATCTATAAAGCCCACCGCTAAACCCGTGATGCAAACCTGCTGACGTCGGACGATTGAAGCGGCTGTCAGGACGGGGTAAATGCCGGCGGCGGCAAAATACATCTGGCTCATTCAACAGACAGGGCCGGCGTACACATTAGGCAGCTGCTTAGCACGCCGGCCACCAGAGGGCGCTGCATAGCGAAAAAAAAAAAGAATAATGGGCCTGATTCAGAGCCGCTCGTAAGCGGCCGCTTGTTCGCACTGAGCGATGTTCGCACAACTGCGCATGCGTACGGATTGTATTACGCATGCGCAAACCAGTCAGTGCGGCCGAAACTCGTTTGTTCGCAAAATAGCGAATGTCTGCTATTTTGAATGACAGGAGGAGGCGTATGTGGGTGGTCACAGGGGAAGGTGCTTGAAAACGGGGAGTGGAATTCAGAACGCAGGCGTGCTTAAAGGTCAAAACGGGCGTTTTATGGGTGTGCATAATTAATACAGCAGCGTCAGCGACCACGTCACTTGGGTTTTTTTTAGTCAGAACTGCTCGCAAGATAGCGGTTGAAAAAACCAACCACAAGAATAGCGAGCAGTTCATACGCTGGTCGATGTACTCGATTAATCTAATAAATAGTGGACATGACGTATGATGCGATCGGCCAGGGGGCGTATTTTTCAAAATTTCGACCGCAAGTTTTGCTCGCTCGTTCTGACTTAGAGGCATGAACAGACCGCAAAGTGCGAACGGTTCATTTGAATAGCCACCCCTTTTTTTTAAACGAACGACCGCAAATAGCGAGCGGCTCTGAATCAGACCCAATGTCCCTCTTTTATTATGGTATTAGCGGCGGCTGCGGGTCCTATCAGCCACCGCTATATCCGACCCCACTGTAACTGCAGCTGCATATGCAGAGCCGGATTGAGGGGGGGGCGCAGGGGGGTAAGTACCCCCGGGCCTCACTCCCTCAGAGGCCCCTCTGGCTGGAGCTGCACCGATGATCTAATAATTGTGGCACGGGAGGGAGGGAGGGCTGTGGCCTGTGCTTCTCCAGAGACACGGAGGCTGTGGCTGGGTCCCTGGGGGGTGGGGGTGCTGAAGAGAAACGGGG